>JARHVA010000705.1:3670000-3820000 GCA_037957365.1 Torreya grandis | reverse complement strand
GAATTATTCCTGGTCAAATCCCTAACCTTTATTAGGGTTTCTTAATCTAATAAATCATTTTTTAATAAAACCTATACACATTCATTCCATTTAATTTATAAATTGAATATAAAATCATAGAGAAAAATTCAAAGGACAAACCCTACCTCTTAATACTAAAAGTAGTCTTTCTCCTTTGCCTTTCAAAAGATCCTTTATTCTTTCCTCTTCTCCTTTGTCTGCTCATTTAAGCTCAAATCCCTTAACTTTCTTGTTATTTATTGTTTTTTTAGACCCTTTAATGCATTTAAAAAACTCTAGCCAAACATTAATGTAAAATGTAGAGAGGATTACACAGCAAGTTAGTCAAACATTAGTCCATAAATAATGAATAACGCATAAAAAACTAACTAACTAAGCCTATCTATTCTTATGGAAATTATAGAGGATAGAAAGAAATAAATGAAGGAAATCAACATCATATTACCTTCCCAAATGGATTCATCATACCCATGTGTTTCAAAATCATGTTCTCCCTTGATTAATCATCTTTGTCTTTGTCAACAAAGGTGGCAGGCTCCTCCAATGTATCAAGAACACTCCATAAAACCTAGGCTCATGATTCCAAATCACTAAACTATGCCTATCAATTAATCTTGTAAACAAAATAAATGATTAAATAAAAAGGATTGTGGAAATAATTTAACATTATAAATTTGAAATATTTAAACTTAAAACTCATGTCCATGGCCTCTCTATTTATAGATTTTTGAGATTGGTCAGGATCAACCATGACCATCCATCTCAAGATTGAGATGTGTGGCCATGGATATTCATAATATTTGGAATTAAATTCATAATTATGTTCATCATGACATTAGAATAAGGGGCATTGAAGAGGCATGGGAGGCATTAACTAGGCATGGGTGACCCATAATCTCGATATTTGTGGCATTTATGGCCTTGGGATGTCTTCCCAAGAAATGATGTCACCTGATGATGAAATTAATAGGAATCAATTTTCAAAAATAAATATTCAACAAATCTCATGGAAAATCCACTTAAGCTCTTGATTTGGATTAATTATCCTTAAACAAGGTTAATTAACATTTGTGTAATTATTTGAAAATTGACCCTCAATTAATCAAAATGGTCAAAAAGTCATATTACTGAGTTGTAATTTGACTCAAGAAGAATTAGAAGTTGACGTTAGATGCACTAGAACTATATTTCCATTTAGTTTATTTCTAACACAAAATAACAAAGGTGCATAGAGTGTACTAATGAATTTAGGAGAAAAAAGTGATCTAGAGCATAAAAGGCAAAATCATCATTTTGACTCAAAATGAATTGATCAAAGTAAGCTGGCTCATAAATTATATTTCCTCATTTAGGGATACTTTGACCTATATTGGCACTTTTAAATGAAAATTTCAAACCATTTACCATGTTTTATGGATTTTGACCTAAAATGTGTGTTTGAGTATAATTCAAGTAAGATTGATAATTATAACATAAATGATGTTAGGAATTGAATGTCTACATTTTGCCCCTATTTGAGCAGGCATATGAGAAATTCAGGTGAAGCAATGTATTTTAAAAAATAGTTTTCAATAAGAAATTGGAATATACCCATGATTCCCCCTTGAGAGGACATACTAGGATGGAAGAAAAGGATGGACTCTCAAAAAGAGAGAGAAAGCAAGAGATTAACCCTTGGAATATATCACATCCAAATGAGCTAATAGGTGAACACATGATTACCATCAATGATAAAATATAATTAGGAGTATAATAAGCCCCAAAAATAAGGGGAATGGGAAAGATACAATCCATAAATCTAATAGACACACTATTAATGTAATTTGAGAGTACAAGTTGTGCACTTATGACATTGATCAATCTTGAGACAAATTGTATACTAAAATATTACCATCATGGGAATTAGTGTGGAGATCTTAGAATTAGAGGAAAAGAGAGAAAATTCTACAAGTTGTTTAGGAAGGGAAGCACCACTAGAATAAGGTCTCTAAAGAGAAGATAATAAGTACTCGAGTAGATCAAATGTGATCATGATAAAATAGTTTTGCCTTAGTAGGGTGAATTTTGATTATTGTTAAATAATAAAGAATTATTTTTCCCTTGTAGAGATGATTTGATTCAGACATAGTTCAGATGTTGGAACCCAACATGGGCAATTGACAAGAAAAAATAGCTCAAGGATATAATCTAAAAGATAGGTTAAAGTGATCATGCATAAATGTACATGCAATGGTATAATGAATTAGGAAGAAATATAAAACTGAGCATATGAGAATGCACAAAGTGATGAGACAGATGAAAACAAGAATGGAGATAGTTGAGACGAGATCAATAGAAAATGAGCATTGCCTACATAGTTACATGGACCATGTTCCAACATGAACTTTAGGCTAAAGTAATTCACCAAAGTTTGGGAGAGAATGGAATGAGAAATGATGAAAATGGACCAAAATTTGATTAGACTCATAATGTATGCAAAGAGATGCACATCTAAGCATAGAAAAAGAATCCTAAAATGCATGTTACCTAGAAGCCTAATTCCATATCGTGCACATAGGTATTGCTAAGTGTTCTTTAGAATCATTCATTAGAGCTAATGTTGATGTGAAGACATTGAGACCTGAGTACAAAGTGCTTTCTATAGTAAAAGAAATTAGGCATCATAAGTATGAATCACTTAAAATGACATAAGATTCCAATCATCCTGAGCTAGTTCAAATGTGAATATCTATAACTAAGGATAGTGGGAGAATAATGACATAACTAGAGTTATAGTGATTTACATTTAAATCAAAAAGTAAAAGACAAAGAAAAACATAAACATAAATGAACCTAACTTGAAACCAAGATATGATCTATCAAGACTTAAGTACGAACAAAATTGTCTGAAAACAAAAGGTAAGAACATCTTAACGACATGAGATCAAGATATGAATAATAAAGATCCATGTGGACCATCAATGCATTCTTAAACATAAAAGAGAAAAAGCAAAATTAAATTAAAAAACAAGATACCAATAAAAATCATATAATCAAAATGGTCCAAGAATAACATAATAACATAAGATCAACATATAAAGAATCAAGATCCATGTGAATCATCAAGATGTTCTGAAACACAAAAGAGATAAGTAAAAAAAATAATCAAGGAAACATAAGACCAAGAATAGATAAAAAAAGAGAAAAGGAGAAGAAATAAAAGAACTAGTGTGAAAGAACATAAAAATACCATGAAAACAAAATAAAACACTAAGAAAACTCAAATTAACACACACAAATAAAAACCAAGTTAGTTAAATTTAAATACAAATGTTCATCCATGTGTGGTAAAGGAATTACTTTTCACTATATCATAACAAAGAACAATGACATGACAATTATTCCCTAATTAAAGAGAAAAAATGACAAAATAGATGGGGGAAGAGAAGAAAATGAAGGGGTTGGCCGAGCTAACTCCAGATGTATAAGACAAGTGGATGTTGCGTACATAGTTCCGTGGATGCATGTCACAACATGAACGTTAGGCCAAATGTAGTTATCCTAGGAAGTGGGATAGAATAAAAATGATGATCATACTAGAATGATTTATAGAATAAATGGAAGATACGACAAATAAACAAGAATGGTCTAGCAAACAAGAAGTTGTTGAGATGAGAGAGAATGATCTTAAAAAATGGTAAGTGTGTGAGACAAGATGAAATAAATTGGTGTTTTTGTGCTTATAAAATATTAATAGTGTAGCATGGTGGAATGAGAATGTACAAATGTACATGAGATAACATTTTTGTTCTTTTGTGGATCATGTTATGATGTTTTTAGTATTTTCAAAGTATTTCTAATGTTTTTGGTGTTTTTGGGATAAAATATGCACAAGGTGGGACCATCTAGTGGAGGAGATGCACGTCCTGAGAGTAGAGGTTCCAATAAGATAGCTAAGCTAGATGCAATGGACCATGCTCACAAATCGGTGAGAGTGAGGATCTTTATAAAACAATAAAGAGCAGCAAATGTGATGTGAAACTTGAAGTAAAAAATAAGTATCAACATTCACCTATCTATAACAATGTAGTAATTATCTAGAACTGAGAAGATGTTTCTATTCTCTTGTCTAGAGATGCACAATATTGTCCTGGCTAAACTTTTTTGTAGAACTACTACTAAGGATGTTCATAATGTTTATAAGACATAATTGATATCATAATTGGTCAAGGGATAAAAAGTGTTCAAGCTTATAACATGCCTTAGACATAACACATATTCTTCTTCTTGAAGAGAGCAATCCAAAATGGGATGAAGAATATGTTTAGAGTGCCAAGGATTCAAATCCTTTAATGTTAAGAATCATGAAAAGTGGACCAGGGTAGTATAAAATATGTTTAAGGTAAGATAAAAAGCTGGCACAAAATTATGATAGAAAAAGTTACCCCCAAGTTAGGGGTCTTATAGAAAATGGTTCAAAGTTGTTCATTCTTAGAACCTCTGAAGTTGTATGATGTTCATGGGCTCTAAAAGTTTTTCACCATTAAGTTTAGCCAATCAATATGCTCCTAATCCATAGTCTAGTGTGACAATATATGGTCACAACCAATTAGGTTGAAACTTGCCTTTCTTTTTGGGTTTAGCATTCATATTCTTCTTGTTCTCTTTCAAAACTAAGTCACCAATTTAAAATTATTGGGGGAGAATGTGTCTGTTATAACTTCTCCATAATATGTTCTGATAGGCCTATAAATTTTCTAGGGTTGCTAAATTCTTATCTTTAAGAAGCTCTAGTTCATACAGTCATGAGGCTCTATAGTCTTCATTATCTTTAATGTGATCTAGTGATATTATTAATGATGGGATCTCAATCTTTATCCGTATGATAGATTTAGTGCTAAAAATAAGGGACTATGGAGTAGCTCCAATTGGGGCACAATGATTGGTTCTATAAGCCCAAAGGGTAAGAAAGAGTTACAAGTGCCAATTATGGCCAACATCATTGACAATCTTCTTTAGGATAGATAGAACGGTTTTATTTGACACTTATCTTGTATATTACCTTGTAGGTTACATGGTGTGGATTTATTATGATTAATCTTGAATATTGGACAAAGAGATTTCACATCTTGGTTCACAAAGGATCCATCATTATTAGATATAATATGGGTTGGGATGCCATATCGATAGATGATATGGTAATGAATAAATCTGGATATTTATTTCTTGATAACATAAGTGAGAGGAATGGCCTCAATCCACTTTGTAAAGTACTCAGTCGTAATCAAAATGTGCTTATGGCCATCTAAAGATGTCAGGTTAATTTTTCCAATGAGATCGAGACCCCATGTTGAGAATGGTCATGGTGTTGTAATCAGTTACAATGGTAAGGAAGGTGCATGTATCACGTTTCCATGCTACAGATAAGGACCACACTTCTTTACATAATTAAAATTATTTTTTATCTATTTTGGGCCAATAATATCTTATTCTAAGGAGTTTCTTTTCTAGGACTACACCATCAGATTGAAGGTAATTTATTAAGGGACCAATAAGACTATAAGGGAAGGTGGTTTAAAATCATGCACAATTTAGAATATTTGGTTGATGAGTTTACTAAACCTTTGGTAATTTTGAAATCATATAGATTGGAAGAGGGTAAGGTAACTCAAAGACCCAAGGTGAAAACTAATACACCAAAGCCTAGATATTTGTGATACACCCATACTATAAAAGCTAGTTTCAACTTTGACAAGTTGACCCTAAAGGTTTCAAGGGAAGATCATCAAATTATTAAGAAGATAAAATGGATTAAGAAAATCAAGATGTAAAAACATATATGAATCACTAAGTATAAATCTAAGACAAAATAGGCAGCACAATGTGACCACATGATTCCAGTGGGATAAAATATGTTCTAGGACTCAAAGCATGAGTGATACACAAGATGAATTGAGTCCACCAAGATGATAATTTGATTTTGAGTCTTAATAAATGACCTTAAATACAAATGGAAAATTATCTTTAGGTATTTCCTCAATGCAAATTGAATGTTTAGGTTTTTGAGTTTGTAAAGTAACAATATGTTCTTGATTATTGAAGAATGTATGTTTCATGTCAAATAGACCACTTTGTAACATTTATTGTGACTTTAAATATTCATTTAGATTACCTTGATCCACTATGGCAATGTCCTCATCCAATATTTGTTGCATACTTTCAACCACATTTCCTTGTTCTTTCAAAGCATCATTGTGAATTGAAGTGGCAAATAGGGATTTAGTTAAGTCTGTGACAAGCTGATCTGCATACCATTGACTAATTATCTTGATCTTAGCTAGAAGATCTAGATTTTTGGGTTTTGAATCTATTTGTATTTATTTTCCTTCATTATAAGAAGAAGGTATGTCTATTCATGAAAACTATTGCTCTTTTGATCATTGTTCTCCTTCTCTAACTAAGGCATGCAATTATTCTATAAGAAGGTCAAAAGGTAGTCTAGCACCTGATTATATCAATCTAAGAAGGGCTTCACCTTGATCCTCTTGGGGTTGATATTCATTCTAATCATATTTGGATCCTACTGTTGTGGGGATATCATTAAAAAAATTGGTAATCTTCACCATCATAAAATTGCTTATCTTCATAACTAAGGCCATAAGAGGCCCCACTATGAGTGAAACTTTGAGTCATGTTTAAAAGAGTTGTTTTTTGTGTTTGAATAATTTTGGACCAATTCTTGGAAACCAAAAAAAATATGATTTGGCTCTCTCTTAAACAGATAACCAAGGTACCAATGAGAATATAAGGGAGTGTGGTTTGAAACCATGCATAATTTAGAAAATTTAGTTCATGAGTTTAGTCAACGTTTGGTAAGGTTGAAATTATATAGATCAGAAGAGGGTAAGGTAGCTCAAAGATCCAAGGTGAAAACTAGTACACCAAAGCCTCAATCTTTGTGATACGCCTATATTTTAAAATCTAGTATTAGCTTTGACAAGTTGACCCTAGAAGTTTAGAGGAAAGCTATCCAGATTATGAAGAAGACAAAATCGACTAAGCAACTCAAGATGTAAAAACATACGTGAATCACTAAGTATAAATCTAAGACCAAATAGGCAACACAATGTCACCACATGATTCTAGTAGGATAAAATATGTTCTAGGACTTAAAGCATGAGTGATACGCAAGATGACTTGAGTCCATCAAGATGATAATGTGACTTTTAGTCTTAACAAATGATCTTCATTCCAAATGGAAAATTCAACCCAAGTTAGAACAAGCTTAGGGTGAAAATGGTGAACCCACTTTGACACACCAACCCTTAGAACTTAGAAAGGTTCAATTTCAAATATGGACTATAAATGAAGGATTTAAACAAATTAGGTGAAATATCTAGACTCAAATGGGAAGCATAACTATGCCAAAATGGATGACATGACACAAAGCTTTTGATAACAATTTGAACAAGGAAATGGTGAATTTTCCATTTGGACAGTGTAATGTCTCCCTTGCTCAATAAAATTGAGGACAATGTGTTTTGGTTAAGTTCATTGACTTAACAAGCAGTCTTAGATACAAATAAAGACCAAGTAAGATAATGACAAAAAATAAACATCTTAAGTCTAAACTAACAAGGTATGGCAAAGTGGGGTCTACTAAAATAGTAATTTGTTGATCATTCTAGAGGAATCAATTTTAAAATTACTTTCACAACAAATAATGCAAAATACAAGCATGGAAATTAAGTGACCATGACATTGGTTAGTTGTAAAAAGGTCTAGTCCTTTTTACAACCACTACATCCTATTATTTACTTAGTGTAGTGCAATGTCTAAATGTAGATACATCCTGTGTGTAACTCCAATTAGGAGCCAAATGAATTTGATGTCAATAGATGAAACCCTAGGTCAAATATTTGATAAAGAACTCATGGGAGGTGATGAAGTCCCCATCTCAAGCCAAGTTTGTATAAAAATAAAGAAAACATGAAATAAAAATACTTTAGGGTCATTTTCAACATCACCCAAACTTTGACGATTTTTTTGGGAGTGATTTAGATGAGATTCTTTTTAATCCTTAGACTAGGCTATTTGCAATAGGAATGGTGATTTTGATTCCAAGGGTTACCTAAAAGGGACAAATAGAAGAGCATACACACAACATTCCTCTTTTGCAAAACAAAATCTAACTTAAACAACTAAGTAAATACAAAAAATCTTGAAAAGGTGAATTCATTTTTAAGCCCAAATAGAAAATGAGGTGGTGTTCATTTGACCCCTTGGTCTTCATTTTAAACTTTGAAAACATTCACCATTAAACATCTAATAATTTTTTTTATTAAACACTAAAAAAAGGTTTTTAATTGATTTTTAAGGATGCAAAAGGTGGTCTAAATTTATTTTTAGTAAATGTCAAGCTTGGTCTTGTAATAAAAATGTTAGCATGTTCTTTAGCCTTGAAGCTCTTTTAGATTTGAAACAATGAACTTTAAAAAAAGAGATCTCATGTTTGTGTTTTAAGAAAAACATAGTGACTGATGTTGGTTTATATAATCGATGATGATTACGTTTACTAATTGATGATGATTATCTAATCGACATCCATTATACCAATGTGACTAATGATATGTATCCAACTGATGTTGATTTTACTAACCGATGTTGGCTAACCTATCCAACTGATGTTGGTCTTACTAGCCAATGTCAGTTACTATGTAAACTTGTGGCAAACAAAAATGGCAAAATAAAGTTAGAAAATAAATTTGTAAGAGTTTTAATGGTCTAAATGAATATTTGAAACTAAAAAATGATTTTATTCATGTGTGGGATGTGTCTAGTCCCATCGGGAATGCCAAGATGTAGAGAGGATTATAAAGAAAGTTAGTCAAAAATTAGTCGGTAAATAATGAAAAATTTATAAAAAACTAACTAACTAAGCCTATATATTCCTATGGGAATTATAAAGGATATTAAGAAACAAATTAAAGAAAGTAACATCATATTACCTTTCCAAATGGATTCACCATACCCATGTGGCTCAAAATCATGTTCTCTCTTGATCAAGCATCCTTGTCTTTGTCAACAAAGGTGGAAAACGCCTCGAATGTCTTAAGAACACTCCATAAAATCTAGGCTCATGATTCCAAATCATTAAACAATGCCTATCAATGAATCTTGAAAAAAAAATTATTAAATACAAAGTATTATGGAAAGAATTTAACATTATAACTTTGAAATATTGAAGTTTAAAATTCATGTACATGTCCTCTCTATTTATATATTTTTGAGATTGGTCAGGATCAACCATGACCATAAATATCAATAATGAGATGTGTGGCCATGGATAATCCTAATATTTGGAATTAAATCCATAACTATATTCATCATGACCTTGGAATAAGGGGCATTAAAGAGGCATGGGAGGCATTAAATAACCATGGGTGACCCATAATCCTGATATTTGTGGCATTTATGGCCTAGGTATGTCTTCCCAAGAAATGATGTCACTTGATGATGCGGTTAATAGGAATTTATTTTCAAAAATAAATATTCAATAACTCTCATGGAAAATCCACTTAAGCTCTTAATTTAGATTAATTAGCCTTAAACAAGGTTAATCAACATTTGTGTAATTATTTGAAAATTGGCCCTTAATCAATCAAAATGGTCAAAAAGTTATATTACTAAGTTATAATTTGACTGGAGAAAAATTAGAAGGTGACATTAGATACACTAGAACCATATTTCCATTTAGGATGTTTCCAACACAAAATAACAAAGGTACATGGTGTGTACCAATGAATTTAGGAGAAAAGAGTGATCCAGATCACAGAAGGTGAAATTGTCATTTTAACTCGAAATGAATTAATCAAAGTTAGCTGGCACATAAATTACATTGCCCCATTTATGGATAATTTGACCTAAATTGGCACTTTTAAATGATAATTTTGAACCATTTAGTGTGTTTTATATATTTTGACCTAAAATGTGCATTTGAGTGCAATTCGAGTAAGATTTACAATTTCAACACAAATGGTGTTAGTAATTGGATGTCTACATAAAAAAGACTCATTATCAAACTATAAATTCCTGACATTCTTTTAAAATTTTCCATATTGACCACCAAACTAACAAACTTATCCTCAATTTATTCTAGCTCACAATCAAACCCTCACCATGCCAAGCATGGTTTGAATTACCAAGCCAATCAAATCAAATGATGTTTCTAGAGATTAGGTTTGATGTCATAATAAGTTAATAAACATAATTTTTATGTTATGACAATAAAAATAATTTTTATGTTATAACATTAGTTGTAATACCTATCCATTATAATTAAAATATTCAAGCTAAATATTAATCAAAACATTTAAATGATCAATGCCATATACTTATGTAAACATTAGTTAATTAAAACTTAAGCCCCCTAGATATCTCTTAGGTCTATGTTAGGTTAAGTTTAATAAAAACCTTTTCTCTAAGTTTTAAACATGCAATTTAATTATTTATTTTATATATATATATATATATATATATATATATATATATATATATATATATATATATATATATATTCATTTTCTAACAATGTTTTTCATTTAATGTTTATAGGTACCTAACTGAAAGGTAATGCAACCAACTATTTAGAGTATTATCATTAAAATATAAATATACAACTGAAACAATATGGAATATTAGAAACACTATAATCATAAAAAATAATCATAACTATAAATAAGATTGATTAACATCAAATCACTGATCATACTGATGCATCCAAGCATGAATCAATCAAACACCATAAAATTAAATCATTTATGCATTTTATTATGATAAGTGGTTTGTGATGGGTTCATTATCAATTCCCAACACCTCCAATATTCCCATTTGTAGCATCCTCCATAATGATACTCTCCCTCCATATATGGATAGAGATTAAAATTACTCCTGCATCCACCTCAAAAATAGAAATGGTAGTTAGTCCATAACCATAATAATAAATATAAGTACTACTAAAGCAAATTAATATTGAGTAAACATAATCCACATGCATATAAAACTCATATACATCATTCAAATCAAGTAATGAGTTGAAAAAAAATCATTAAATGTCTTTTCATACATCAACATAATGAAACATAATTTGCTACAGTAGTAATTAAATAATATTAAACACATAATATATGTTTAATAAGAAAATTATGTTTATTGAGGAGATTAGGATGTAACATTGACTCCATGATAAAGGGGGATGGTGTGTGTTAATATAAATGTGTTGAAGATATCAAGATCTTCATAGCCCCATGTGATCACATCTTTAAAATATTTAAGAGTTTTTGTAAAATTTTGATTATCTTATGGGGTGTGGGAGGTACCTAAAAGCACATTCTTCACATTATTTTCATTACATAGGTTACACTACTAATGTTTCATACCTTTGATATGGGTATGTTTATATTTATCCTTCTGATAGTCCATGTCAAGTAGCCTCTCCAATGAGACCATTCCCTTAGGTATATTTTTTGCTTTTAAATTCACAGTCCCATATTCATCTAATTTGAATTCATCTTTATCATATTCATCAACTATTTGATCTGCACATACTTCAATGTTGGTGATGAATTCTAGTATGTTTTGGTCATCATTTAAAACATGGAAAATTTCAATATTATCTAGAAATAAAGGGGTAGAGACTAGCTCTACTAAGGATCTTCTCATTCTTGAATGGTAAATTGACTCCAAAGTGATCACATTAGTGGCCAATGTATAGGATACATTATTATTTTATCTAGGTAATATTTAGATTCCAAAGGCATCAAAGTATTTAATTAGGTTATCACTAAGATATCTAGATAGGTGTTTATTATTACATGAGTATTGGCTCCTAACTTGTCTAACCACCAATTCAAAATCTCCCAACACTCTAATATTTTTAATTTCTTTCCAAGGGTGAATATGAGTCTATGAACCAATACTTTATACTCAAACACATTGTTTATACAAAAAAATTCTGGGAAGTAGGTGGCTAGCTAATATTTTACTCTTAGATTGATAAACTCAAATCCAATGCCACATCCAATTTTAGACTTAGAACCATCAAATTTCAACATACACAAGTCTTATTTTATTGGACTAGATTATGTTAGTGGTCATTATAATGGAAATGACACTAAAATGTTTACCTTATAGTGTACTTTATCATCATTGAATACATAGTAGTTATTCCTTTTGATAAGATATTCAATGTAATCAACAAGTTTAGGGGTACCCAAATTTATTTTTATCCCATTGAAAGGGTATAAAATAGACTCTTCGTCCCTACTAGGATTGTTTAGCCTTGTGTTATCATCTCTAAATGACTAAATTTTAAGTCCCTCTTCATAACATGTTGATGGACACTTTATAGGAAATTCTCCCCTAAGAGGGGCAAGGATACAACTATTCTTTTGGCCATTCCACCTTTTAAAGATATTTAAAGTTATTTCTATTTTGATCTTTAGATCTAAAATTTTGGCATGTCATAGATATATCATGAAAAGACACTGCCTCAAAAGCCTTTTATATATCTTCTTCATCTATAAGGTTTAATTCTTCCACTTTTGGACTTTGGTGTACATTGAGCATGTTGATAGAGAGGGTATTGTGGGCGTTTTATTTTTTAATCCATAAATACACTCCTATTTTAGATTCCTCATAAAATATCTCATTTTTTATTGTATTCAATAATCATATGAGCTATTCTATGCTCTTGTTATATTCTGATTGGGTTGGGAAAATAACACCATGGTAGCCACATGTAGCAAAAATCACTCATCATGTAACCATTTAATGTTCTTGACTAGTCTCATATTAAAATAATACCAGAAGAATATAAGATATACACCACTTTAATATCAATGTGTAATGAAATTACTTAGATGATTCACAAATTTAGAATTATATATCAGAAAATTAAGAACAAAATAAGTAGATCCACAATAACAACTAGTGAAAAAGTAGAATACATGAATATTATGACTGAGCCACTTCAAGGGGAAACCTCCACAATAATGCAATAATAATAAAATTTACAATATTATGATAAAATACTAATCACTACTTTTTACATATACTCTACTCAATGATTATTATTACCTAGGCCAACCATACTATGAACATTGAGAAATGTAATAAGATAATATGATCGTATCAAAGCCATAAGGAATCCAAACATGTCCCTAGATGCTCTACAGCTTAATGGAATAACATTCCATTACACTTAAGAAAAAAAATGTTCTAAATGTTGAATCAAACTAGGATGTTTCTATAATAACACTTCATCCTCCCATGTTGTATATTTAGAATGCAAATTCTTCCATTTAATGAAATATTCCTTAATCTCTAGTCCTCAATTGCTTATTGCATATGTGAAGGACCTATTTAGGGTCTATAATGAATCAAACTTCATCTAATTTTTGTAACTTAGTCTAAGTGTAAAATTTTATCTTTAATTACCTTCTTCAAAAATGATACGTGAACAAATGTATGTGAGTAGATGGAGGTAATTCTAGTTTGGAAGCAACACTACCAATTTTATAGAAGATTGGATAATGGACATAAAACTTAGGTGTCATATTATTATATTTTTTATATTTATTGAGATACATATTATTATATGGTTTCAAATGCACAAAGAACAAATCACTTATGTCAAAATGCCTCTCATTATGGTTTTGATCTATTTGTTATTTCATTCTATTTTGTGCCCTTGTTAAATTCTATCTAAAACTCTCTAGTACCTCCTATTGATGGTGAATGTGTTATTCAATATATTGAACCATAGGATTCAATATTAAATAGGAAGTTAGGGATGGGTTTTTATACCGATAAAATGCCACAAATGGAGACATTTTAGAATAAGTGTGAAAAGAAGTGTTATACCACCATTCGGTAAGTGGTAGCCAATGAACCCATTTATCTTATTTATCAAAATAAAATAATGAAGTTACCCTTATAGAAATTTTTTTAATACCTATGTTTGTATATCAAATTGAAGATAATAAGATAAGTTATGAGCTAGTTGGATGCCCAAACATGCAAATAATTCATTCCAAAAATTACTAGCAAATATTAGATCTCAACCACTTACAATGATCTTTGGAGTACCATGTAATTGATGAACTATATTGAAAAAAGTAGAAGCTAGGGTATTGTAAATAAATGGTTATGATAAGGAATAAAAATGAGCATAATTAGTGACTTGATCCATAACTACCATGTTAAAAAATTTACCCTTAGACCATGGTAACCTAGTAATGAAATCTGTGGAAACCTCCTCCTAAGGTTGTCTAGGGATGGATAAAGGTTGCAAAAGACTTGATATTTTAATGGTATAAAATTTTATTTTTGACATATCATGAATTCAAAGACATATTTCTAGATTCCCCCCTTGATTCCTCAAAAGAATCTTGCTTGAATCTATGATATGTTTTCAAAAATCCTGAGTGCCCTCCTAGTGGATATGCATGAAGATTGTAAAGGATTTTAGTTTTGATGAGAGAATTCTTGTAAAGGTATAATTTATCTTTACACCATAAGGAATTCCCATTCCATGTAAAATTTTTAACTCCCCCATAACCCTACTGAATATTTTGAATCAAATCATGGGTAACACTATCATTGTCCCATTTTGATCTTGTTTCCTCTAGATAATCTAACTACCAAATAGTCATTGCAAATTACAATGCCTTAATTTATTAATCCCTTTGGGATAGTGTATTTTACACCACATTATATTTTACTTACTTATAAACTATTTAAAAATGATAATTTAAAATTTTAGTAACCCATTTTCTATTTTTCTTTAAATGACAATAATTGTTCCAAAACATATTGAGGCTATCATGATCAATCTTTATCTAAAAGTGATGCCTCTTAAAATAAGATCTCCATTACTTGATCAAATGTAAAATAATCATCATATCTTTCTCATATATTGGTTTTGTCCTATATTTTCCCTTCAATTGGTGACTTTAAAATGATAGTGGTTTACCTTCTTGCTTTAGTACATTTCCCATTGATAAGTAGGAGGTATTTTCCATAGTCAGTCAATTTATGATATTACTATCAAGATTCAACTGTGTAGTTTATCGAGTCAAAATAATTTATGCATGTTTCATGAGTAATGATTCACACTAACCCATCTCTCATGATAATTAATGGTTCATTTATCACTCATAACATCTAGATGATGCTCACAGGGGTGAAGCATTGGTCCTTCCTTAGAGGTCACCCATCTCATCATTACTCCAACTCAAGCATGCTTAACCATGGATTTACCTTAAAGGTTAAGCCCAATTATCTTTAAAATTGGGTAAGTGGAATTAACCTTATATGAAAATCCATGGTTAATCATGCTTGAGTTGGATTAGTATTGGGATGGGTGACCTCTTGAGAAGGCCCAATGTTTCACCCTTGTGAGCATCACCGAGATGCAATGAGTGCAAAGTGGACAATTAATTCTCATGAGAGATTGGTTCATGTGAACCACTACTCATGAAACATGGTTCAATGAGTTTTACTCAAAAAAATACATAGATGAATCCTAATAATAATATCATAATACATCTCCCATGCCATATCCCGATGTATCACACTCCATAATAAAATAAAGTTTTTAAAGAATTTGGGGTAACCAAAATTGGAGTTATACACAACCATTTTAAACTATTCAAACACCTTGGTCTCTAAACTAGTATACTATAAGGAGTATTTATTCAACAAATAGGTGTGTAGGGTGACAATACTAACATAATTTTTGACAAACCTATGATAATAAATAGTTATCCACAGAAATCGTTGGAGGTTCTTGAGGGTATTGGAAGCCTACCAATCCATCATCACTTTGATATTTTAGGATCAAATTTCATTCCTTCATGTTAAATAATATGACCCAATTAATCCACCTCTTTGACACCAAAAATACATTCATAAGGTTTGGCATAAAATTAATGTTATTCCATAATTAAAAATACCTATTACACATGATGTTAGGAATATAAAATGCAAAAAAATATTAATTAAATAAATATGTAAATAAAATTTACAAAACACCACATAATCTAAACATAGAATTAATGTGGTTCACCAAAAATGAGCTATGTCCACATAGAAACAACTATTTCTTATCTTATTTAATCCTAAAAATGAAGGGATAAACCTACAATACACCCAATACAATCTCCTCTTCAAAAAAAAATAGTGTGTTGACATGATTATAATTACTTCATATCAAAGGAGGATTACATATTAGGTTAAAAATGTACCAACACGATTTCTACCATTAGATCTGTGACCTAATAGTGAACATTCCAAATTAAGTACAAAATTACAATAGTTTACAATGCATTTTTCACACCTTAATGGAAACCTTAGTGAGGGGGTGTTACCCTCCCACACCCACCCCTTTGGGAACTAGGAATTATAATAAGATCAAGGTCCACCATATAATACATGCTTCAATTGGTCATACCAATTTTTGTTGTAGATGAGGATATCATCAAAAAACACTAATACAAACTTTTTTAATAACATCCTAAAAATAGTATTCATCAAACATTAAAATGTAGATGGTGAATTTATGAGGCCAAAAGTCATGACCATAAATTCATAATGGCCTTCATGAGTTATGAAATTTTTTTCAGATATGTCTTCAATATAAATTTGAATTTGATGATACCCAGAATGAAGGTCTAATTTGGTAAAATAATAGTACCATGCAATTTATATAGCAAATCATCAATTAATGAAATATGAAATACATCTTTGATGATTTAATTTTTGAGTTATCTATATTTTTCACATATCCTCCAAGTGTAATCCTTTGTATACCATGATCATATTAGAGTAATATTCACTTTGACTTTGTTGAATGATTTCTACTTCCAACATCTCTTGTACCATCTTTTCAATTTCACTTTTTTTAGGCATAGGGATGCCTTTAGGGTATAATGTTAGATGGTGTACTTCTCTAAATAATCATAATGGATTTATCATGATCATGGATTGGATTAATCCCTCTTAGTATGCCACTATAAATAATATAATGGTCATCTAGCATGCTTTACAAATTAGGATGTGCAGACTTCTCAGTTGGTTGAAGCTCTATGGAAAATAATGTGCCACAAATCCCTCATCACCTTTTATAATAATTTTAACATCTGATGGGAAATGACTAGTTATAGATATTTATATTTTAATACATGAAGTTTAAAGGTCATTCCTTCTATATAAACCTAATTAATAGTTATTCAAAATTAATCTACATAGTGCCCGAAGTAGTAAGCCACTATACTCCCAAAATAATACTAGCTCTTCCCATGAGAATAATAAGCATATGGAAATATAACAAGTAGTCTCCCATAGAAAGCTTAATGTTATGTAATTTTATAGAACAGTTGATAGTATCACCATCTACAATCCTTATATGAAATTTTGGAGCTGGGTAAATGAAATAGTTTAAATGAATAGCCAACTTACTATTTATGAATTTATGTTTACTACAAGATTTAATTAACACATTCACCTTCTATTTATTTAGGAAACACACCACCTTAAGTTTTTGAGAGATAATAATTCCTAAAAGTGCATGGAAATAAATAACAAGTTTAAAATATTGAGATTCATCCTTATGTTATTCAAAATCTATGCCTAAATCCACATTGGCAACTTCAATTAAAAACAACTTATTTTTAGCAAATCAATGTCCTTTGCTCCATTTTCTATTGTAAGCAAAACAAAAATATTTTTCACACTTTTAGTTAATTTTATGAGGTGTCAATTGGTTAGGATATGGAAATGATGGTGAATTCATGAAATTAGTGAAAGGTATTCATTTTATCAACTCTTTTTTCTTAGTTAGATGTGACTTCAGTATGGCTTCAGATACATTACCAAGATAAAAAATGTGAACCTTTAACTGGATGTTATCTTTGAGGCCACCCAAAAATAGGTCTATCAAATTTTCCTCAATGATGTCTAACACACATAAGGTGATATTAAAAATTTGATGAATATAATCCTTTACAGTCTTAGTTTGGCACAACTTGGGTAGTTGATTGAAGTAGTTTTCAGAGACTTTATTATGATAGTTGAGCTATAACTCCTTAGAAAATACTAACCATGAAATTGGGACACCCTTATTTTCATTTTGAGGACACAAATAGTGATACCAAATGTACTTAAGTTACATATACAAATATTATATGACTATCTTTTATGAAGAGGGAGTCTAATGTAGATTTAAAAAAAGCCAATTTGATTAATCCATGTAAGTAGATTATTACCATAAAACTTACATAAATCCACTTTTAGTAACAATGGATTCATACCATGGTTGGCTTTGTGATTCCTTGGAGTATGAGAACCAAACTAGAGTGGTGGAGGGTTATTTTGTAATTTTTGATCTAAAGCATTGGCCATTTATGCAATGATTTGTTGGAATTAATCTCATAAGCCATTCAGGTCCCCTTTCATCCCTGTGAAGTACCCTTTAACCACATCATGATCATATTTATACACCATTCCATAAAAATCTAAGTTCAATTTTTTAATTATCTCTAAAATACTTAGATAAAATGTTTCTGACTTGATGTCATCTTTATGAGGACTTTTAGGCATTTCTTGTGATGAGTGTTAGTCCATATCATGTACAAACCTTAGGAGGGTTACAACATGAAAAAGAAAAGATAAATGATATCATTATGATCTCCTTTCCAAGATGAATCTAATGAATTTTAATGTGCACAAGGGTGAAAATATTTAGACCAAAAATGTGTATAGGTAAATTATACCATTGAGATCATCTCATAGAGATGAATCAAATGAATACTATTTTACACACAAAATATTCCATGCCATTTTTTTGGTAGTGATTTTTTCCTTTTGTTAAAAAACTCACAAAAAAAACTACAATGATGAAAAAAAACAATTTAGCCCAAATCACAAGTTTTTTTTTTTAGCCTTCTAGTTCTTTGGATGATAGATCTAAAAAAACTACACCATTGAAACTTTCCCAAATTGAATCTCTAATACCACTTGTAATGAAATTATTTATATTATTTACAATAATATAACTATATATTTTATAATTAAGAACATTATAAGTAGATCCAAAATAAGAATTGGTGAAAGATTGAAATACTTGAATATTATGACTAAGACACTTTAAGGGGGAAACCTCCATAATAATGAAATAAGAATATAATTCATAATATGATGATAAAATACTAGCCACTACCTATTATATATACTCTACTTAGCTATGGTTATTCCATATGTTAACCATACTAAGAACATCGATAAATGTAATAATATAATATTAAGGTATGTAAGCCATAAGTCAACCACACATATCCCTAGATGCATAATAGGTTAAGGGCATAACACAATGAATTTATGAATTTGTGGATCCAAGGCTAGTTGCATGTGTATTTGGTTCAACTCATCCATCACCTTTAATTTTGTATTGTCTATTTGGATAACCTTTTGATTTTAATTCACATGTGTAAGGCCCAATTATTGTCAAATAATAGATGGAATAATGTTCCCAGAGGCACCTAAATTAACCAAGTAATTATTTAAATTTTTTTTCAAGATATGTTGGTTATTGATAGAAATGGAGTATCAATCCTATATTTATAAATAAAAACATGTGCATCATAAATATTAGAAAATTATTTTCCATTTTTATCATAAAATTACTTCAAAAGTAACTCTTTTTTATTGAACTGTTTAAAAAAATCAAACATAGTTACACTGGGTTTAATTTTCTTAAGATTTTTAATGATATCATAACAAAGTTTAAACTTATCTAGTTTATTTTTATCTAGGGTATAGAAAACATAACTATTGGGATGATAATAAATGGGAGGCCATTTAGGTGGAAGGGGATTATTGCTCAAACTTACATTAGGTAGGACCTGAGTATTACTCAGAGGAGTAGAAGTGGTTAAAGTGTTGGTTGATTTACTTGTCAACTAGTAATTGTTTCCTCTATATGATTAGCTAAAGCCCTAGACTTATTCTAAGTTGTATTTTGGTTCATTATCATCCATAAATGGAAATTTGTATGTTTCTAATATTAAGGTTGTTTTTGGGTTCCCTCTTTCTTGGTTATGACTTTAAAAAAGAGTGCGCACAATACATATATTGTCCATGTCCTTTTTGAATATGTTTGAGGAAGTTATGAACTCTATATAGTTTATTTTTATGTGGTTGGCTATGTTGTGTACTCAACACTAGGGGTTTAAGGATAGATCTATTAAAGTCATATAATGAGAGGCATGCTTGTTATTCTAATTTTCATTGTTATCCATAGGATTAAATAGGCTTACATTATTAGGCCTAGAATTCCATTATCTATTAAGATATCATAAATTGAAATTTATACCTTGAGGGAGGTTATTCATATTTTAGTTTGAATTATAATGTCCTTGTCTATGTAGGTTAATCATGTCATTAGAAACTCTTTGAAAATTTTATTTAAAATTTACCACTTCAAAGTCAGTGCTAGTGTTGGGTTGAATTATTTTTAGGGGTTGAAGGTTAATCTCAAGTGAAATTACATTTGAGAACATGGGGGTATTCAAAAGATCATGGTTGTGGGCATTTCCAATAGGTGTTTGTGTATATAACTAGGGTGGGATGTCTACTACATATTATTACATGAAACATACCATTAGTGTTTGGTACATTAGTGATGCTATTATATGTCATCAAAACCAACTATTGACTACTCTATTATGGAATCACATGGTTGGGAGGCACATAGGGTTTTCCACTCAGTACGTAAATCAATAGATTTAGATTGTAAATTAGATTTGGCCTTGTATCAAGGTCCATAGGATCATATTCATTAGTTATGTATTATGTTGAAGGGCTTGTATAATTATTAGAATTTGATTATGTGCACCTGGTTGGCCTAATGAAGGCAAAGGACCACATATGTAGTCTTGTGGGACCATCTATTTCTTAATGTTAATAGTTTCATTATATGTTCAAGACAATGATGTGAGGGATATTTGGGTTCTTCTAAGGAACATAGAAGTCATAGAGTATAAATCCCTTAGGTAGGTATGCATGTTAGTCACTTATGTCTAAGTATAGGGATATTTTAGATGTTGATAGAGTTTATGGAATCAAGTGTTGAACATGCTCATAGGCTCATTTTGTTATCTCTTTACATCTATGAAGTGATGACATAATATTTTATGGTCAATGGGGAACCTAAAATTATTTTCAAACACTGCTTATATATCGACCCATGTAGTGATTGACCCATGGGGTAATCCAAGATATCAAGTGTAATCAATTTCTCCTAAGGAGTATGGGAATAATCTATTGGAAACATCTTCATGTTAAACCTAGGTTCTAATTACTACATCCTTGAAGGATTTAATATTGTCTTCTTCTATTTGGATCCCTTTGATTATAAACTTGGGATAGAACATATTTGTATTCTTGGTTAAGTCATGAGCCATGCTTGGGATAACCATAGGGAAATAACCTCCTTGTCTAATCCAAGATATGTTAACTATTAATAAATATTGGGATAAGAAAAATGAGTTAATAAAAGGGGTCAAAATAACTATTGGTAAATTAACAACTAATTGGATAGGACTAGCCTTTCTTTTCTCTTTTTTTATCTCTTTTTTTTGGTATTCTATAGTTAGTAAGTTATAAGAATTCAAAGTTATCCCTAGTATATTTTGATTAGGTATTATTACTTCAATTTTCTATCTTAAAATAAGCCTTAGCTTGGTGGGATAATTTTTTTCTAAAACATCTTAGTCTAATCTTTGACTACAAACTCAAATTTAGGTTTGAGGCCCTCCTTTTAGAGCCAATATGTTGATGGGTCTATTAACATGCTAAATTGGATGGGGGTTAATAATACCCACCTCTACTAAAAGGAGGGAGATCCTATAAATAAAATACCTCCCCAAGGTCTAAATGCACTAGGCCATGGTATTCTAGTCTTCACTGAGTTGGTTGGACTTGTTCTATTTAAGGGTCCTATTTTGATAAGTTAAGTTGTGGTGAGATTTGGATAAGACATTCATAGAAATAGACCAGGTAATTCATTTGGATATGATTGTAGGGTTTAGCCTATAATACACATCAAACTTTAACAAATTTATATGCAGTAAAAATCAATGATATACTGAATAGTTTACCACATTTATGAATACAACAATGTTATAATAATGATAAACTAAATGGTAAAATTGTAATCAAGATGAACAATTAAATTTAGATTTTCATATTAATAAACTAACTTGATCATAAATAAAGTATAAAATAGTAGTGATAAAGAGATAAAACGTCTATCATAAATGCAAATGAATATAGATTTATCTAGATAAATAAATCCATTAAAACCAATTTTTAATTCATCTAGACCTATCACAACTCTAAAAAAAGGTGGTGCAAGAGTCTAAGGAGTTTTATTGTGAAAAGGAATAACATACCTACAATAAAAAATGTGTAAGAAATGACTACACAATCTCAACAACCTTAAAATTATCAATATTTTCCTTTTGATTAATAGAATATGGAATTCATCTAATCATCTAAGTGTAAGAAACACTTTAATAAATTAATTTTGCGTAACTGATGGGCATTACTAAAGCAAAGAATGTATTATACTTTGGTGAGTAGGGGGTAAGGGATGGTCTCATGGGAATTACAATGTTGATATCCATGATTCTATAGCCTTGATAGAGATACCTTCAATCCCTTCTTAAGGCCTTGCTCTACTACCAACCAAGATAAAAATCTTGTGGTGGAGGTTTCCACAATCACCCTTTCGAGGAGAAAGTGCATAATGTACATTTTATCTCAATTGTTTTGAAGGGATTTTTTAATTTATATTATCCATTGGGGGTTGGGGACAATCCATGGGTCATGTGATAATCATCAAGTGCGCAGTTAATCAAAAAAATTAAAATATTTGGATCTATATTTCATGTTATGTGTATTCAATAATCTTTAAAATAATAAAGGTATTATTTTGAAATACATATGTTTCATTAAAAATAATATGCCTTAGACATTTCAAGCATACAAGGAAAAGTCATTAGGTAATTCAAACCTCTGAACAAATTTTTAAGCATTTTTCTATCTAGGAATGCCATTAATGTCACTCATAAACAAGCCACCATAAAACATTTGTTAATCAAGTACGGGAGCCCTCATGTCAAACCAATAGGTTCATCTCAAAAAAGGACATGAGGCTAAACCAAGTGAATAAAATACAACCAAAAAAAGGATATAAAAGTAAACCTAAACTAAAATAAGAAACATGAATGAAAATCATAAAACAGAAGAGAACTTGTTGATAATGGCCTCCAATCCAAAAAAGCTTGGTGGTAATGTTTGAGGAATTTTCCATTTAAATGAAATGGAACATCCTAACTAGTAAGACATTTTAGGAAAAAATAATTATCACCCATGATTTGAAATATTTGGTAGGGACCAAACCACAAAGAATAAAATTATCCATGTGGTGCTTTCTTTTCAAGAGCCTTGTCCCATAACAGGACTAGATATCAGATCCAAAAGGATTTCAATTTGGTTCATTTTTCAAACTAGTGATTAATAACCTCTTGATGTTTATTGAAATGTATAAAACTAGAATTTCACTTTTATTCTAATTGTATAAGGTTCAAGACACAAGTTTTCATTGGATCATTAGTTTCTAGGTAATCTTTTGTGAACATTAAGGTGGGGATTTTTAGATTGGTTGGGAAGATAAGATCTTGGAAATATAGAAAATGGTAAGGAGAAGTCCCTAGAGAAAACTTTATCCTAGTTATATCAAGCCATCAAGTGAATTTAAGAAAATTATGCCAATCCCTTGGATTTATTTCAAATATTTTCTTAATTATATTTAATAAATTATTTTTTATTGAATTAGCTAACCCATTACATTATGGATAATAATTTGAATAAAATTTAAGGGTTACCTAATGATCATACACACGTTAAAGGAATTATAAGGATGATAAATTAGGTCCATTATCACATACTAATGTGTTGGGTATACCAAACCTTGTGTAAATATGTTCCTCTAAAAATTGAGTTACTATGCCAATGGTGAAATTCTTAAATAGTTGGCCTTTATCCTATGAGTATACAAATTTATCTCTATAAGGATGAACTTATTTCCTATAGAAAAATTATAACTAATACCTCCCACAAATTCCCATATACCTTTTTAAAATGGTTGAGCTTAAATTATGAACAATAGTGGCATAGATGGATCACGTTCATGATGTGCAGCAACTTAGCAGGTGTGAAAACTTTGGACATGTAAATGTGTATAATTAAAATACTTGACCAATAATATACTATACATAATATTTGATGAGATTTATTACTTCCTAAACCACTTATTTTTTCATAATTTCAATTGGAATATCTAAGTACCTAAATTTCTTATTTTTTATTCATGCATTTCGAGTATATGCCTTCATGGTTTATTCTATAAAGAGTGCCAAATTTTATCATGAAATGAATGGTAATAATTTATTGAGTTGGAGATATTTATAATTTGGCCTTGGACCAAGAATTTATCTATGAAAGACATGTGGAACAAGTCAGGAAAATCAAAAAGCTTAAATCACATAATGAAAATAAGAAAATGACTATGATAAATGAGTTTTAAATTTAAAATGGGTCAACTTGAATTAGAAGGGCTCAAGTCTTAGTCAGTCTTTGAACTCATTGGAATAAAATTTAATGACATATGAGATCTCAAATCAAATATAAATAAGTATGCCTCAAGAGATAAAATATAAATGATTTATTCAAAATATAGAATGAAGTAAACCAAAACCTAGCTCATGACCATTAATTCAATGGACCTCTCTTAGGCAAACCCTCAGACATGAAAAATTCTCTTCATACCATATTTATTAATAATAACATCAGTCATGAAAAAGGTCCCCATTCTTAGTATGAAAAGTAGGTGTGTTGTATGAGTAACTACACGTACGCCCATGATATGTATTTTCGATGTTTACAAGGATGAGGTGCTATATAATTTATAATTAGTATCTACATTTGACCCCACCCCTTTAATATAAAAATAAATTTATTAATTTAAAGGAAAAATAATGCATACATAGTTGTGTATAACACACCTTACCTTTGCTTGATTCTGACTTGAATGTTTTTTTGGTGATTGACCTACAACTATGACCATGTTATAGTACATACTCAATGTATATAATCTAAAATTGAAAGCATTGAAATGATTGATATTTAAAAAGAGTAACGTTTTAGAGTACATATCGGTATTTATGTAATTTCCTTAGATTTTGTCAATTTAATTTGAAAATATATATCATTACAAATCACTAGAGTTCATATTAGGATAAATATAAAATATGAAAAGTGTGTATATCTAAAAATATAGAGAGAGATTGAAATGACTAAAATTTAAAAAGAGTAAGGTTTTGGAGTACACCTGTGTATTGATGAAATTTCCTTAGCTTTTCACAATTTAATTTAAAAATATATATCATTATGAATCACTATAGTTTATATTAGGATAAATATAAAATATAAAAAGTGTGTATATCTATAACCTTTAAGAAAAAGTGAGTTGTCAATCAATAGTTGAGATTAACTCAACCATATAGCTTAATCATATTTATAGCTTGTTGAGTGTGAGTGAACCAATTAAAATCACACTATAAAACTGGGGAAGATGGATGATGTAATCAATTTCAACCTATAAACTTGTAAATATTAAGTGATTTAATCATCTCAACTATAGAAAAAAGGCAACCAACTAATATAGTAGATTGACTCAATACAGTTTGTAAATGTCCAACCTGGTGGGTGATGAAATCCCCTTAAAGTGTTTGGAATTTGAAACTTATCTAATTTTGTAATATTAATAACACATTTTATAGCATGCACATCTTATATATGCATCATACTAAAACAATGTATAATAATGGTACCAATATATAGAATTCTACCACAACTATGTATCTGAATCATATAATTATGCATTTTGGCCGATTTGAAGCTATATAAGTGTGGAGAACATGTTTCCAAAATTTGTCACCACTATAATTTAAAATTGTAACTTGTGTAAGTGTGGAGAACATGTTTCTGAAGCATACTTCCATTGTAATTTGAATCTTATAACTGGTGTAAGTACTTATTAGCATTTGAAACATGTACCCATGTATGCCCTATAGCACAAACAATTTTTTAGTTGTGGGGTGATAAGTGATAAGTTATTATGCAAGTTAAAATATTTTGAGGCATTGGGTGTGGAAGAATTATCACTCGGTTGTGTGCACAAGCATTACTTTTGTCATCATAATGATGGGAACATCCCTAAGGTGTGGGACCCTTGCAATCCTTGGGATGAGCCTCCATAGTAGGTCAGATTCCTTCTATTCTAACCACACCTAGTATAAGACTAATGTGTATGCCTAAAGATAAAAAACATAAACTACCACTGATCTAAACTTATGATCTTTGAGATGAAAAGGGAGGGAGAATGTAAGAGATGCTAAAAATAAAAAGGTGATGTGCCTAAAATAAAGTGAGTACTCCTATTGCCATAAACATAATATAGAGTCTTGAGAACAAGAAGATATCACATAATTTCCACATATCCACTCTACATACATAATTATTTCACATAGACATGTGGGAATGTATCAAAACACTAAGAGGGATGACAAATGGTCCATAGATAGAATCAACACAAGCCCAAGTATGCACAAGATGTGAACTACAAGTGAGTTTCAAGTTCAATGTGGAGGTGTAGGGAATATAAAATGATGAGAAGGGTGGAAATTACCCATATTCAAGGATCAAAAAATACAAATAGTACATAGTACATCAAAATAATGGAAAGAGGTGAACTTAATTCTCATTGATTTGTAAGATCTAGCCAATACAAATGCTCATAGAGGGCAAATTCTAGTAGTGTGAGGTTGATAAAAAATGTTGACCATTTTACAAGTGAAGAACCAAGATTTTATGAAGAAATAGCTAGTTCTATAATAAATGTGCCACTTGGGGTATTGGGTATAACTTTAAATTCACTTACGGTGCTTCACCACTAATTCTTAAATTTTGATAAGCTAGTTGGATCTAGATTTTGTCACCTTTTCCTCTTGGGATACATGTGCATAGGGGAATTAGAGATATTTATGATAGGGTTAGAGGTTGGAATTAATCCACATCCTAATCACCAATAGACACTTGTGCATTTAATCTTTCTAACATCACCCTAGACTCTGCTTAATTACCTCAACAACCTTCTTCATATCTGATTGCCACTTGGCACATGGTGCTTCATGGTTGGTCTTGGGTATGACACTCTATTAATGCCACATGTCACTTTGGTGGGCTCTTAGAATAGTATTTTATAGATTTTTGATGGAGGTATCATGGTTGTGACATGTGGAAGGTTGACACTTATTCTAGGTGAATAGAGAATTTATTTATGTAGAATGAATGTCAGGCCACCACATGGTAATGATGGAAGAAGGGTTGTGTCCTATGTAATAAGAGGGTTTAGATTTAGGATCCTACATGAAAGTGTGAAACTACATTAGATAATCATGAGGAGATCCTTGAATAAGATTATGCACGAAGGTTGAAGGTCTTCAACACGTCTTTCACAATCTATAACTATTCTTCATGTTCTTCCTCTATTTTGGCACTTTGGAACCCTAGGCCTTGTATCTTGAAACCTATGTGCCTTTTGACCTATTTGCCATTAAATATTGTCTATAGACACGTATTGATATATTTATGTAGGTATGATTCATCACTATACTATTTCAAAAACTTGTGCTTGTATCTTAGGCTCAGGCATATGTGGGAAGCACCTATGCACTTTATGCTTGGAGTGCTTGGGCCTTCGTAGGTGCATTCTCTCTTTGTAAACCTTGGGAGTCCCTACACTGATCAAGGGGTGACTTAAAAATTCAAAAATTTTGGTGACCTCTATGGGTTACTTACTTAATCAATAGGAATCCAATGGACTTTGAAGTGATCCATTAGGCAAAAAGTCATTATTGTTGTAACCTAATTGGCTTATGCCTGAATAGATTGAATTGAGTTCTACCCTCAACAAAATAAAAGGGATAACAAAAAATAATCAATGTCAAAAACACACTTAGAGGAAAAAAAATTTAAACTAATACTATATAATGTGCATGCAAGAACTTAGGGAAATGTAATGTGCACTATTATACTCTACTATATACAATATACAAACATGCACCTTCATCCTCCTAGGTCAAAATAGAAACCTCTTAGGTGCTTTGTGTTGTGCACTTTCTTATTATTGATATGTGATGGGTGGAGGTGTGATTACATCTATTTTTTATGAAGAGGCACTCATTTATCTTGATCCTCTTTCGATAAATGTTTCCACCATGTTGTGTAGAATATTTCCTCCTAGATGGTTGATGTGTTCAAATTTGAACAAACCCTTCTTAGATATCTCAGTGTCTAGCTTTGCTCTTTGCTAATATTAGTCCCTCTAAAACATGGGAGGCATATGCTCAATGTTTAATAAGTTCATGTATCCATCAAGTTTCCTTTGTGATTCTCATAACTACTACTCCAATTCTAATATGCCTCTTGGAAACCATTTAATGACATGCCCGGGTGTACAAGGATTGATAGCACTCATTACCATAGATTCTTTTACATTTTCATGTGGTACCTTGGGCTTGATTGCCTAACATTATTACATTAATTTGAATGAGTCTTATGATGACTTGTCTAAACATGGTTGTGCACCTTGCCCCCTTCAGGTCTCCACCATATGTGTGGTTGTAATCTCTCCTATGTGCACATCTTACATTTCCATGATATGTAATTAAACATGGTCATCGATGCAGAGATAGTCATGGTATGATCTTAAGAGGATGTTAGCTTATCTTTTAGGCTTAAATATAATTCCTCCACATCATCCTAGAAAGATTCTTCTTCCTACACATATGATTGTACCTATGGGCTCACCTTGGGGTGATTATAGTTTCTCTCTTTGAGCACACACTCCTCTTGAAGGTTAGCCTTTTCTTTGAGGTCAAATTTTATCTCATTCACCTAAGAAAGGTTACACTGAGGCCTTTTAATACACTTTGGAGTGGTATAGATTGGCTATTCCTTATTAAGGTCCTCCCCTTCTACCACCGCTTCATTCATTATCTCATCAAACTATTGTGCTATAAAATTGTATCTATCTTCTTGTAGTGAGGCTGATTTTTTTGGAGTGGTGGCATAAAGGGGGATACCAATGATGATCTCCATGTCATATTGACTAGAATTATCCTCCCCATCTAAATGGTCTACACTTTCCTTCCATGTAATTGGTCCTCCTTTAAAAAGGGAGATGGTGGGAGGGTAAGAAGATTCAATTAGTGCAAAGGAAAGGGGATTTACGAGGTTGGGAATAATGAAATTAGGATGCATGGTCCAATAAGGATACCATGACTCTGCTCAAGGATCTTAAGGAAGGATAGGTTCTTGAGCTAGCATATGCATTGGCTTTCTAAAGCTTATAACTTTGAAAATAAAGGATTTAATTGAAGGTAAAAATGAGTTATTTTGTTAAATATAGGGACTTTGGGCACAAAAGATTTATGTCCCATAGGTTTTCTTATAAGCACAAGAGAAAACTACTTGAATCTAGGAAAGGAAGGAGTGGGGACACTTGATTTTACATTAGTTTCTATGTCTACAAAAATAGCTGACACATTTTCTCTTCTCTGGCTATGATTTACCTAGCTAGCCACTCCTCATCAAATATGTGTTGCTCCATCATCTTTCACTATTGAGTGTGAGCTTGATGAGCAAGCTCTTCTTATTTTTTATCATACCCCTACTCTCTTTCAATGTCACTTATTTGTCTCTAGAAATAAATTTGTATTTCATTGAATCTATTTTAAGGTTGATTAGAAGAATAGTAATACTAATCGGGAGAAAGATATCTTGCACATGGCTGATTAGAAGCATAAATAAGTTAGCACAAGGGTTAAACTAGGGGAAATTTACAAGCACTCTCATGAGCTTGATATGAGAAATGGGAAGGCATGAAAGCATCATTTTCATGAAATGTGGGGGGTGAGGGTGGAAAGATATATTATTAAGCACTTAGACTACTTAAACTAGTAGATTCATACATTTTGAGTCACTAGGTGCTTAGTGGAGTGTGTTCAACACATGATAGCTAAGGGTAGCACCAATTCCTTAGCTTCTCTTCAAATTCATCCTACTAATCATGCTAAAAACTATTGGTGTTCAAAATAGGCACTCATGGATTTCTTATAGCATGGAGTTTTTAGCTATAGGGTGCTAAGCATAAAGGTCTTTTACATGGCATGAGAGTCTAAGGCACTAGGCACAAAAGTATTATTTATCAAATATGCACATGAGCATCAGTTGTTTCATCACAATGATGATAACATACTTAAGTTATGGGACCCTTTTACTTCTTGGGATGAGCCTCTAGAGTAGGCAATACTCCTATTCTAAGCACACCTAGTTTAAAACTAGCATGCAAGAATAAAGAGTGAAAAGGTAAACTACCATTAATCTAAACCTAGGATATTTGAGAGGAAAAGGGAGGGAGAAGGTAAGATATGCTTAAAATAAAAAGGTTATATGCCTAGAATAAATTAGACTCTCCTAATACCATAACATAGTAAAGACTCTTCAAAACAAGATAATATCACATAATTTTTTCCAAACCACTCTAAATTCATAAGTATTTCACATATAAATTCAAGAACATAACATAACACTAAGAAGGACAAAAAATGGTCCAAAGATAACATCAACATAGACTTGGTTGTGCATTATATGCAACCTACAAGTGAGTTTCAAGTTTAATGAGGAGGTGGAAGGAATGGATAATGATGAGAGGGGAGAACATTGCTCATAGTCAAAGATCAAAAAACACAAATAACACATATAACATCAAAAGAATAGAAAGAGGTGAACTTAAATCTCACTGATCTACAAGAATTGGTTAATACAAGTTCTCATAGAGGGTAAATTATAGAAGTGTGAGGTTGTTAAAAATTGTCCACCCTTTTATAAGTGAAGAACCAGGCTTTTATAGAAAACAAGATGGTTCTACATTAAATGTACCACTTGGGTTAGTGTGTATAACTGTAAATTCACTTGTAGTATTTCACCACTAATTCTTGAATTCTTGTAGGCTAATTGGATCTAGATTTAGTGGCAAGATCCTCTTAGGATACACATACATAGGGTAATAAAAGATATTTTTTGACAAGGTTAGAGGGTGGCATGAATCCACATCCTAATTACCAATATCTACTTATGCATTTAATCTCTCTAAGAGTACCTTAGACTCTGATCAATTGCCTTAACAACATTCTTGATATCTAGCTTCCAATCATCACATGGCACTTCATGGTTGGTCTCGGGTGTGGTGCTACAAGAATTACATGTCTCAATTTAATAGGCTCTCAGAGGAGTCTTTTGGATATTTTGAATAGAGGTAGCATGGTTATGACACATGGAAAGCTGGCACTTATCCTAGGTGAGATGATAATTTCTTTGTGTTGAATGAGTGTTGGGCCACAAAGTGGCAATGACAGTAGAAGGGTTTCATCTTGCATAATAAGGGGGTACAAATGTAAGATCCTACATGCATATAAGTACATTGGATAGGTGTTGGGATATCCTTGAAAAATATTACTCATGAAGGCTTAAGGTATTCAACACATCTTTCATGACCTATAACCATTCCTCATGCACTTCCTCTATATTGGCCCTTTGGAACATTGGGCCTTGCATCCTTAAACTTGTGTGCCTTTTGACCTAAACACCATAAAATCCTATACATATATGTCTATTATAATCTTTATGTAGGTGTGAATCATCAGTATACTACTACATAGACTTATGCTACTATCTTAAGCATGGGCATAGGAGGGAAGCACCCACGTACTTTATGCTTAGAGTGCTTGGGCCTTCGTAAGTGCATTCTCTCTTTTTAAGCCTTGGGAGGACCTACACTAATTAAGGGGTGACTTAGAAAATCAATAGTACCCATGTGGATAAATATGAAAACTGATATAAGTGCCAATGTAGAGAACATGTTTCCAATAAATTCCCCTATTGTAATCATGATATGATGAATAATAAATATGTGTGGAGAATATGTTTCCAAAACATGCCTCTACTAAATCTAAACTATGAAAAATGTTGATAACATGCTTGAAAAACATGATTCTATTGCAATCTAAATATGTGAAGCAATGTTTAAGTCATTCTTCCATGGAATTTTACCACTAAGATGCCTCCCTTTTGAGATAAGGAGAAGTAGTAACTAGTAGTTACCTTAGCTCAAAAGGATAATATAACCATGTGAACTATAAATTTACCATGTAACATATAGATAGATCATGTTTATGTAGATATATTATTTAATCATGAAGAATGTGATCACGCCAAGTCTTAAGATGCATGATGTATATCATGACAATGTCTAGATAGTAACAACATAAGCTCAACAAGCAATAAAGCACACCCACAAGAACACTTAAAATAAAATCAAAATATAATGGTGTAAGGAAAAATCCAAAAAGGGGCATGATGCATAATCAAAGGAAAATGAATTAGATAAATTTCTAAAAATTAATAATAAACATATTCAAATGTCACCATATAACAAACAATGACATATATAAAAGTCAAAGAGGCAAGCAAAGGCATGGGGGATGTAAACAATGAATCATATTCGAATGCTCAAAAAAATCAAGACAATAACAAAGAAAGACACTTAGGAAGTGCATAAATGATATCATATGTAACTAACATAAACATATCATATTAGTCCATGGATATATGTGTTAGTAAGAAATTTTAAGTACGCAACATATCAAGTACACTAAAAAATATATAAGGATGGATAAGTACATGTGTGAGAACGTATATGAGATTGAACATGATATTGATAAGTGACCATAACATGATATAACTTGGATGTATCATGATCATAAAGGTGGATGCCCCTAACATCCTAGTAACATGAGTAGAGGGAAACCCAACATCAAAAGTTCCTATATCATGTATCTATGTATGCCTAAATCATAATCAAGTGATGTGTGAAACACATGTATATAAGAAATGCTATATGCCATCTACGAACATGGAACCAAAAACATGTATGCCAATGAGATAATAAGATATGTAAATGTTGAACATATTTTTGGAGTTTTGACGTTTTTTACTTATTTTTTCCTATTTTTGGAATATATGAAAAGAAAATACTATCCTACTATTACATCAAAAGGATGGTCATATGTATCTCCCCATTGTGAACCTAATGTAATAAAATGTTGATATTATTGATGAGTGTACACAAGTTTAATATTTGGCATTATAAGATTTATTATGCTCTATGTATGTAAAATAGGACTTTGTGGCCATGAAGAAATAATAGGAGTAGGGTTTCATAGAACCCACCATTGAGTGGTCTATATTTTATTTCAAATAATATAAATATGAACATGTTTAAGTGATCTATATTTTCGAATATGGTGTGTATAATAAACTATATAAATTTAATGAAAATTGAAATTTAGTGATAATGAAGTAATCATCATATGTAATGAAACCCATATGGAAATAAGAAAGATAAACTGTAATTATCAAGTGGTAATGTGAATATTGGTTTTACTTAAGTCAATAATTATGAAGGAAATATATATTAATAAGGAACCATGACATACTTTGGTTTTGATTTTTATAATCCATTATGTGTATCTATGTGAACCTCAGATGTGAATACCTTACGAACATCCTAATATATGTGGTTGGCCTTGATTTTATATTATTTAGTTCTATAATTTCTATATATGGATTCAACCAATATGTGAAAAGCCTTATAGGTATAAATTTATCATGCGGTAAGGTATCGAGTGGATTGATATGAAGTTTTTTCAACTGTTCATATTCCATATTGGTATATAGTGACTAGTATCACCGATGTCATAATCATTTAGACTTGTGCCCTTTAGCTGTTTGGTATTGTTATACAAATGGATCTTAGATGTATATTATAGTGGTTTGAATATAATTATTTCATTTGGTAATGGAATTTTATCTATTTAGTTATTATTTTAACCCTTCGCGTGCTTGGAATTATCTTTTAGTAACCATATTTATTGTTTTGACTCTTGTGTTTTATAATTAGTCATAATGTGAATTGTTTGCTTGAGTGATATAGGTTAATGATAGGATCACCACTGTCTTTGATGCTTTGAATTTTTTTATTTAATGTAAAATAAAAATCTATATGATGCCCATGAATTATATGATATACACAATAGTATTTGGATCTCCTTATATCATGTAGGGTAGGTAATTTGATCACTTTCTCTCAAATTATTTCTCTTAAAATTTAACTTATACTCTTAGTATCCTTTTGGTCACTTTTTGAATCACTTTTTTTAGATATATTTTGTTTTAGCCTTAAATTTTGATAGGAACCCTTGTTTGGTGTAACATTGGTAAATGAGGTTGCAAATAAATGATTAACACTACCATGTATTGGATTATGCAAGTATCTAATCTAATTTTTGAAATCTTTATTAGCCTGATCATACTAGTGATTTGATAATTTATGGATTCACAAGCATAAACCCTAGGATCCTCATATTGAACATGAATACATATACCATCTACCTTATCACTTGGAGGAGGGATAATTTGGACTCAGTTAGAGGGATGGTAACTATCACCATCCTTAGGGTTAGGAGAAAGAAAAATCTTTGTTGTATCCATTTTAAATGTTCTCTAAATTGATATGAGAATAAGATAATAAATATATATAAATTCTAAGGATAAATCAGTTGTGATAATAAAAATTAGAAATGAATAATTACTACATTAAAAATGAGAAAACATGAAAACCTAGATCAATATTTAGGGTTTTGTAGATGAAAGGTCAGGGCCACCAAATTTTGAACCATAAAATATAGATGTAGATAAGCTAGTGTTAAAGGGGTAGAGATATCCTAGGGCACAACGATGGTAGATTATATCTAAAATAAGACAATTATTTGTAAAACTCTGATAAAACATATATTGAATTTATTATGCTAAGATGTTAAAGATAGAAAGTATAGGTTTGTTAGATATTGAAATGATAAAGAAAATAAGATTATTTGATAAATCTGATGCTAATATAGATTTGGATATAGAACATGTAAAAGGTGGAATAGATTTAAATTCTAGAACAGTCACCTCAATCTATAAAATTGGCCTCTCTAGCCACAAACAATTTCATTGACTTTTAATGATTACATTAACATTACTATCTGACATGGATGTTGGTGTCCATTATATAAAACCTTATAAAATTAGATATGACCTATTATATGATTTTGGGTTTTATATCACCTTCACTTTGGTGTATTAAAATTTGGTTCATCAATTATTGCTCCTTGTCAAATATTAAAACCCTAGTTCTTCATATTCATAGTGGTTGTGGGAAAAATGGGTTAGTGGGCACATGGTGTGGAACAACCCCAAAGACCACTATGTCAATGAGTGTTTCCTATATGTCAAATAATATTAATAGTACCTTAGACTTATGTAGTTCTCCCCTACATGTTGTCTTGTGTGTGAATCATGCAATGTGTGATAAGAAAGTAGAGTAGTGACTTAGCTTTTGACTTGAAAAATATGTATCTTGGAGTTCTTCAATAATTTAGAACATTAGATATGTTTTCCCTATGACTGATATGGATATAAGAGAAAGTACTTAATATTTTTATAATGTGAGTGTTTGATATAATGCTTTTGGTATATTTATTAATGAGTTATTATGTGTTTCTACGGGAGGAATAAATGACAGTTGATCTTATATTTATAGCAATTCCTTTAAAGAATATATTACATTAAAGAACTTAGCTGATCATAGTAATATGTTTCATTTGAAAATTGAATGACTTTAGGGAACTAGACACTTGTTTTAAGATAGAATACTTGTGTCTATGTAGGCATTTTATCAGGATGCAAATATTTGGATAGTTTGAAAATAAGTGCAGGTCTAGAACTTGCAAAGATGGTAGATAAGTAGGTTTATAACATTTTTGGAAAGATAAAAAGTCTAAGTCATCATAATAACATTATTTAGACTAAGATATAATCAATTAGGTATAGATAAAAAGTTTATGTAAGCCTCTCTTTAATGGAAAAAGGTTTAAAAGCTGAAGGTACATCCATGATATGTATTTTCTAAGTGTACAAGACTAAGGTGGTATCTAATTTAGAAATAATGTCTACATAACCTAAGTGACTAGGGGAAATTTAACATTTATATTATGAAATGATCAATATTTCTGATGTAAATTATTACACACATCAAAAAAATGTGGAATCATATATTATTTTCTTACACATTGTGGGAAAATTTATATCTCTATTGGGCCATGAAAAAAATTTGTATGGAAATTATTTACACAAGAGTATAATCAAAATTTTGACTATTCAAAGAACCTATAAAAGTTAATAAATTTTTTATAAACACCTAATTTTGTATTTGATTTTATCATATCTAACAGTTACATTACTTGGTCACTTGACATGGATCACTAATTTTTTCATATAATTTTCCAACAATCTAATTTTTCTATATATTTAACTCTCTTAATATGATTGATTCATTAGACTCATCACTAATATTAAAAGGGTCATACATTGGACTTTCTTCATTGAGTTAGATATGTTTAGACTCACATAGAGGTTCAAATTGGTATAGATGTTATTATTGGTACAAATATACAAATTGGTATAGGTATTAACATTTTTAAATATATTCATATTGGTTTAGTTAGTTCATATTAGTCCATATGGGGTTATTTTGTAACCAAATATTGCACCCTATAAAAATTTGTTGAAGCTTCTTCTAGATTTGGTTAACATGGGAACATTTACAGGTATATGGGTGTACCTATATTAAAAATAAGCCTCTAGATATAAGGGCTATCTCCATATATGCATCTTGAAATTATCTTATCTATTCAAATTGATCACTTAGAAGGAAAATAATTAGAGATTGCATGAATTGAACCTACTCTAAAGGAGGTGATGCACTGAATGTTTAAAGATCCATTCTTAATATTAAACTAACATACTAACATAATATAGATAGAATTAATACAATGTATATAATGGTTTACAAGAAATAATTTTTCACCTAGAGGTGAATTTGATGGACTTAGGCTAGAGGTAAACGAGAGTAAGACTTGATTGAAAGCACTTACAATCAAGTATCCAATCTATACCTAAGACATCAACCTCTAGACACACTAGATGACCTATAAGAAAGTTTATTAGCACTTAGGTTGAACTTAGACATACAAAGGGAAGATGAAAACAACTTCTACATATAAAACAAATATAAAACACTAGTCACAGATTAGTGAACAACTATATAATGCTCTATTCATTACTCTAATAGTGTTGAATATAATTTCTTGCATAGTCTACTCATACTAACCTAAAGGATCCTTAACAATACCTCAAAATCTATATTTGTAGAAAAAAGGAAGCAAGAGAAAAGGATATATGATGTTAAAAGGGTGGATCAATCAGTTCAAACATATGAACTACAGTTACAACTACTTTTACAAATTATGCTCATTTAGACGTTTTGATTGATCCATGTCACTTCAAGTGATTGCATAGTTACATTGTTCCCTTATTGATATTACCTAATAGTTATAATGGTATGATGAAGTTGTTCTAAGCTAGGGCATGCCATCAATGTAGTTATGACCATCAGATTAATCTGTTATAGCTTTTTCCTAGTGCTAACTTCTCTTCACTGGTTTGTCGTGGCTTGAAATAGTGGAGAGAAGGGTCTTTTTCATGTAGTTGGTCCTAGAGATGAAACCATTAGAGTCTTAATGTATGCCTTCATGGAATCCTTATAAATGATATATCTTGTTCAAATTAGATCATAATCAAACTCATCCCCATGTTCATAAGTCCATTATAGATGAAAAACCAATCTTAGACTATTGGTTTTCCTATTAGGTCCAAATAGACCCATTTTCACCTTTGAACATCCATAAAAGTTGACAACTCATCATGTACATAGGTCCTTGTTCTAAAAATGGAAAAAATAGTCACATAATGAACCCTATATGAGACAAAATCTTGAGCTAGAGGTCCATATTAAGCTTTGATGGTGGTCCTTTTATGTTCTTAATCACTTTAGCTGCATCACTATGTATTTTTCATGGTGTTTGATTGAGCTTCAATGGTATCAGGATAATCCTTATATAACCTTGTTTGCCTTGGTTAAAAACTACTCTTTTGGTTTGACTTTATTGTTAAAAATTGCTTAGGCTAATTAAAATTCTCCAACCTATCTTTATTCTCATTGGCCTCACAAATCCTTGCTATCATATCTTAACTTTTTTAACCTCCTACGCATCATTAGATCATGATATAAGATGCAACGCAAGCCTTTTATCTCCTACCATGAATATCCTTTGACATGTTGACTTGAATGTACACCATTGTATCAAGATTTATGAGTGAACATTAACCATAGATCTCATTAGGCATACTTTTTTGTTAGTGATCATGCATTGTTAGATTATTAATATGAATGAATACTAATTATTGATCTAGATTGATCCCACCTTCTTATCAGTGAATGTACATCATCAGATCACTATTAAATTGATCCATACCATTAGATCTTGTCTATATTATATCTCTTTAAATGGCTTTAACCTAGGGACCTTTTAAATAATTTGACCTGAGTGTGAACTATTAGATATCATGTGTTAGTATGCAAGCTCATGTAGACCATTAGATATTGATCAAGTTTTAAAATTTTAAGGAATTTTGAACCCAAATAGTTAATCTATGGAGCTCAAACATGATGTTAGTGTGACTGTCTTATACTATACGTCTAAATTTGAACGCTCATAACTTGATCTAGGAAGCTTGCACAAACTTAAACTTTGTATAGCATGTTCCTACCATGAAGAACTCTATGGTGCTATAATATTTTGGCTCATGAGGATTTCTAATGTACATATATTAAATGTATAAATAAGCTGACCAGTGTGTTTCCATGTGTCATACAGGATGGCTTGGCCCCTTAGACTCAGTAAACTAAACTTTGAAGGTGTAGATATCGATATAAAAGACTCATCAAGATATAGAACTTCTAGAGAATGGTTTTGAAAGTAAGGATATTAATAACACATGGTTTGATGGTCATGCAAGGCTTTTTAAAAATATTTATAAATTGCACAACCAAGCTATCTAGTATGGTTCTTCATGACATATTTATGATGTTCTGGATTCACAAATATCATTCCTAAAATTTTATAGCTTTGAATGGTTTTTTGAGGCTTATGTGGACTTATCTCTAATCTTATATTGCATTTATCACCATGAATACTTGTTTGGATCCTTAAAAACCTAAAAATTGTATATATGACCCTAAAATGACCCATAAAACACCAAATGACACAAGGACTAAGATAGATTATGACAAAACCAAGAATGGCATATGAGATTACATCAAATAAAATACAACATACCCTATGACATTATAAAAATCCACTACACAAGATTTTAATTTAAGGGGTTTGAACCATTTTGTCTTGAGGTAAAAATGGTCAACATGTTTGGCAATGTCCTAAAGGTGGTATACTTACTATGCCTTAACAAGCTACCTAATCATGTCCATTAGGTTATAGAGTCATAATTATATAGGTTTGAAATATAAAATACCCTCGACAACACATAATAATGACATAAAATAAAAATAACAAAACATGTAATATAAACACATATGTTTCAAAATCACTTATTGGAACACAATGCAAGAAAGGAAACACACACCTAATCCAATATTTACAAAACTAACCTTCAATTGTCAATAGTAGGGTTTAAAATGTATCCCATTCATAGGGATAGGCAAGTCTTCTCCATTCATCTTTGCTAACTAAAAATAATTATTTTGGTTGTACTTGATGATGACATATGATCCACTCCATAGGGTATCAAATTTAGTATGTCTCCCTAGTTTTAAGCTATCTTGATCTCATTTCAATATTATATCACCTTCTTGAAATGATTTTAGAATTTACCTCTTGTGAAAATACCTCTTCATTAGTATTTGGTCATGATCTATAGTTTGATGACATTTCTCTTTATTCTCGTACAACTCCATTAATTTTGTCAATATCACCTCCATTGGGATATTCTCAAGCAACTCTAGTTGATGTGTTAACTCTAAGGTAGGCAGATCTTGAGAGATAGACAACCTAGCTTCCCTTTCATAGATAAGCAAAAAAAGAGAATTCCATGTTGACCTCTTAGGAGTTATCATATCATCCCATAAGTTTGTATTTAATTTAGTGTGCTAAACTCTTTGGTTATGCTCTAATGTTATCTTGATGATTCTAATAATTTTTGTTAGTAGATTTAACTAACCCATTACCTTGAAGATAGTAGTTAGATGCATTATTCAATAATATGCCACTACTATTTTCCCAATCAATTATCTTATAACCCATAAAATAAAGAGCATTATCTAAAATAATAGTAGGAGTGCCAAACCTTATTATGATGCTCTCATAAAAGTTCAAGATATCATTCTCATTAGCTTCCTTCAATGCTACTACCTCAACCCATATTGGAAAATAGTCAGTTTTTGTGAGTATCCATTTATGACTGGTACATGATGGGGGATTTATCTTGGAAATGAAATCAATACCCCATTACATTAAAGGTTGATCAACTTAGATAGGATTTAAAGGAAGAGATGCAAGCTTCTATTTTCCTACAAAGAAAGAAAATTTTATAACCTTCTAACCCAAGAATGGTAGTCTTTGAAAAGGTAGGGCCAATAATAGTCTACCCTTATAATCTTGGTAGCTGTGGTTCTTAGAGAGAAATGACCTCTTATTTTCCCATCATGAAACTTCTCAAGAAACACCCTAAACTGATCATTATTAATGCATATCAATAACACACCATTGATGTCCCTCCTAAAAAGCACACCATACACAAGACATAAGGGAATAGATTGTAACCTAAAATATGTCCTTTGTGATCTGCTCATATTATTAGGATACTAACCATTTTGAAGAAATATGATCACATCTTGTGTTCAACTTTGTGGAGGCAATGAACTAGTTGATTGGGAACAATCATGATTGACTAGAGCCTGTTCCTTTGACTCATGAATATCTAAAGCTAGATGTTCACAAAGTCCCTTACCCCTTATCAATTTTGGTACTTTGATATCAACATCATATTCTATTACCTTAGTGATCTACCCTACCCTCTTTTCACTAATATCTTTACTCAAGAGAAACTCTTTGGTACTAGGATGAGAGACCATAACATGAATCTTATTATTTGAAACCATATGTCTCAAATTATATAGCCACCTTATAATATCAAGGACCTATTTCTCCACAAAGGTGTACTTGACTTTAAAATCTTCTAAACCTTGACTAAAGAATGTGATTGGCTTCTCCACACCCTCATCATTATTTTGCATCAGCATGGATGAGATAGTATCAAGGTCAAAAAACGAATACAACATAAATTATTTAGTAAAATTAGGATTCAAAAGAGTAGGAAATTTTGTGATTTATTTCTTTATGACTTCAAAACTATTCTTATCATATTTGGTCTAGGAAAATACTTGGTTCTTTCAGAGCATAGCTATGATAGGTTTCACCAAAGATGAAAAACTAGGTATGAACCTCCTTAAAAAAATTATCTTTCCTAAGAAAATTTGAAGACCTTTATTATGCAAGGGCAATGATAATCCTTGAATAACATCTATTATGTCAGGATCAATAGTCAAACCATCCTTGGAAATGATATGTCCTAAGAGCCTACTTTCATGAACAACAAAGATGCACTTATTTGGATTAATAGATACTCCATATTACCCAAATATTTCAAACACTTGTCTTACATGTTGTATGTGTTCATTATCATCATTATAAAACATTGTTATATAATATAGATAAACTAATAACATCTCATTGATCAAACCTTTGAAGGCCATGTCCATTGCCCTTTAAAATGTGTCACTGGCATTGGACAAACCAAAGGGCATATTCCTATAATAAAAAAACCTCCATTTAGTAGTGAAGGCTATCTTAAACTAATCATCCTCACTAACTAAAATTTGGTTATAGCCTAAATATCCATCTAGAAGAGAAAAACGTTGGGAATGTGAAACCATTTGTAAAATTTTCTCTGTTGAGGGTAGAGGATAGTGACCTTTAAGTAACACTCTATTAAGATCTCTAAAGTCTAAAAAAAGTCCTATATTCCCATTATTCTTTTTAAAAATAACAAAGTTAGCTACCCATGTTGAATTCTTCATGGGAAATATTATCTTAGATTCAAGGATTTTGGTAAGCTCTAACCTAATGAGTTGATCAACCTTGGGGTTGATAGGTCTTTGCTTATGTCTAACAATTTTAACTATAGGTCCCAACTCAATGGTATGGTGTGTTAGGATAAGATCAAATCCTTTTAGGTCCTTGTATTCACAAGTAAAGATATCATGAAACTATACACATTTTAATGAATGCTTTCTTCTCTAATGTAAATGCCTTGCCTAGTTTGAAGAGTTTATCTTTGAAGATCAAGACTCTTTCATAATTCTCTTCTTTTGTATAAATACTCAATGTATCCTTATTATTATGATCATTCTCATTATAGATAATTTATAAGGTCACCAAATCCTTAGGTATCTTACTGGTCCTTATTTACATAATCTGATCACCCAATTATTCTTGGAGCCTCTTTGATTGCTTGAAAAAAAATTAGCCTCATTTAATGTGTTTGTTGCTATAAAACACTTTCAAAGACACTTCATTATTAGGTACAAAACATTTGATAATGATATTAATATGATACTATTTTCCCTCATCTTTAATGGTAGTTGGAGTATCAAATTGATCTTTTATGGTAGCTAGTCTATCAACATGACTATTATGTTCCCTTGAGACTAATTAAATATTGAATGCATTAAAGTCTTTAATTAAATACCACACCCTATGATTTCATGACTCAAATAAAGGGTTATTATTAGCAACTATATTCCTCACCTGATGCACAACCAATTCATTATCTCCATATGTTTTCAAGTTCTGGATTCCTTTCCTCCTTGCCCATTGAAGGCCATGAATTAAACCTTTATACTTAGCCGTATTACAAGTACAACTAAAATGGAATATATATGAAGCATAATACTATTTTTTATATGGGGAGACCAACATAACACCAGCCCCTACAACAAATTTACTTCTTGAACCATCCAAAAACATCTTTCACAACTCATCATCTTCACCTTCTTCTTTAGAAAGTAGAGGTGTTAGTAATCCTTCATGTATATAATACATTCCTAAATTAGTTTTATCCACAAAATAATATGGATGATGCTCATAATTATTAGTTCCGTAGTTATCATGAAACAAATTTGAAATACCCTCAATCTTGGAATAAGTGTCGTCATCTACCATAGGGTCCTTTTCTTCATGGGCCAAACAATTTAGATTAGAACTTGTCTCAATGTAAGGCTGAATATGAAACATTGCAATGGGTTATGTACTAATTGTCACCTTATACCTATACCTTGTTCTAAAGGCCAATATATACCAATCAGCTAAGAGATATTCACCTATATGGGATATGAAGTCCGTTGATAGACATATTATAAAGTGGGATGGGAGATCAATCACAACTATGTCTTGCAAGATAGGAAAACTAGGACAATTATGAAAGAAAACCATCAATCCTTTTATAAGTTCTACTATCTTGGTAGGTGTACCATCTAATTAAACAAAAAATTTATTATGTGGCTCATATTTTAGGATTAGCTTGTTAGCTACAACTTTGGGCATGATAAAAGTAGAAGCTCCACCATTGATTATGTATTTACGTAACAACTTGTCATCTATAATGAGGGTGAGGTAAAATGGTGGAGGTTTCTCATCCTTAGTGGATGTTTCAATAATGTTATTAGTATCATTTTCAAGAGAAACATATCTATTAATTTCATTTAAGGGTGAGACACTAGAAAAAATAACAGATAACTACTTTTGTAAGAGTTATTTTTGGCACAGCATATGAAGAACATCCCAAAGATAAATGGATGTTTTAGTGTTCTTAAAAGAAAATAAAATGTTTAAATAATCCATATCTACTTTCTCTTGGGATCTTATAGGTTGATAATTACCTTGAACTTGAGGAATATGACCAGACCTTACCATATTTTGACTTAATGGAGATGTAGAAGTTTTTAGAACTATCACACCTATAGTTATGTCTCATTTCCTTATAGGAGTATTGGATAATATATGATGTGTTAGGATAAGATCAAATCCTTTGATTTCCTCATATTCACAAGCAAAGAGATCATGAAACTCTACACATTTTAATGAATGCTTTCTTCTCTAATGTAGAAAATACCTTGCCTAGTTTGAAGAGTTTATCCTTGAAGATCAAGACTCTTTCATAATTATCTTATTTTCTAGAAATAATCACTTTCTCATTCTTCTTATTATCATTCTAATTATATATAATTTATAAGGTCACCAAACCCTTTGGTATTTTACTAGTCCTTATTTACACAATCTAATCACCCAATTATTCTTGGAGCCTCTTTTGATTGCTTGAATAAAACTTAGCCTCATTTTGTAAGAAACATGCAATGTGTTTGTTTCTATCAAACACTTTGCAAGAAACTTAATTATAAGGTAAAAAAGGTTTGATAATGATCTTAATATGAGACTATTTTTCCTCATCTTTTATGGTAGTTGGAGTATCAAATTGATCTTTTATGGTAGCTAGTCTATCAACATGAATATTATGTTCCCTTCGGACTGATTGAATATTGAATGCATTGAAGTCTTTAATTAAATACCATACCCTATGATTGTATGACTCAAGTAAAGGGTTCTTATTAGCATCTATATTCCTCACCTGATGCAAAACCAATTCTTTATCTCCATATGTTTATAAGTTTTTTATTCCTTTCCTCCATGCCCATTCAAGGCCATGAATTAAACCTTTATACTTAGTCGTATTACAAGTACAACTAAAATGGAATATGTATGAAGCATAATACTATTTTTTAGATGGGGAGATTAACATAACACTAGCCCCTACACCAACTTTACTTCTTTAACCATCCAAAAACATATTTCACAACTCATCATCTTTACTTTTTTCTTTACAAAGTAGAGGTGTTGGTACTCCTTCATGTATACAATACATTCCTAAATTAGTTTCCTCCACAAAATAATATGGATCATGCTCATAAGTATTGCTTCCCTATTCATCATGAAACAAATTTGAAATACTCTCAATCTTGGAATAAGTGTCATCATCTACAATAGGGTCCTTTTCTTCATGGGCCACATAATTTAGATTGGAACTTATCTCAATGTAAGGCTGAATATGAAACATTGCAATGGGTTATGTCCTAATTATCAGCTTGTCCCTATACCTTGTTCTAAAGGCCAATAGATACCAATCAGCTAAGAGATATTCACCTATATTAGATATGAATTCCCTTGATAGACATATTATAAAGTGGGATGGGAGATCAATCACAACTATGTTTTTCATGATAGGAAAACTAGGACAATTATGAAAGAAAACCATCAATCCTTTTTATCAATTCTACTATCTTGACAGGTGTACTATCTAATTTAAAAAAAATCTTTACTATGTGGCTCATATTTTAGGATTATTTTGTTAGCTATAACTTTGGGCATGATAGAAGTAGAAGCTCCACCATCAATTATTTATTTACATAACAACTTGTTATCTATAATGAGGGTGAGGTAAAATGGTGGAGGGTTCCAAGCCTTAGTGGATGTTTCAATAATGGTATTAGGATCATTTTCAAGAGAAACATATCTATGAATTTGATTTGAGGGTGAGACACTAGCAAAAATAATGGATAACTACTTTTGTAAGAGTTATTTTTGACAAAGCATATGAAGAATATCCCAAAGAGAAATGGATTTTTTAGTGTTCTTAAAAGAATATAAAATGTTTAAATAATCCATACCTACTTTTTATTGGGATCTTATAGGTTGAAGATTACATAAAACTTAAGGAATAAGAATAGACCTTACCATCTATTGACTTAATGGAGATGTAGAAGTTTCTAGAACTATCACACCTATAGATATGTCTCATTTCCTTATAAAAAGTATTGGAAGAGATTATGGGAATGCTATTGCCACCTCCTAGAGACTTCCTCTTGGCCCTTGTATTGTCTATGACAAAGACTCCTTGATCTAGCACAAAAGCATCTTTGACCATAAAATTGGTGAAGATCTCTCCTTGAGGTTGTCAATCCTCATTAACTTACATCATCACCTCATCCTCATTTGATAAGAGGGAAATAACTACTCCTTAATCCACTAGAGCTTTCTCTCTATTCTCATTGGCATGCATGAATTGGTCTTGCTTCTAATATTCTTCCTACACCAAATTTTTATGAACTGGTACCATATATCTTGGATCGATGGTAGAGTTAATATTATATGCATTAGCAGGCCTATTGGGATTAGGCTACCACTAGACTCTTCCTCCTCCATTTTGTTGATCATAATTTTTTTGATAGTGGTAAATATTTTAATAGGCACCTTATTGCATATTATCTTGCCTAGTTTGAGCCTCTAAGGCTGGGAACTTTCCTTTCTAATCGACATTATTTTCTACTTGTATAGGAGCAACCCTAGTTTTGGTATTGGAATTAGTAAATTGGGATGCATCTATAGAATTAGAAGAATCATGAGATGATGGAGGCATAAACACTTTAGGAGGCAATCTTCTAGCTTGGATGAGACTACTCTTAGCTTTGATAGCAAGACCATATGATTCAAGAAGATTGGAATCTCCCATATATTGAAGGATGAGAAAAATTTCAATCCCAATGGCTTTCAAGTAAGTAGGGAACACAAAGCCAATAGGTGGTTTCATGGGAGGAGGAAATGTATGGCACGTCTTATGAAACATTTCATTGAAGTCATTCATTATTTCTTTAGGTCTCATTTTTATCACCTTAAGCTAATGTATGAGAGAGATATGGTCACTTTAATTTCCAAATTTGGAAATCAAAAACATTGAAAAATCATCCCATGTTTTGATGCGTCCACATTCTAGAGTCTTATACCAATCAAGAGCCTTCCCTTTAAGGGAAATGTCAAGGAGTCTAATGGAAATTTTCTCTCAAACAATATTTTGGAAACTACAAAAGTTAGAAACATCTCTAATGTTCTCACTAGGTGTGACATGATTCTCACCATTGAATATGGGAAAGCCTTTCATCGCATTAGGAGGAATGGCATTATATACTTGAATTTGAATTGGATTATCAGTATTGAAGTTAGGGAAAGCATGAGGTATAGCCATGTATTCGTCTTCAATATATTCAATTTATTCAACATCTTCCACCTCTTACTTTCTATCAAAATCTACTTGTTCCTCAAAGGGTAGATTAGGCTATGGATACTAAATTTTAATAAGAATTCTAGCTAAATGGATGAGTTAATGGGATTGAATGTTCTATCATAAGATGACCTAGTGAGAACCATGAATGATGAGGGCATGTTTATAACAAAACTATGGCCTTGAACTAGATTTACATTAAAGGAGTTACCAAATGTTGAGTAGCACACCAATTTGTAGCTAGTGTTATCAAGACCAGCTTTCACCTTGACAAGTTTTCTTAAAGATAATGTGTCCCACTAGGTGTGCCAGAACTATTGTCACCAAATCTTTCACCCTAGAAGAAGTTATTCAAGCTTATTCCATATTTGGGAAATATGAGAACATTTCTAGGTACGTGTGTGTACATATATTGGAAATGATCCTTTAGATTTAAGGGCTAGCTCCCTGAATGCATCTTGAAATGCTCTTATCTATGAAAATTAATCATTTATAGGGAAAAGAGTTATAGATTGCATGAATTGAACCTACTCTAAAGGAGGTGATGTACCAAATGTTCAAAGATCTACTCTCAATATTGAACTCACCAATACACTAACAGATTATGAATAGAACTAATGAAGTGTCTACAATGGTTTACAAGTAATAATGTTTCACCTAGAGGTCAATTTCATGGCTTAGGCTGGAGTTAAATGAGAATAAGGCTTGATTGGAAGGACTTATAGTCAATTATCCACTCTATACATTTGACATCAACCTTTAGACACACTAGATGACCTATAGGAAAGTTTATTAGCACTTAACTTATACTTGGACCTATAAAGGGAAGATGACAACCAATTTTGCATATCAAACAAATACAAAACACTAGGAAAAAATTAGTGAACAACTACTAAATTCTCTATTAATTACTCCAAGAGGTGCCAAATATAATTTTTGGTAGAGTCTAGTCATACTAGCCTGAGGGATCCTTAATAATAGCTCAAAAGTTATATTTATAAAAGAAAGGAAGCAAAAGAAATGGAGATTTAGCACTAAAAAGGGGAATCACTTAGTTTGAATATTTGAACCACAATTACAATTACATCTAGAAATTATGCTCATTCAAACCTTTTGATTGATCTAATCACTTCAAGTGGTTACACAGTTACATTATTCCCTCATTGATGCTCCCTAATGGTTGTAATGGTAGGATCAAGTTGTTTTAAGTTGGATCATAGTATTAATGTAGTTACAACCATTAGATCAATCTGTTAGATCTTTGTCTTAGTTCCAACTACTCTTCACTAGTTTTTTAGGACATGCAAAAGTGAAGAGAAGGGTCCTCTTCATGCAATTAGTCCTAGAGATGAAACTATTAGGGTTTATGTGTATGCCTTCATGACATCCTTCAAAATTCTAGATCTTGTTTAAAATAGATCATGCTCAAACTCATCCCCATGTTCATAGGTCCACTATAGATGGGAAACTAATCTTAGATTATTGGTTTTCTTATTAGGTTTAAATAAACCTAATTTTGCCTTCGAACATCCACAAAAATTGAAAACTCATCATGTATATAGATATTTATTCTAATAATAGTGAAAATAGTCACATAATGAACCTTAGATGACACAAACCATTGAGCTATAGGTCCATATTAAGCTTTGATGACAATCCCTTTATATTATTGATCAACTTGGCTACATCACTATGTCTTTTACATGGTGTTTGATCCAGCTTCAATGGTGGTAGGATGACCCATGAAAGAATTTTTTTTCCTTGGTTGAAAAATAATCCTTTTGTTCAAATTTTCCATCAAAATTTGCTTGGGCCAATCAAAATGATCCAATGTGTCTTTATTCCCACTAGATTTGTATATCCTTGCTATTATATCTTAACCTTTTTGACCTCCCATATATCATTAGATCTAGATGTATAATGTAATTGATTGCTTTTATCTCCTACTACGAAGATCCTTTGACATGTTGACTTGAGTGCACACCATAAGATCAAGATGTACAAGTGAATGCTAGTCATAAATCTCATTGGGTCCACTTTCCTATCAATGATCATGCACCATTACATCATTCAAATTAATCAATATTGATAATTGATCTATATTGATCCCACCTTCTTGTCAGTGAATGCACACCATCAAATCACTTTTTGATTGATCTACACCATTAGATCTTATCTAACTTATAATTCTTTAAAGAGATTTAGCCTAGGGATCTTTTGATTAGTTTGACGCAAGTGTGAACCATTATATCTCATGTGTTAGTGTGTGAACTCACTTAGACCATTAGATATTGATCAAATTTAAACATTTTAAGGAATTTTGAAACCAAATGGCTAATTTATAGAGCTCAAACTTGACATTAGCAAAAACATCTTATACTACAGGGCAAAACTTTAATGATTATAACTTTAGCTAGGAAGCTCACACAAACTTGAATTTTGTAGAGCATGTTCTTGACATGAAAAATCCCATGGTAATAAAATATTTTGGCTCATGAGGCTTTCTAAAGTGTACTTATAAAATTCACAAACAAGTTGATTAGTGTGTTTTCATGTGACATGTAGGATGACATGGCCCCTTAGACTTGGCAAGCTAAAATTTGAAGGCTTAGATCTTGAGATAGAAGACTCGTCAAGATATGAAACTTAAAAAGAATGGTCTTGGCACTAATTACATTGATCATGTATGGAATGATGGTCACACGATGATTTCTAAGAATATTTATAAATTTCACAAGTAAGTTGTCTAGTTCAGTTCTTCATGACGTCTCAATGATGATCTAGATTCACAAACCTTATTCCTAAACTTTTTTAGCTTTGAATTTTTTTTGTAGGCCTATGTGGACTTGTCATTGATCTTGGATTACATTTATCTCCATGAAGACCTGTTTAGATCCTTGAAAATTGCCACTTGCATATATGACCCTAAAATGATCCCTAAGACACCAACTGACATAAGACCTATATTAGATTATGACCAAAGCTATAATGGCATATGAAATGACATCAAATGAACTAAAACATACCCTATGACATTATAAAAATCCCATATACAAGATTCTGACTATAGGGGGTTGACCTATTTTGGCCTAAGGTAAAAATGGTCAATAGTTATAGTATCAACTTTCCTGATTAAGACACTTCACATTGGGTCAAACTATGAGACTAAAAGATATAAATTATTGAATGTCATGATGCTTATGACATACATTGGTGTGTGTGTGTGTGTGTGTGTGTGTGTGTGTGTGTGTGTGTGTGTGTGTGTGTGTGTGTGTGTGTGTGTGTGTGTGTGTGTGTGTGTGTGTGTGTGTGTGTGTGTGTGTGTGTGTGTGTGTGTGTGTGTGTGTGTGTGTGTGTGTCACACAAGGTACATAACTTAGTCTTTTACTAGTTGTCATATTGAATGCAAAATTGTGTCATTCTATATAACATGTTGGCATAGATTGGATTATATTGGGAGAATCAACATTGTTTATGACCAAACTATTATATTTTTTTATTTTAAAGTTGGTGCCAAAGGATTTGATGGAACAATTATCAATATAAAATCTATTTACAACGGTTGAATCATTTTATGCATCTTTTCACACGAACACTATTATGGAGGATCCATTGGTTACATATGAACCTTAGTGTAGATGCTCTAACTTTGCACATGAACTTGGTATAGGATTCCCCTTATCTATATAGTTCTTAGAATCCTGTTATATTATTTGTCCAAGAAGAGAACAAGACTAAAATCACCTTTCCCACATAGATTGGGTCATTTTAGGACCAACATCATCTCCATTTCTTACAACATGAACATACTTAATGAGAAACATAGTTCACATACTTATGCGTATAGTTTTCATTTTTATCTTTTGTTTTCAATTATGACCATGATTTTTTTATTTTAATGTGAATCTATCTAATTACATGTGTGATTTATTATAGGTACAAATGGACATTACAAAACATTATGGTAATGAAAATTATAAGTTAAAATTTCCAATGTAGGTTTGCATTGTCAATTATGGAATAGGGAACTTACTGGCATAAATTTTTTAGTCTATTTTACTCTTCTTTTCTTCACTTGTCTATGAATTATTTTTTTCTAATATTCTTAGCATCAATTCCTCTATCACAAGAATCCGTTGTCATGTTTTGTTATCTCTGAGTTTCCCATAGATTCAAGATACTTCTTGTATTTACAAACTACTTTAGATAACTCCTAACATAAATATTGTAAAATTACAAAAACATCATAATGTATTTTTTGGGTTTACTTCAGGTTGCTTTACCTTTTGGGGTGATTTATTTTGCATATTTAAATATTATTAAGTCAGTGTTTTATAGGCCAATAGTTCCCAAATACAAAATTGAGAACCTTATATATACAAATCCCTTATGCAAATTTAAAAGAACATTCATTAAATATGCAAAACAAAAATGTACAAAGTACACATTACAAAAAAATGTATAATTTAAATAAAATTTGATGTTTATAAGGGTTAAATACAATTTTATGATTTTATCAAATGAAGGATTAGGTAAAATGGCACTTACACTTGCATCTAGATGGTTTTTTACACACTCACATTAGTGAGATAATTTCATGTAGTTTAATCATCTTTGGAGTATTGACAATGTAGGAAACACTAAGGTGGTCCCTACATATTGATTTAGGCTAGTCTAATCCAACCCATTAACCATTTTTATAGTTTTCCAAGATCACAAGTGTGAAAATTTAGGGTTTTAACTAAAATGATGGAAGATAAGATTGTTTGTGTATGACCGAAGGTGATATAATGGAGAAAAGATATTTGTAAGTGTAATTGCACATTTATAAAATAAAATAGAATGGCTTGGTCATCTCAAACAATTATAACACAGAGTAGATGACTTCAATATTTATACACATATGTGCACCACCCAAAAAATCTCACAACATTTTCATATTATATTCTTCATCTAAATTGTCATAAAAACATTATAAATGGTATTTGACAAATGCAACATAACACAAAAAGAAGAATAGAGTTATATCCAAATCAATACTTATTATCCCATATGTTATTGATCATTTATATATGTATAAAATAAAATAAATCATAAGTAATATTTTATTTTCTAGGATTATTTATACACACAATATAATATAAATATTCAAAAATTATATATCCTTTAAATACATTAATAAAAAATAAAGTGAAACACTATCTATCATTTCATACTTGAAATAAATTGATTTTAAACATACTTATATAATATTTCTTTACCATTTCATATATATATATATATATATATATATATATATATATATATATATATAATAAGAAAGTTTCATTTTAAATTTATTTAAATTTTCTATTTTTATTAGTTGTCTCCATTTAAATCAAAATACCATATTAATAATTGTTATATAAATTATATATACAATATTTATATTAATTATAATAATTAATTTTTTAAATTAAAAAAATAATTGTTTTATAAATTATATATAATACTTCTAATAATTGATTTTTTATTAAATTAAAAAAGTGCTATATGTGTTAGGGGATGACCACAATAACAAACTGACCCTTCAACCCGTAATTCCACGAGCTAAGTTCCCTAAATATGAAGACATATATTTAAAAATTGTAATCATAACCAAATTTTAGGGCATGGTCATAAATATTACTTCAAATACTAATAATGTAACTTTATACGAGTAAAACAAAAATTACTTCAAATACTAATGCTCACTTACTTTTTATTCAACATGTCGTACTTTAAAAATGTCACCATTTAACCGATCTCTCTCAAATCTAATATAATATTCATCAAAATGTTGACAATTGTTTATATATATAATAAATTTATTATAATATTATTTTTATGATATTTCAATTATTTTCCACTAACATTTATATTAAAATAATTTTTTTTTTTCAAAAATACAACGGACTTTTTGCGTAGAATGTTTTTTTTTTAACCCATTCGTTCATCATTCTGAAAATAAAATTTTAATTTCTTTTATATATTTAATAAATTAAAAAAATATATATATTTAACAAGTAAATAAGTTTCTATATTTAATTATAAATTTGATTTTAATATTTTATAAGTATATTTAATAATATGTATTTCATCATTTATTTGACAAACATTTATATATATATATATATATATATATATATATATATATATATATATATATATATAATTTATAAACTTAAAATTGAAAAAGTAAATTTAGAATTAAATCTAAATTTAGGTTGAAGTTTATATATATATATATAACATCTTATAATTCTTTACAACAATTCTAAAAATATCTTAAATAAAACCAACTAATAGACTAAAAACTTCTATTTATAAATAAAACAACAAAATGTGACTAATTTTTTAAATATAAGAATAAAATTTATTTTTTAATACAAATCTGATTAAAAATGTAAAATGTTAAAAATGTAAGAATTTGATTTAGAATAATAAGAAATATAAAATTACATTAGATTTTAATATTACAATAGTTTCTAATTTAAAAAAAAACTTGGAATAATCACCAACATAAAGGTATGCAACCTTTATTTCTTACAAATAGTTTGAATATCAAATATTTATTGTATATCTTTTTTTTTCTACATGGATGTTTTAAATTTCATTTTGGAGTCAAAGGGACAATATTTAAAACCTTATGTTATAAGTAATCAATTGTGTTGGTAGTGTAATAACATTCCAAGATGAAATATATAATTTAAAACTTTCTATCAATAAAATTATTCAACTAAAATATATTAAAATTATAATTTAAGGTCAGACTAATTTTGTTTCAACTTATTTTGTGAATAGAGCTTTTCATGCTTGAATTTAATGTTACATTTATATCTAAAGAAAAAATAATTGAATTCTCTCTTACAAATGTTTTTTAAATTATATTTTTATTTATTTTTACAATATTTTACTATCAAATTTTAAATTTTCCTCAAAGTTGATTTCATATACAATCTACATGGAATTCACTTTTTTTAATCGATAGTGATGGATACATTTTGATAAGTAACTCTTATAATTTAATTTTTTACAAAAAAAATTATCTTGCATGATATTTTTTTATATTAAATAATTAATATCGAAATCTTTTGGCAAACATTTCTTGCTACAATAACTTTTATGTAAAATATTTTATTAATTTCATACAATTGAATATGTAAAACAAACACTTTCCAATAATAAGAAAACATAATTTTAATATACAACATTTGAAGTGTTCTTCCATCCTCAAATCTCATGCATAATCTATTTACATTGAATCATCTCAAAAATTGACATATAATCTATTTATATCAAACTATGTGAAGAAAATATTTGTAACAAGCAAATAAATTAAAATGTATATAATACATTTTTTGTTTTTATATATATTTCAATGTATTGACTTTAAAAGACATAAGGAAAGAGATGTTTTTTCTATCTTATGTTATGTGTTATAGAGTATGATAATTTAGAATAAATTTTATATATATAAGGATTGTAAATATCTTTTTTCGTATTGTTATTTTTCATTTTTTTTTTTTTTTTAGCATCTTCCATTTTATAAAAAAACTAATTAAATAAAATAATTATAAATATCAGCATACATAAAATAATAAAATTTATTGATTAATTTAAAAAAAAATCAAAAATCAAAACAAAAGTTAAAGTTTCAACTATTAAAATGACAAATCTCAAATTTTTAAAATAAATTGTACATAAAAACATACTTTCAAATATTATTAGATAGACATATGCTTGTAAAAGTGTATAAATGAAATATGACTTATATTAAACTCAATTCTACTAAATAATATAAAAAACTTATTTTTATAATTTTTTTTACTAACCAAATATTGCTTAATAATATTGAAATAAATAATATGTATAAATTAATGTCATACAAATAAATTGTTATAAAAAAATGTCAACTGATTTTTTTTTTTTTTAAATTTAAATATTTAGCTTTTATTAAAAGTATATTAACTTTAACATAGTTCACAAATTAATGACTTTATCATCATAACATGTTATGATATATATTTCTTACTAATTTTAATTTATGTGAAAATATTTAACATCAAAAGTTTTCAATCTTTTTAAACTATTAAATTTTAAGTTTAAAAAATTAAAATTGAAACATAATTTTAAATATTTATGTAAATTTATGTTAAATACTAAAAACTTTAATCAGGATTATGCTATTTTATCAAGTTTTAGTATTTATTATATTATTCAATCTAAGATGGAAATGTTCACTTACACTTTATTAAATATAATTTGAATATAATAAAACGTTAATTCTAATATTAAAATTTATAAATAAAAATGTGAAATTAAAAATATGGCATAACTAATTTATTTCATTTTATTATTATTTTTAATTCAAACATCATTACTTATGATTTAATGCAAATAAAGGGTCTATTAATATTTGAGCTTTATTTCCAGGGACGCACCAGGCTAGTTATAAAAAATTCACTTTCATTACATATTACATCATCGGATCTGATACAACAGAAATCTGCACCATTAGGATAGATTTGTATATTACAATAAGTCATCCAGATCGACTTGATGTAACATGATACGTTCGGAATATCACGATGACTTTTTGTTCCAAAACATGTTCAACCACTGGCTCATGACTTAAAATAATGATCCTTTTTTTTTAGAACCTTACAATTTTGCTTTTAACGTTCATACTAAACATATCGTTATGAGTGTGACAGTAAATCAGTATTCGCGAATTATTGTCCTGTCATAAGGAGTTCAAACAAACTGAAAGGATACACAAATCCTTTTCGTCAGTCTGGCTGGGCAAGGCAAATGTAATGTTTGACATTGGTGTCCATTGTTAGGAAATACAATTATTTCTTACGCTTTTTAAACAGAAACTTCAGGAGACTGATAGGTTTTAATTTAAACTGTCTCTGAAATTTATATGTGTCCTTAACTGCAGGAAATGGAAGAGATATATACGAAGAAGAGAGATTGCAGCGAAGAAGCGGAAGAACAAACAGTTGAGTGTAAGATGTACAGAGGGGTTCGTCAGAGGTGGGGAAAATGGGTTTCAGAAATTCGACAACCAAAGAATAAACGAAGAATCTGGCTGGGCACATACGATACTCAGAAAATGGCAGCTCGAGCTCATGACGTGGCCGCTCTCAGCCTTAAAGGTAGCAGTGCTGTCCTTAATTTTCCAGAGATGGTGGACACGCTTCCTCGTCCGTCATCGTTGGATCCGCGGGACATACAGTATGCAGCTACTCAAGCCGCTCGTTGCTTCTGCAATGATTATGAAACTGCTATAGAGGGGAGCGTAGACGTGGATAATATAACCAGTCCACTTATATCAAATCAGAAACCTAAAGCGAAAAGCCCGACTTATTACATGGACTGCCTAGACTTGGAACTGCGTTTGGGAATTAGTGGAGAGCAGTTATAACTTCTGCATGGCCTGTCAAGATAAGTTCTTGTACTCAAATTGATCTGAGCATCCTTTCGATCGTCGCCGTTTTTATTAGGGATAATAATTGTGCGCACCTAGTTTTGTATATTGAAAGTGGACAATTATATTGTTTATTGGATCCGTGTTGATGTGAATTTGTGTGGCTATAAAATGAATAGTTTTTCTAATTATAAACCACAATTTTTTCAATTCTTTTATTTATTTGAAGGATAAATACTCTTAAATCTTTTAGCATTCTCTTGAGCTCTGATCAGCATCTTAATATCAAAGATTGATATTTGTATGCAAGTCGAAGCCATCCTATATAATTTTATATCTGTAAACCATCTTATCCAATTTTATATCTCTAGGGATTTGTATATCAAGGAATCCCCAGACCATTAAAATTAAACTAACCTTAATAAAATCAAGTGTTTATGTAGATATCTAATTTTTTAGTTATGTAGTAATTATTTGTAGTATGGAATAATTCTTTGGTATTTCTCTGGTTGTTGATTACGAGTTTATATTAGGGTCTTTTTGGTGTGAGATAGGTAAGGAGTACAAAGTGATTCCGGGATTTGACATTTTATATTTGGTATTTATTAGCATAGTTATTTGGGTCTTCTCTATTTTAGCTGACATATTCATCCATTTGTTATTCATTTTTTTAATTTTTCACAAGGAATCCTAATTCTAGGCTTTTGTTTTCCTATACAAATCCGCTATTGTTGGACACACTTTGGCCCAGAAACTTGTCCCTAAGGAGAAGACTTCTTTAGACATGATTTACGGAGTTTATTTTATGTCACTTTCCATTCCAATCTTATTTTTGTCCATTCAGTATTGTTGGTTCAACTTGTGCACCCCAATATATTTCTAGAATCAAACATAAAACCTCTATAAATTCAAAGCTACTCTAAGACATTTAGAATGGCACACCACACTCTCAAAGGCTATACAAATATTTAATGTTTTATCTAAGATTAATTGAAGCTACATTCAAAATTTTCAAAGCTAAATTCACATTTGCATGCTTGTGCCAGGGATAAAATAGGAGAAAAACCAACTAGACTTGCATTTATAATTTCACATATTCATGTTAGTGGGAGAACTACATTCGAGTTTGAAATCTCTTCAAAATATTGTAAATATAATGCAACTCTTGGTTATTCAATGGGAATTGATCAAGGTAAATCTATCTCAATCCCTTTCGCCCAAAACCCATCCCTATTTGATATCAATTTTATATGTCTATTATAAAATTTGGTTTTGCATTATAATTATATTTTCTTTCCATTTCAAATACAAAAGTTTATTATCCATCTCAGTCAACATATATGTAAGTGGAGAAATAAACATATTTTCATCATAGTGGATGCAGAAAAGTCCACAGTCAAAGGATGTGAACAACCTATGTTAATGTCCATGGAGCATGATGTTTTCTAGGTATATTATTATATTTTTCTCATCTTGCATTGTCACAGTTCTACATTTCTCTATTTTTACTATTAGTCATCAATCATAGCTAATTAGGCAAATCCTATAGTCAATAGACACAACCAACACACATTGTTGTCTAGGGAGTACAAATTTGTCTAGAAGCATTCTTATATTTTATTGTAGATCACACACAATCAGAGTCATATCTTCTAGTAATCCACACTATCAAACATAAGAAAGAGTTAACCAAAATTCTAATTTGAGTCAAGTATATATCTTCTTAGTGTTTTCCAAAGAACAAAAATTTTCTATATCTAACAAATTACAACATCATAATTGTTAATAATTGTACACCTTTAGCATTCTGCTATATCTCATGTTTTAAATATATTAGTAAAATATGTATTTGTTAAATAAAAAAAAGTAAAACATATTAGGGAACCCATACGTTTTTCAAAATTTATTTTCTAATTTTTGTCTAAGGATTTTAGACTAATTTATGATTTCTTTATAATTTTTTTAATTCTAATTTGGATTTCAATTTCAATTTATTTTATTTTTTTATTTCCTATAATGACATTCCATAAGTTTTAAAACTCATAAGAGATATCATCCTAGGCAAATTGGTTTTCAGTTTTACCTAAGATCTAGTGTGCAAGATACTTTCCTCTATACTTAGACCATTAAACAACACTATATATGGATTTTAGTTTTCATGTACCTCATGGTATCTATGTTTTATTTTTAGCTATAATAAGCCTTCAACCATTTGAAGTTATAGTGCACTAGTAAGCAGTTATCCCATGGAAGTTACTCTCAACATACCATATAGATAATATAGTGCATCTAGGGAATAGTGGAATTCTCCATGGTTATTTTTCTTTAGGTCATGTTCACTTTTTATGTTTGGGATGAGTATATCTAAGAACCTACAAATCAAATACATCTTTCATAGTCACACACATTGATATCATTTATTTCTTGGTATAATTGATTTTTTATTGTAATTAATCTTGGTCTTTGTCATATTTGAGTTATTTTGGGTGATAAAATATAAAATGGATTCTAATTATGAAATGCCTAATGGTGTTCATCCTTTATATTTTGTCTTATCTAACAATGTTATACCTTATGATGATGGTAATGAATGAACTAATGATCACACTTGTACAATTTTTTATGTTTATTAAATCAATGAATAAAATTATTTTAATATATATGATTATGAGTATGAATATGGATAAAATAGTGAAAATCAATATGACTGCTATAATAGTGAAGAGGAAAGTGATCACAATAATTTAGAAATTGAACAACTAATATGTTGTATTCATCCATTGTATTCTTCTTTTAATAAATTAGAATAAATAGAGCACAGTGATAATAAATATATTATCTTCATCAATCTCTCAAAAGGATCCATATGTGAAGAATAAATAATTATTGCACCTTGTCTACCTCTTTACTTTGATACTACACTAAATCACATTAGTCAATATCAAATACAAAATCATAGCCATCACATAGAAATGGTAAATGATATGAATAAGTGTTTTATTACCTATCTATCTATATAAAATGTATATGATGTAAATACATATGATAATACACATTCTCATTTAAACATGCATAATGATATACATTTTTTTGAACATTTCTCCTCCCTTAGAATTAACAAATATTTTTTTACAATCTCATGATAGTTATTCTCCCTCTCTTCAAACATTAAAGGATGAAATTGAATGTGATATACAAACACAATGTGATATTATTTTTATAGTTTTACAAAGTGACTATAATGTAATATTATGCAAAGATTCTCAAATTAGTCATGATATATCCATATAGTGTGACTCTTGTGATACCACTAATTTTTATGACTCTAATTCCTCTCTTAAATCAAAATAATCAAATAATAATAAATGTGATGTTTTTACTTCAATAAACAAATCAATGTGATAAGATATGCAATGATTCTAAATGTTATACACATTTTGTCTTGGAATGCACTCCTAAGGTAGGCAATTTTTTTTCATGATCCTTTCATACTAATTTTTGAAGTAGACGATTAGTTACAACCCATGACTAATCCTTTAAAAATACTACTATTCCTAGTAGTGATTTTATATCTATGATGTATGCTCATTGTGACATCTAAAATCAAGTTCTTGATCTCACTATGCAAACTATATCATGTTTTTCTAATATCAAAGATAATTTTATATTCGGACAACCCCTTGCATGAGTTGTATTTGAACATCCATACTCAAAATATTTTTTAATTCCTATACTACCCTTGTTCGATGGTCATAAAGTTCCCTGTTCTCATTTAAATTGATGTTCACTTTCTTTTGGATAATGGGGAAATTATGGATGTATTCTATTAAAATATTTTCATAGACGTCTCATGAGAGATTATTTATATTAGATGTACATTTTTCTAGTGGCTCCTTGCCTAATTTCAAAATCTTTAAAGATGATTTTTTATCATATTAACACAAAAACATGGTACCTAAATCTGCATTGAAATGCATCCAAGATTTACAATAGGGACATGATGAGAATACTCAAGATTAAATTTTATTATTAAAAAATATTGTTCATACTTAATTATAACAACCCTTAGATTAGGAAAAATAATTCATCTTTAGTAGGTGTCTCTCATCTTCACTCAAAGGAAGAACCATGCATAAAATTTATCTTTCTCTCAATATATTGTACATGGGAATGTTTAAATACAAACATGATCTAAATGTTGTATCACATAAAGATACTAATACAAATTAATCAAGGTCATCCTCACCTAGGAAGGAAGTTGTAAAAAAATGTGATTTTAAATTTAACATCTAAATGAAAGAATCCAATTAAAGTTACTCATAATACATATAAATCAAGGGAAATAATTCCAATCAAAGAATAATAAATTAAAATAATCAAGAAAAGGAACAATTATATTTTCAAAACACCAACTAATGTGAATAAATACATTTTCACTAAGAGGTAACCAATTCAATTTGATAGATTTAGAGATCAACCAAATGATATTATAAAATCATTTTTGTATAATAATTTAATCACCCTTCCTCCTAATTTATATCATCCTCCTCATTGTATTGAGTATGTCAATGGAAATCCATTTTCCAATTATGATGGTATAAATAGACATTGATATAAAGATTGTTATGTATTACACAAAAACATATCATAACTTCATATAAAGGGATTATCGCATTAATAAAAGGACACTAGGATAAAAAAATGAACTAATTCATATTATTCTATGTAGAAAAATATATTTTTAAGCACTTATAAGAAAAAACCAATGATCATTCAATTACTCGTCAATATCAGAAATAAAGAAAAAAATGTCTATAATACACAACAACATAATACATGTGCAATAAAGTTTATTAAAAGTATTGGATGCAATGAGAAATATTTAAATTATACACATGGATTTTATATGGGACATATTATTCTACTGATCACTTTAGGTCTCAAGATAGAGAGCAAATTTGTTTAACCCTAAAATGAAATGTGTGGGTATGTATTTCACTATAATATTAAGGTTAAGAATATATAAATTACAAGGAATAAGGGTGATAATTATATCTATAGTATTTCAATTATGATAAACTCAAATATAAGCAGACACTTAATTTATTATGTTGAGATAGTATATAATGGAAAGTACAATTAGGCTAGATATACAAATGACAAAGAATAAAATTACCTAGTTTATTCTGATGCTAATAAATTTTTGAATGTATAATAATATGAAATTAGGTAGGAATATAGTTATGGAACAATTATCAATTTATATATTCGATGCCTTTAGCTATCTGGACAGTTACGTCAGCCTTGGATGGTTACATCAATGCTATTGTCTAAGTCTCAGAATAGTCTCTTGTATGGAATATTTGGTGAAATAAGATGTGACTAATTAGATAATTATAGGTTTTTATTTTCCTTCATTTTAGTTCATTTAGATCTATGTCTTAGATAGTCACTCCTTATGAAATGAAAAAACCCTAGCTTTCCATTTTTAATGTGACCTTGGAGAAAAATGGGTTAGTGGGAACATGGTGTCGAGTTGACCTAAATGACCCCACTATCAAAGGGCATTGCTTACATAGCCAATTCTCTAAATAGGGACTCAAATTGATGTAGTTATCTCAAATGTGTTTGCTTGTGTGTGAATCATGTAAGGTGTGTAAAACAAGTACAATAATAACTTAGCTTGTAACATGGAAAATCAGGCTCTTAGGTTTCTCCATTAGAACATCAGACCTATAAATGTGTTGTACCTATTACTACTATGGATATAGGGAAGCTTTAATCAAATGAATGCTTGATAAAGTGATTTTTGATAATTGCCTTGGTCTCTTTGGGTTTTTATAAGTTTCGTAGGTGAAGAATGAATGAGTGTTGATCTTATATTTATATCACTAGATTTGGAGTAATAAATTGTATTAAATCACTTTGGTTGACAACTAAAATACATTTCATTTGTAAATTGGATGACTTTATGGCACTAGACATTTATGTCAAGGTAGGATAGTAAATTTAGTGTTACTATTTATCCTGGACATTAGTGTCCTTGAAATAGCAAAAGAGGTACAAGATAAGAACCTACATGAGTGTAATATAAGTATATTTTAAATATTTTGGGCAAGATACAATGTCCTTGTCATCAATATAATACTTGTCATACTAATAAAAAGGTCAAAGGGTATAAGATAGAGAAGATGGGAGGCTTTTTGAAGCAAGGATAATATATAACTAATAGGGACATCCAAGGCCTGAGTTTGCCAAGTGTATAAAATTGAGGTGGTACATAATCAAAAAATATCATCTACATTTCTCCCCTTTAATATAGGAATGAAATTGATAGTTTAAAGAAAAGGAATAAGTACCTGGGTGTGTGTGCACACTTTGAATTTACTTTAGCTAAATTTGGATGCTTTATTGGTGATTAACCTTCAACCAAGGGCATGTTATGGTGTAAAATAATTGCATATAATATGGGTTAAATTTACTTGAAATAGATTGAAATTGAAATATCAAGGTTTAGGAGTAAACATGTGTGTCAATATAACCACCTTGCCTATTGGCAAGTTGTTTTGTAAAAGATATATCATTATAATGATCTGAAACTAAGATTAGTATTAATATATATATAATATTTAAAGTGTGTGTGTGTGTGTGTGTGTGTGTGTGTGTGTGTGTGTCTATATATATATATATATATATATATATATATATATATATATATATATATATATATATATATATATATATATATATATATATATATATATATATATATATATATATAGAGAGAGAGAGAGAGAGAGAGAGAGAGAGAGAGGCACCTGCCCTAACTTTGGATTAAAAGTGAGTTTCCACCTAGAATTTATGATTAACTCAATTATGCAACCCAATGATACTTATAACCTAGTCATTTTGGATGATCAATTCCAACCTAAAAACATGGAAAGATTGAGTTATTTAATCACCTCAACCATACCAAAAGGTGAACCAAGTAATACAATATATTGGATCAATATGGCCATTAAAAGTTTGTAGCGTATCAATAGGTGCAATGGTTTTAGAAATTAAAACTGATTTAGATTTTGAAATATTAGGCACATGTTGCATATCAAATACACATTAGATATGTATCATGTTAAATCTATGTATAATAATATTACCAATGTATAACTATGAATCTGAATTGTATAACTATATGTTTTGGGCAATTTGGATAATTGTGTAAGTGTGGAGGACATGCCTCCAAAGCATGATCCCACTATATATGTATAAATATGAAAACTAATGTAAGTACCAATGTGGAGGTGTTTCACTATATTTTTGATAACATTTTATCTTTAATTGAAAAATCAAGACTTTAAGAAAGGGGGAAGGTGTAGATAAACCTAGCTAGATTGTGTGATCCATGATCTAAATGATGTGAAATAATCCTCTTTGGATGGGGAAAAGTGAACTAATAAAATAATAATACTAGAGAGGAGATTGATTAGTAAGGCTGGAGGGTGGATTGCCTTGCAAGTGCTAGATTCAAGAAGCACAAGACTCTCTTGGAAGGCTGTCAATCTACTCATTTTAATAAATTAAGTTCCAAAGAATGTTGATAATAAGTGCTTACATAAAGGAATGAAAAGTATTTTAACACAATCTAATAAAATAATTTTTAAACAATTGATTAGTTTAACATAATGACACTGACTTATGTGAAATAAATGCTAAAGTGCTAAAATGTGGTTTAGATTGTTGTTTTTAGCTCTGTATTGTGACAAGGGTTGAGAAATAGGGTTTTTAGTTGACATTAATAGATATTTTTAACTTGATACTTTTGTAAAATATAATTACATAGAGACTAATCTAGGTCACTTGTTAATTTATGCTAGTCATGGATGATCGATGTTGATTATGGTGAATTTTCATAGTTTTGGATTTTGGGCAAAAGTGGGTTTTTGGGCTAGTTTTAAGGGGTTTGTGGGTTATTTTAATGTTGGTTGATGGTTGTAAAGGAAGAATGAATACTCAAGGATATCAAACCTGAATTTTTAATACTCAAAAGTCTAGGAATGGTTAGTGGGAATTTGATCAAAAATGGGTGTTGGAGTTACAAAACTCCAACACAAAAGATAGTGTTGGGAGAGATAGGAAGGGGTGAAAGAAATGAATAACTAGAATAGTATACTAAAATTAAAAAAAAATCATAGAACACATAGATGCTTTGGATTTTGTAGCATAAATATGAATTGAAGTTGAATGAGAGTTGGTTGGAAGCCTAAAACAAAATGGGTAAAGTAACGGTGCTTGAATCCTTAGTCTTAAGGTGATGAAGTACTCCTTGGTCTCTAGATTTGTTCTATGTTTCACTAGATAGATCTAGTTCAGCTCTAGTTTGCATAAGAGTTAAGTTCTTCCTCTAAATGATTCAACCTCCTAAAAAAAGGTCACATGCAGTCTTTGAGTAATTGATGTTAGTCCTGGTCAACCAACATCAATAGAGGGATGACTGGTGTCGGTCAAGGTAAAATATATTCAACTTACCAAAAATATTGTTTTGTACTTATTTTTGGCATTTAAGACCATTATAAATGGTCTAAGTTTATTTAAATAAGTTTGGTCATGTAGGTATAAATAGTCTAGGAAGTTAGGACTTAAATGCTAGGGTAAGAAATGGTGTTAAGGAAAGGTGTCACTAAGTTAGCCTGGGCTTAGTTAGGGTGAGGTGTAAATAGAATTCTTTTAGCTTAATTAATTGATTAATTTATCTAAATATGTGTAGGGGTAAATAGGTTTTAAAGGGGTTAAGGGGGGTTTCAGCTAAAGGGAGCCATGGGATGGTTTAAAGGGTTTATGAAACATCTAGAGCCATAGTGTATGGTTTTCTAGTGTCTACATTTCCCCCTTTTTTATGCAATTTGTATCAATAAGTTACAAAAAAAAATGGTGGTTGGTGGAATGTTGGATGCCCCAAGTATGGGAGGATGTGTTCCCTCTAAAATTGGGAATCGATGAGGTGAAATGGAATCTGGTGCAGGTTTGGTAAGTAGATAAGTTGGTTTCAAGTTAGGCTAGTTAGTTGGTCATTTAAATGTGAATGGGAATAAATAATGTTACTAATTGTGATATCATAGATCATGTATAGATTAGGATACCATATTTTAAGTAGGTTATGAAATAAGGTTATTACTAGGAGGACAAGTGACATGATAACTGATTGTAGTAACAATGTGTGCATGTTGGGTTAGTGCCTATAACCTCAAGTCTCCTAAGCAAGGTTGATGTTTTCATAGGTATCCAAAATTAGGATGTGATCCTGAGAAGGTAAACTGGTTGTAGTTGTTAGGAATGTATGGATTTATGATTTGATACACCTAAAGGGTTTTGCACATAAATTGTACATGTTTGTAAGGTTATCAAGCATGATAAGGTAGTCTATGTAGTCAAAGTGACCAAGGAGATTGATTATTAAAGTGGTATGGGAGCACAAGTGGCACATTTTTGTGATATTCATTATATTTTATGATGTATTTTAGAGATAAATATAAAGAGGGCATCTCAAGTTCAATCGATAATACAACCTATGTACCATAGACCAAAGAATAATGTGTGTCCTGAGTAGGTCTATGAACACTAGTGAGATATGCCCATAGAGCATATAGTATATGTTGATTCCAACTAGTGATGTATCATTAAAATGTTTTTCCAAGCATTTTGATAATTTTTTTTATTGGTTTCCTCTACTTGGCCATTGAATTGTGGGCAATAAGGTGTAGAGAGGGTGTGTTTAATATTTTTTTACTGCAAAACTATCTTACTCTCTTATTTTTAAATGATGTTCTTCTACCAAAAATAATGGTTGAAGGTTTTCCAAAATGGGAGATGATATTGGTCATGAGAAACCTACATATGTCATCCCCTATGGTAGAATCAAGTGGAATTGCTTCTACCCATTTCGTGAAATATTCTATAGTTGAAAGAATAAATTTGTGCCCACTAATGGATACCAAATTTAATATACCTATCAAGTCAAATCCCCATAAGGAAAAGGGACATGGAAAAATAATCGATTGTAACTCATGTGATAGTGCACAATTTATATTTCTATATTTTTAGCATTATAAACATAGTTTTTCATGTTCAATACATTATTTTTCCATTACAGGCAAATAATAACCTTGGAGTATGAGTTTTTGAGACATGACACATCTATTGAAATTCCCACCACACTCACTATTATGCATTTTTAGGGGTATATTTAGAGCTTCATATTTGCTTAAGCATCAAAGCAATTCTCCATAAAAACCTCATTTGAATAAATCATTTCCAATAATAATGCAATGCAACACATTGTATTTTGATTTCTAATTTATCATTTCATGTAAAATGATTTGGTATATAGGTTCGATAAAGAAAATAATAACTATCAGTGTACCATTCTATGTTTATAGTATTTTGGGTAATAGAAAGAACATCCAGGGAATTCATTAGATCATAATAAATTTAAGGATTTCATATTTTTCATATTATAAAGTTTATGTGATCATCATAAGAAGTCATCAATGATGATGTGATTAACATAGCATCTGCATGGAAATTATCTTTATGTGGAATACTATCAATAGAAAATGTGTCAAATGTCTATGTGAGTTTATATACCATTTATTTATATGCAATAATATGCTCTTATTTAGTTTGGTTATGATTAGTAACGTGACTAAAAACCAAGTGAGAATCACCAAAAAAATAGATGTCTTTTATATCTAGTTTACTTGTTATGGATAATATGAGGATTAAGGCCCCATATTCAGCTACATTATTGGTGCAATAAAAATATAATTTGTAAGAGAAAGGCATGTATTCACCTTAGGGGGTAAAAAATACAAGCTTAACACCCTCATATGCCTCAAACTCATCTCAAAAGCCTTGGGTGAGTTGAAAAGAGTCTGGTAAAGGAGCTATAGCCAATTTATCATCTATGACATTAAATTTTATTGAATTTTGGTCTACAAATTTTAGATCAATGTCTATGAGCTACATCACCCATTTTTTTGTGTACCTATTTAGATGTTTTTTATTCATGAGGAACCATAATGGATCCTCTTTACTTATAACATGAACCTCATTATTGAGAAAACAATGTCATAATTTCTAGGTAGTAGAAAACAAAGCTAAACATAGTTTTTCCATGTATATTTGCATTCTTAGTTGACAAGCTAGAAAATGATATAATAAATATCTCTATCTTTGTGATTATCATAAAATTGTGATAGTAAGGACCTTAGGGCCTCATGGGTAGCTGATATGTAAAGTAGTAATGGTATGTCTAGAATAGGGGTATAATTACTTGTGGGTTTGATAAATAAGCTTTTATCTAATCAAATATTTGTTGACATAAGTCATCCCATATGAATCGTGTATTCTTTTTTATAAAATTTGTGAAAGGGAATTTTTATTATCTAATTGGGTAGTGAAATGCTGAAGAGATTGAATTTAGCCCTGTAAACTTCATAATTATTTTAGATTGGTTAGAAGTGGAGCTTATACTATATATTTTCCCTTTTTTGGATCAACCTCTATGCTTCAATAACAAATAATGTATCATATGAGTTGTCCCAAAGATACCTAAAAAAAACATTTTTGGATTTAATCGAATGTTGAATTTGTCTAGGCACTTGAATATTTGTTGTAAATCAATGGCATGGTCTTGGTAGTCTTTTGATTTGGAAATTAAATCACTAACATAAATCTAAATATTTTTGTATGAAATCATGAAATATATGAGTCATGCCCCTTTGATATGTGGATCTTTTTATTTTTTAATCCAAAAATCATGTCTGTGTAACAAAATGTCCCCCAAGGAGTGGTAAATGCAATATTTCATTGATTTATACATTTAATTTTGATTTGGTTATATCCTATGAATCCATACATAAATTAAAATGTCTCATATCCAATTTTGGATTCCACAATCATGTCTATATTAGGTAAACACAAGTCATAATTAGGTAAAGTCTTATTTAAATAATGTTAATTAGTGCAACATCAAATATCATGATTTGGTTTTGTAATAAGGATAATGTTAGACACCCAATTAGAATGTGTGATGGATCTTATAAATATGACATCTTATTATTTTTAATTTCATCTTTTACCAACAATGCCACTTTAGGATGCATTTTTTGTGTTTTTTGGTTTACCATTTTGCATCTCAGTATAATATTATAGTATGCATTGCCACCAATGGTTTGATCTTAGGTATATATAAATAATTACAAGCAAAGAGTTTAAGAAAATCATGAAGGACATATCAATAACTTTTTCCTTCATCCTCCTACATCATTATAGCTAGTAGAACTGGTCTAGGGTCCTAATCTATTCCAAATTTATATTTGATTCTTTCTTCATTTAACAAACTATATTTCTCTACGATAAATGTTGTAATAGGAATTATATTTGATGCATTATATTGAATATTTAGATTATCATTCTCACCAAAGTAAGCATGAGTAGAGGTGGCATGAGGAAACCAAATTTTTTTATAGAAGGAAGGGAGATCCTCATATGCCCTCAAGTACTCTAGTAATGATTGATCATTGGAAAACTCATCATTGTTGGAATTTTTGAGGGATCAACATCATCAATTAAATGATGGTTTACCTCTTGGATCTCAATTTCAAAGATATTAATACATTATATTTTGGCCTTTTGAAAACAAATTATACTTTTAGGGATATGTTTGTGTTTAGTATATTTGTTTGAGAAACCCAACCCTTGTCAGTTTGTATTATTTATAAGACAAACAAGTTATGTTATTCCTTGTTAATTTTTACGTAACCCTTATCCCTTATACCCATATATGAGTAAATATTAAGAAACAAACTATATTTATATGCCTATAGTGTGGGTTGGATGGGTGGTTAAACCATTGTGCAATGTCTGAATGGATTACTATCCATTAGGCATGTGTAAATGAATCCCTAATGAATAAATTCTAAGCATGCATGTAATGTGGAGGGAACCACATAAATATCACATATCCAATGTCATCCAAAAATAATGTTATAGTTCAAACCATTTGTCATAACCTAGCACAAAGTAGGTAATGCATAAGGGGGATACTATAATATTAAATGTTATATGTCATAATACTTTCCATGAAATATTATCAAATCCTTTGATACTCATATTATATCGATATAAATTTTATAATCCAATGGATAAGATAAATATAAATTATATGTTATAAATGTTGAGTCCAGAACCATTGTCTATAATAACTCATTTTACCATTTAGTTAAAAACACATACATAAATATAAATTGAAAAAAACTAATTATAAGGTGTTTGGGAGGTAAATACTCCTTTTCAAAGGATATATTATGGTTAGCCCATTTTATAGTGTTTAGGATAGAGGCCACATATAATGGCTCAACATCACAAGGGAGTAAGGTCATACATAAGGCATATAAAATAAAACCATTTTAACGTGAGGAAAAATGTAACAAGTCCAATATAGAAGTTTATTCCAAAATGTTTTGATATTTAGAAACAATATGTCCCAAGAAAGAAGGTTATTTTATGTTTTCCCTATGGAATCTTGTAGTGATAGGTACAAGTTCATTATTAACATTATAACAAGAAGGACTATGTGGGAAAACATGTTTTACATCCCTTATAGATCAATGTGTGCTAATTAAGCATGGGATATAATAAGTGAGAGCCAATATGAGGTAATGTATCTTTAAATAATTAATAAAACTATTTATAAGAAATTTGATTGCAAAATTTATAATAATTTAGAGTTCAGCAAAAGAAAAACTAGAAAACCCTAATTGACCTAGGGTTTGATTTTCAAAGACTAAGTTCACCAAATGTTTAACCCTAAAATGAAATGTTTGGGTATGTATTTCACTTTAATCTTATATTTAAGTGTTAGAGGTATAATAACTAGGGGGGGCGGTGAGTCAGTGAGCCCAAATATTTCAATCTCAATTCCAATCCTTTCAAGTTATTAAACAATCAACATATATCAACTTGATCAAGAAACATTAAAAAGAGAGCTCATTCTTTCAATGTATATACAAGATAAAACACATAACACATAGTTCCTGTGGGAAACCCTCATGGGGAATAAAACCCACTCTCAATCCTAAAACATAAGTGAATAATTGTACTATAAGAAATTACAAACAAGAGACTGATCGACTCATTTATAATATCAAGCTTTGATCATATCCTCCTGACCAAAGGCCTTTAGTGAAACACCTATTTCACAAAGAACAACTAACCCTAAGAAAGATCAATTCCTTTACACCCTAATTTGAACACCCCCACCTTAGAACTGATGTCTTCAACACTTGATAATGTATCTTTATTTATCTAACCCATGCACAAACCCTCTCTATCTCAGACATGCCTCTCAAATAGGCATGCTGCAATCTCTCTTTTTCACCCAAAATATCCTCATATGCACACTCAAACCTCTTCACATATACTCAAACTATAATAGAAATATTTGGACAATATAAATATGACCTATAGGTCATACACACAATCCTCAATTTTCTTTTCTCATCAGCTCATCAATTGGTTACTCCACCTCTCCTTCACTCCACAATTCTCACATGCACTTTGTATTCATCTCCCTCACTAGTCTTAAAATTATATAGAAATCATCATCTTTGATTTTAATATATGTAGAGATATCATGAATTATCAACATATTGGTAGTCCATATTACATTCCTTCACCATTAAGGCATCTTACATAGGTCACACTTAAGCACCATCCACTTTCAAATAGGCCTAAGTTACTTTTAGGTCCTATGGAGACCCATTTACCTTTTTGATACTTATTTGAGTAAACTAAGAACATAGGAAAACTTTACAATTCATGTAACCATGTAAAAATATCTATAGGTCCTCCTTAAGTCTAAAAAGCCATCATAACAACCTTCTACTTAAGCATAATTTGCTTAAGCAACATTTTATACACACAGTCACCATGAACAAACACACAGTTACTTTCTAAGCCTTTGTTCATATTAAATATGATTTTTTGAACCTTAATAATAAAAAAAGATCATCCTTAAATATTATAAAACACACCCAAATAGTTAAATCATCATTAATCATCAAAATAATATCAGAATGATCTCAATTACCCTTCTCGAGTTACTTGTAGAACATAGTGAAAAATAAATTAAACTTTAAACCTTCATAAATATTATTATACACACTTTAAGATCTTTAAATATATATTTATATATGTTAATTGGAGTCCTTTACCATTTTTATTTTTACACCATGAGAAAATTCAGCCTTGATCAAAAGATATGGTCCAAAAACCACATACTGGTTTTTCCCTTTGTTAAATTCAAATATTCAAATATAAACAGTCACAATTAAACATATACTAGTTGACCTCATCTTGTGTAATCTATAAAATTTGATTCAATATGCTACATAAATTTATATTTTAGTCATTTCTTTATCTTATTTCTCTCACCATTTGATCTTGCAAAGAATGCCCTTGATCATGACACTTGGCACCCTCACGTGCCTTTTGAGCACTTTAACTATTTAAACATCATGCACTTATTACCTTCTCACTCACCACACACTATTATATAAAAACTATATGACCACCCATGAAATTTTGCATCTTCTTTTGGTCCTAATATTTAACTCATGCAAAATAGACTATGGTCACCATTTTAATCTATCTAAGAAGCCAACATTGAACCTTAATAACTTTTACCTTGCTAAATCACATTATCTCAAATTTGGACCATATTTTATACTCACATAGGAGAATCCAACCATGTGTCAAAATGATCTTGAATCCTTTTCATGTGTAATATATAATTCCATTAATATGATCATTTATATTTTCTACCACAAAGCCAATAATGTCTAGAATTGCCTGCAAGGCCAACTTTACACATGCATATCTTTTGATGCACTTCAGTTCATGATCTGAAATTAAGCATAAATAAAATAGGATAAAAATCACACAAACCCATATTATCATATTTTTTTGAAATATCCACACATGTGAGATATTCCATCACCAAATTGCTTACTCAATTCTTTCTTGCCTCAAGCAAATTTGGCAAACTATAAGAAAATAATGTCAAACTACCTAGGAGCCCAACTTTGGACTTGTATATCTTTTGTCTCTCTTAGGCGCATGACCTAATATTTATCACATAAGAACTAGGTAAAATAATAAACAAACCTAGGTGACCGTTTCCTCCTGAAACCTCCATGCATGTGAATCATGATGTCATCAACATGCTTACTTGACTCTTATTTGATCATAGAAAACACTGTGAAAATGCTTGAGAGCCCAACTTTTCACCCACATATATTTGAATGAAATTAGGAACATGACCTAAGACTTGTCACATAGAAACTAAGGACTAATGTAATCACAACCATATGAAAAACTCCCCCTGACTCATCCACACATGGTAATGGTGATGTCAGCAAACTACCTACTCAGATTTTATGCCTTTTGACCCAAAATGTCTAGATGAAAACAATGATCAAAAGAATGAAATTCACTTATGCACACAATAACTCAAATATTATAAAACATCTCAGGGAGCTCTTTCACATTATCAATAATCCATACTCATCCTTGAACATCTATAATCATGCCAAAAATGAGAATCAACCAAGGGAACTTCAATTACACTAAAACAAGCACATTACACACTTTGTAATTGTCATTTAGGCTATCAAAGCACTTCATCTACTCACTAGGACACCTCCATGACATCACTATGCCATAATTTAAAACTCTCCAACAATCTCCCCCTTTGTCATTAATGTCAACAAACATCATTCAACTCACCTTCTCTGTCTTCAAGCACTTACACAATTAGAACTTTCTCCCCCTTTGACATAATGACAAAGTGGGAACCAACTGATCCTAAGGACTTAAAAAGACCATAAATAGGAAAGAACCATATTATAAAGATTATACAAAGTTCCCCTTACATTGAGCCTACCTCTTCCTAACTTGACAACATCTTCTTAGTCCATGCCAATACTCTTCTTCCACCAAACACTGTAGTTAATGAAGAAATAACACACAAAAGAACTAAAATCTAATGGAACTTACCAAAAAACATATAATATGGACTGCTCCTAAGATTTATGATCCATTGTACCTTTTGAACATTTTTAGATCTTCATACACCATGAAGAATCATCATATAAGCTTACTATCATTCTCTCTCAAACCACCTCAAGGACCACCAACATAACTTCATGCCACACACAAAATAAGAAACATTCTCTAAAACAACCTAAGAACTCACCTTGAAATACTGATGCCATTCTCTTTTGGATAAACTAATTAAAAACACTCTTCTTCAAACTAGGCCTGTCTAATCTCCTTGTAGCCCTACCTAGAACTTATAGAGCCCACAACTTCTAGTAGACACACATTCAAGACCTAAAACTTCATATCTAGATCACTCTTATATTCCTTCTTAAAAACACCAATTTGTATCACCTAGCTCATCCTTTGAAACATACTTTGTTGATAAACCATATTGCTAATTAAGCCTCCATCTTGACAAAAACATGAATATCTTGATAGCCACAAAACTTTAAAACTCTGTGAATCTTTATTTTATAACCCATTTAGCCCATTCAACATACTAAGAAGCCTCTTACCTCAACTAACAAGTAAAATCACATTTTTATTATAACCCAAAACCCTAGAATCTCAAAACAAATAAAGTTAACAAACCTTCTTTTGGTCAAAACACACCTCTAAAACTTCTTTCACACCTAGAGACACCCATCACACACCTCTATAAAAAAATTGAGCCTTCATACATTTAGGAACATAGAATTCCTATAACCCAATTTAGGGATGCTTACCCTTAGGCCAAAAAATAGAGAAAACCAAGAGCTCACAAAAATATCTTCAATTGGCACAAGCATACCTTCAGAGCACAAAAACACCTGAATCACATCACAAATAAAATCACATACCTTTATGAGCACCAAACCCTTCTTGATATTTCATCAATCTCAATAATCCATCTGAAAACACCCATTTTGATCCTATACTATAGCTCCTTCATAAACCTCTAGAACAAGATCATGAACTTGTTGCTCTCCCTCAACCAAATACCTTCTCTGATTGGCAATGTCATCTTGAGCACACAAACTTTCTTCTCCACCAGAAAGGATGTATCCTATGAAGCATAGTCAGAGACACCCTAATTCACAATATCCTAAAACAATGTGAAATTAGGAGTTTACCACAACTCCTTATATTCCTTCTCCTCCTTGGTTATTTGATACTTAGAGTTCTTCTTTTTAGGCTTAAGTCAATTGACATGATCAACCACCAAAACATTACATCAATTCATGGAGATAACAAAGATTCATGACATACCTTTTCATCTGAAAAATCCACCTTACAATTTGGAACTTCATCACTAGGAATAGACAATTGATGTTCTTTGCATGATACATGATCAACAACAATATGATGTTCCCTTAGATCTATACATACCTCAGAACTAGCCTCATCTAGTATCTTGGTCTTCTCCTTGAACTTGATCTCTTCATTCTCAATATGAGCAGACAATGAGACCTCTTGGCATTCTTCAAATTTTGTAGCTTTCTCCACCATACCAAAAAAATTACTCAAACCTACAGACTCATCATGAATCACACTTGTCACCTTTGGTTTTCATGTGTTAACTTGCCTTATTGCTTTCATTATAGGAGCCTTAGGGAACTCATTCTATATTGTATACCTTGTAGAATATAACAATGTGACCTCTTTATTGACACTTGATGCACACTATACCTTTTGCATGAAATATATCTTGCCCTACATTATTTGGACATAAATTTACAATGTGTCTTATATCATGACAATGAAATCACATAACTCTATTCACACTTTTTAATTGATGACCCCCATCATGGTTCCATGAAAACTAATTTCTTGTAGGTCTCTTGCACTCTCTAGATTTATGCCAAAATTGATTACATGTGTAACAATAACCATGGAATATTGCATACCTCATGGCATTTGGCTATTTGATCTAATTTGTCTTTATTTTATTAGCACCTTCATTCCTTTTTTAATGATTTTTATTCAAAGTATGAATGTCTTGGGTCACATTAGTCTTCATCTTGTCATGAGTTAAATTCTTTTGTTCTTCTTCATATCAAACACTGGTTCTATCACTAGCATGCTTTTGATCACTTAGAATATTGTCTAGATCACATGAGAAATTTTCAAATCTCACAAATGATATTACCTTACTAGATATCTTTTTTAACTTAGATTTAAGTGACTTATTTTCAAATATATACGTTGCACATTGATCTTCTTTAGCTTTTAGGCTTGTAGATAGGATTTCTAGTTGATAGTTGAGATGCTTGACCATATCTTCATGCTCCTTGGTATATTCATAAATTATTTCTTCAAACAAACTAAATTTCTCTCCAAATTCCTTGAGTTTATATTTCATCTTCTTATTGATCTTCTTCTCAGTCTTCAGTTCTTCATGATCATTTGTCAATGTAGTCTCATAGTCCACCTCATCTTCATCATTATCTGAGTCACACCAAGCAAACTCCTTTTGATGTGAGAAACAACCTTCCTCATCCATGAATATATATTTATATTTAATAGGACCATAATCTTCTTAATCATACTCTGAGTCACTGAATTCACTCTCATCTGATGAGCTATAATCTTCTTTGGTGTAGAGACTCTTCTTGTTCTTTTAGTACTTCTTGCTGTCAAACCTTCTGAATCCATTTTTGATTTTATCAAACTTGAATGATATCTTCCCATCTTATAAACTTGATCATGCTATTCATCATCATCCTTTTTATACCTATGAAGGCACTTATTATCAAAATGTCTTACTTCTCCATAATTAAAACATTCAAGTGGTAGTTTACCCTTATATTTTCCTAAACCTATTTTCAACTTTCCTGAAATCAAATCAATTAGTTCATCCTCATCTATATCAAAAATATTATCCTCTTTGGATTTCCTACCTTGGATCCTCTTCTTTATCTTCATTTTAGTCTTGAAAGCTACTTCTTTATTTGGTGGTATATCATCATTCTTCCTCATCTCATAGGTAGTAAGGGTACCATGCAATTTATCCATCTTCAACTGAGTAAGATCATGAATTTCTTCTATATCAAATACTTTTAGATCAAACTTGGTGGATAAATACCTTAATAAATTTTGAGATAAATTATCCTCTTCAAGGTTCTCTCCAAGACCTATGATGATGTTCACAATCTCATCAAATCTCTATTGAAAAGATGCCATAGAATTTTCTTCATTCATATTGAGACTTTCAAATTGAATTTTATGAGTCTATAACTTAGGAAGATTGAAATTTGAATCTCCTTCAAAATTATCTACATTTAATACTTATATCTCTTTAGTATATTTAAAATGGATTACCTTTTTGTATTCAGTCTCTAAAAGACCACAAGTGATAGCATTCATTACCTTGGAATTGTTCTCAAACAACTTTTTATTTGCATCACTGGATGAAAAACTAGTAGGAGCAATATAACCATCCACAACAAATTTCTATACATCAAAAACTAGCGACATAATGTATGTCCTCATCCTCACACTCGAAAAATCATTATTAGATCCATTAAACATCAATGTTTACTTAGTAGAGAAACCTCTTTGATGACTACACATATTATACCTTGGATCACCTTCAAGATATCAAGCCTTTACCAAAGGACTTGATCTAATACCTATTTTTAGAGGTACAATCATTGAGAGGGGTATGAATCATTAAGATTAGATATTTCAATCTCAATTTCAATCCTTTCAAACTATTATACAAATAGCATACATCAACTTGATCAAGCAACATTAAAAATATATCTCATTCATTCAATGCATACACAAGATCAAACACATAACACATAGCTCCTATGCTAAGCCCTCATGGGGAATAAAACCCACTCTCAATCCTAAAACATAATAGACTACTTATCCTTTAAGAAATTACAAGCAATAGACTAATCAAATCCTTTAGACTAGTAAGCCTTGAACATATACTCCTAACCAAAGTCCTTTAGTAAAACACCTATTTCATAAGCAGCAACTTCCCCTAAGGAATATCAAGTCCTTTAGACCCTCATTTGAACACCTCCACGTTAGAACTGATGTCTTCAACACTTGATGATGGATCTTTGTTTATCTAACCCCTGAACAAACTCTCTCTTTATCTCATATAGGCATGACACAATCTCTCTCCTTCACTCAAACTATCCTCATATAAACACTTAGACCGTTTCTCATATCATCAAATAGTAATATCACTATTTGGACATTATAAATATGACCTACAGGTCATACATATAGTCCTTAATTTTCTCTACTCATCAAATCATCAATTGGGCACTCTACCTCTCCTTCACTCCATAATTCTTACATGTACCTTTTACATGTCTCCATCGCTAGTTTTCAAAAAATATAGAAATCATCATATTTAATTTCAATATATATAGAGATATCATGAATTATCAACATCTTTATTAGCCATAATACATGCCTTTACCCTTAAGGCATCTTACATAGGTCACACTTAAGCACACTCCACTTCAAATAGGCCTAAGTCACTTTTAGGTCTTATGGAGACCCATTCAATTTTTTTATACTTCTATGTTTTAGAAAATTATTATCATTGATGTCAAAAGGATTAGGTAGGATTTATGGAGAGAAGATCATGTTTCACAGTTGCACTATACAAACTTTTCATGATTTTACAAAGACTATTTATAGATATTTAATGTCAAAATAGATAGAAGATTCATTATGGGTTTTTCATGTACATTCCAAAAATATGGTCCATAGGTTTAGAGGAGAAGGAATGAGATTAGAATTAATTTATTTAGCTCATTGACTAGATAGGGTTTCTCAATGAAACCCTAAGTGTTTATCCATGGTGTCAATTGACACTTTCTATTTTGATGTTGACTAGATATAGCCTGGACCTATTATTTTAAGTTATAACTTAAGCCTTTGTTACCATTGTCAAACCAACCCCCTCAACCTAGTAATTGCTAACTTTGAGAAATTATCAAAGGACTTTATATTTTCCTAGGTCTAAGACTTAATATTTGTCCTAGCTTTATCAAATGGCTCATGCTTAATTAGACATTACAAATCAAATGGAGTGTGATTACGTCAAAATGTCAAAGGTCCCTCTAAGTGAAATGATAATGCCAAGTATCACAATCCAATGAGTATGTCAAATAGAAGACCAATGTGAGGATGTCAAATGTCTCAATATCAAGAACTGACAACTATATATAGAAGGCACACACTTATGCCAAGTGTCATATCCTTGAGGGTTAGATAGATATAAAGATTGAGCTTGTTAGAAGATATAATGGTGTGTGGGTGATCATGCAAAGGAGATCTAATGAAGAAAATGGGATTAAATTTTATAAATTACTTGATGTTTATCAACACAACATTAAGTTAAACACTAAGGAAGTTCAAGGAGATTGACAGAGTGGAAGTGATCCAAAGATATAGGAGGCTATGAGATGAGGTAAAAGTGTTGATGTTTAACAACCAAGTCAAGGTAAAATTCATGCATCTTCATAGATCAAATGGCATGAAAAATCTAGGATGAGAGAGATCTAATGGAGTGAGTGGACTTAGATGAAAAAAAGTGATAGATGTTTAACATCTTGATAGAGCTAAAAGTGTGCATCTTTATAGATCAAACATAGAGCATGAGCCTTTCAAAGAATGATCAAATGAATGAATTTCAATGTTGAGATATGTGAATAGAGACCATTGGATTATGGTTCCAAAGGATAGATCAATAACTGACATTTAAAGTCATGTCCAGACAAATGACTAGTTATAAAAACATGTAGGAACTTGCGTATAAACCATGAATAATGATACAGATAAAAAGATTGATCAATCTAACCAATAAAATCTACATTAAAGATCATGTACATCAAAAATTGATTTTAACAGATGTTATAGATAATAAAATAGACTTGAAATTTCAATCCTTTCAAACTATTATACAAATAACATACATCAACTTGATCAAGCAACATTAAAAATATATCTCATTCATTCAATGCATACACAAGATCAAACACATAACACATAGCTCCTATGCTAAGCCCTCATGGGGAATAAAACCCACTCTCAATCCTAAAACATAATAGACTACTTATCCTTTAAGAAATTACAAGCAATAGACTAATCAAATCCTTTAGACTAGTAAGCCTTGAACATATACTCCTAACCAAAGTCCTTTAGTAAAACACCTATTTCATAAGCAGCAACTTCCCCTAAGGAATATCAAGTCCTTTAGACCCTCATTTGAACACCTCCACATTAGAACTGATGTCTTCAACACTTGATGATGGATCTTTGTTTATCTAACCCCTGAACAAACTCTCTCTTTATCTCATATAGGCATGACACAATCTCTCTCCTTCACTCAAACTATCCTCATATAGACACTTAGACCGTTTCTCATATCATCAAATTGTAATATCACTATTTGGACATTATAAATATGACCTACAGGTCATACATATAGTCCTTAATTTTCTCTACTCATCAAATCATCAATTGGGCACTCTACCTCTCCTTCACTCCATAATTCTTACATGTACCTTTTACTTGTCTCCATCGCTAGTTTTCAAAAAATATAGAAATCATCATATTTAATTTCAATATATATAGAGATATCATGAATTATCAACATCTTTATTAGCCATAATACATGCCTTTACCCTTAAGGCATTTACATATGTCACACTTAAGCACACTCCACTTCAAATAGGCCTAAGTCACTTTTAGGTCTTATGGAGACCCATTCACTTTTTTTATACTTCTATGTTTTAGAAAATTATTATCATTGATGTCAAAAGGATTAGGTAGGATTTATGGAGAGAAGATCATGTTTCACAGTTGCACTATACAAACTTTTCATGATTTTACAAAGACTATTTATAGATATTTAATGTCAAAATAGATAGAAGATTCATTATGGGTTTTTCATGTACATTCCAAAAATATGGTCCATAGGTTTAGAGGAGAAGGAATGAGATTAGAATTAATTTATTTATCTCATTGACTAGATAGGGTTTCTCAATGAAACCCTAAGTGTTTATCCATGGTGTCAATTCACACTTTCTATTTTGATGTTGACTAGATATAGCCTGGACCTATTATTTTAAGTTATAACTTAAGCCTTTGTTACCATAGTCAAACCAATCCCCTCAACCTAGTAATTGCTAACTTTGAGAAATTATCAAAGGACTTTATATTTTCCTAGGTCTAAGACTTAATATTTGTCCTAGCTTTATCAAATGGCTCATGCTTAATTAGACATTAAAAATCAAATGGAGTGTGATTAAGTCAAAATGTCAAAGGTCCCTCTAAGTGAAATGATAATGCCAAGTATCACAATCCAATGAGTATGTCAAATAGAAGACCAATGTGAGGATGTCAAATGTCTCAATATCAAGAACTGACAACTATATATAGAAGGCGCACACTTATGCCAAGTGTCATATCCTTGAGGGTTAGATAGATATAAAGATTGAGCTTGTTAGAAGATATAATGGTGTGTGGGTGATCATGCAAAAGAGATCTAATGAAGAAAATGGGATTAACTTTTATAAATTATTTGATGTTTATCAACACAATATTAAGTTAAACACTGAGGAAGTTCAAGGAGATTGACAGAGTGGAAGTGATCCAAAGATATAGGAGGCTATGAGATGAGGTAAAAGTGTTGATGTTTAACAACCAAGTCAAGGTAAAATTCATGCATCTTCATAGATCAAATGGCATGAAAAATCTAGGATGAGAGAGATCTAATGGAGTGAGTGGACTTAGATGAAAAAAAGTGATAGATGTTTAACATCTTGATAGAGCTAAAAGTGTGCATCTTTATAGATCAAACATAGAGCATGAGCCTTTCAAAGAATGATCAAATGAATGAATTTCAATGTTGAGATATGTGAATAGAGACCATTGGATTATGGTTCCAAAGGATAGATCAATAACTGACATTTAAAGTCATGTCCAGACAAATGACTAGTTATAAAAACATGTAGGAACTTGCGTATAAACCATGAATAATGATACAGATAAAAAGATTGATCAATCTAACCAATAAAATCTACATTAAAGATCATGTACATCAAAAATTGATTTTAACAGATGTTATAGATAATAAAATAGACTTGAAATTATGGTGTGATTCATGGAATTTGTTTTAAGGTGTCATGGTTAGCTCTGGCCATTGTATAAGGCATTAATAGGTCAATCCTTTAGTGCAATGGTAGTCATTGGGCCAACGGAATCGAGATGTGGGAACTTATAGTTTAAGTCATAATCAACTAAAGTCTAAAATTGGTATGATGTGTTATAGTTTGAGTGTGAACAGAGAGAGAATAAGCAAACCCTAGATCATTTTATTTATATATGAAATATCTAGGACAAAGAAAATGCTGCTAATTAATTGCATTTGCTATTGAGCCAAATTGAATATAAATCAAAGTGGTTAGTGAAGCCAATAAAGTGTCTGCAATAAAGAAATCTCCAAACACAAGACCAGAGTGGTATTGAGAAGAGTAGAGAGGAAGAAAGTCACCAAGAGAATGTGTGAAGTATGATCAATTGTAGATTAGACCTATAACAAAGAATAGAGATTTAGATTCATGTATGAATCTAATTTGTAAATTGGAGTTATAACTCTATGGAAGATATTGATAGTTTTGAGCCATCAGAGAAGCTGATTAGGTGCTTAGATTATGGATTAGGTGCTTCCTTAGAGTTGGTTCTCTTAAACTAGGGGATTAGTGTCCTTAAATTTAACTAGTGAGTTTTGCTAGTGAGGCTTTGAACTGTGAGGCTAGATTATAATAGTATATTATAGTAGCTATTCTCACTATGGTTTTTTTCTTTGGGGTTTCCACATATAAATCCTATGTCATGTGCATTTGTTCTTGTATGTGATCTCTACATTTATCTTTTAATGTAAATATGTTTCTAAATTTACTTTAAAAGGATTGAAAGACTAGTTTTAATTGATATATTGATTCACCCCTCTCCCCTCTCAATATCTAGTTGTGTTCCAAATTTTAGTATAAGAGCTTAGTTTTCCTTAAGATAGGCTTACATAGCTTAGGTAGATCTTGGAACATTTAACATAAAGGCTACTCAAGAAGGATCTTCATTAAATAAGGCACCTCTCTGTAATGGATCTAACTATGCATTTTTGAGCATGAGAATGGAAATATATATGTCCTCATTTCAGTTTTATGTATGGGTGTTAGTAGTAAATATATATATATCCCTTGATAACACTCCTATAGATTAGGCTCCCAAGAGGGCATATGAGACTAATGTCAAAGTAAAGAATGTTATTCTTTGTGGATTGTCAAACTCAAAATTTGTCAAAGTTATACACTATGACATTGCACAATACATTTAGAACAAGTTGAAGGGTATATGATGAGCTCAAAATATGGCTCATTATTGACATGTTATTTCCCTCAATTCATCTCTTGAAGGATATTATCTTATGAAAATCTTAGATTGTTAGATATCTATTACATGGAAAATAGATATTTGTCTTATTTATATTGAACCAAAGACTAAACCTTTACTTTGTCATTAATGTATAATACATATCATGTTTTAGCGATGTTTATATTTTTAAGAATGCTTAAGAAAAAGACACAGTCGATGTATAGTGAATATGCAATTTTGATCTCCATCCAACAGAACTAGAGACTCCATAGGCTTGCTTCTACGGACTCTACAGGCTTGTTCCTATGGACTCTGGAGGATTTTTTCTATGGACTCTATAGGCTTATTTCTATGGACTCTATAGGCTCATTTATATGGACTTCATAGGCTTGTTTATATGGACTCTATAGGCTTATTTCTATGAACTCCACATGTTCATTCCTCCTAACTCTGTAGGGTCAATTCCAAGAATTCTGTAACGATGAAGCTACAAACAGTGAAGCTGACAGCCAGATAGGATAAAAAAGAATCATTCTAGCTGGAATCAAATAAGGAAAATAACCACCTACTATCTTTTAGGATTTGATTTTGATAAAGTTGTATATATATTTGGATCTTAGGACTATTATAGGATAAGATATCTATTTTATCAAAATAATTAGATCTCTTAGAAATCCAATCTCCTATCTTTGGATAAAAGGATCAACCAAGGAATCATATTCCCTTGCATCCTATTTTGAGTTGATTATATTAGTATAAAATGTAAGATATTCATATATACTATGAGATAGATATCAGATGATAGAGAGCAGAGAATAGAGGAAAAGATTTGTATAAGCATGTTACAGGTTTCAATAAGATTGTAATCATTTCAATTTTATGAATTGATACTTCAACTTCCAGGATTGATTAATCTTTGTTCCTAAGTTTGAGAGGAGCAAGGGCCCACTCTGCTTGGAACTAGGAAATGTGTAAAATATTTATGTTATGTTTTACTAATTCATTGTTATAATTAATTAGAATCTTGTTAATGTTTACATTTATTCATAAAAGCATCAAAACAAATTCATAGTTTTAAAAGAATTTTCTTATTCCAAAATCATTTCCTTTCTAAGAAAAAGTGTGTTTTATTTTATAGCACATGTGTGAATGAAATTTACTTTTGTTAAATAGAAGTGTTAAATTATGTTCCACGCAAACGTAAATAGGAGTGTGATTTTTACTTTTAGCAAAAAATTGGATTGGTTGGATTTATTCCTTTTTAGCAAAAGAGTGAATCATGTAGTTTAGGACACATTTATTTCTTTATTCAAAGTTAGAATAGGATAATCAAACACCCTCATAAGCATCCTTCTATATCTACCATCCCATACCTTACTACAAACAATTTTGAACACCAGCCCTGGTTGATAAGACATCAATTGAATATTGATTAAATGAGGAGTTAAATGACACTCATCATTTTTGGCACCATTGTCAAGGAGACAAGGTGTTAGTAAGGTAATAATTATTAGTCTAGAGTGAAAGATAGAAAATATTGTAAAAACCCATAAAATCCCATAAAAATTCAATAAATTGACGTACCATCCTAGAGATTCTAAAGGACTATTCATCCCAAAATTTTCACCAAGAACACAAGTGGACACTCCTTCAACATCTCTGAGTAGCAAATCAAAAGTTACAAGTGAAACCTATTTTAAATAATCTTCTAAAAATTAGATAGAAAGCAAGCCATTGCCATAAGCAAACCCCATAGGACAAATTCCTTAAGATCAATCTCTTGCAGGAATACATTATTTAAAAGGTGCCAAGGATTTAGAAGAAGCATTTCAAAAATCTATAACTAAAGAAAATTTTGATAAATTTGAGAAACCCATAACTAATACCACAAATATTTAGTGGAAATATCATCCTGGCTTTGAAACATCATCAAAAGAAGAAATGGCTCTCCAACAAAATTAACAACTTGCATAATCAAGAAGGACTTTTTCCTTTCCTATTGTTTCATATCCTAATTATCAAATCCCCATGAAAAATATTTCACCAGCTAATCTACCAAATTTTTGGGGACGATCTACAAAAGATCTTGATGAATTTTTGTTTGAGTTTAAGGTGATATGTCAAACCTATGATTACACAACAAATAGCCAAAAATTAAAACTATTTCCCTCTACACTTAAAGATGTAGCTATGAGATGGTTCATGGGTTTACCTAGCAATTCTATTAGAACATGGGATGACATAGAAACATAATTCTTGAACAAATACCAAGATTACTACTGAGTGCGAGAAAGAAAAGAGGATTTCTTTAAAATTAAATAGAATGAGGATGAATATTTAGAGGATTATTTGGATATATTTATGTTCACTCATAAAAGAAGAAACTATCCACTCACTGAAGACATTTAGAAATTAGTTTTCTTGAAAGGGTTGGATGAAGACACTATTGATGCCTTAAATTTGATGGGAGGTGGAGATATAAATAAGTTGGTTTTCAATCAAATTTTTGAGCTTTGTACCAAATACTCTCAAATGAAACCTAGAATTAGGAAAGGAAGATTTAGGAAATCTAATGAAGTTGGTAAACTAATGGTAGAATTTGCTAATCTAAAGATAGATACCCTAGTTACAATAAATAGTATATTGGATGGCCTTCAAGATAAGACAAATGAAATAGAATCGTTAACAATCTACTATCCTAAGTGCAGATAGAAACACAACCTTAAAGATTGTACCCTAGATAAAATCAATGTTTCATCATCTGGGATCTATGATGCAATAGATCACGATACCAAACATTGCACCCTTCTGCCTATTTTAAAGAATCAAATGAAAATACAAGTCCAGTCCACTGAAGAAGTAAATTATATCTAGAGACAAAATTTTACCCCATAAAACTAGGCTCAAGGACAGTTTAATGCAAGAAATCCAATTAATCCATGGATGGCACCATGGAATGTTTTAGTTCCTTCACTATTTTAGAATCAACCCCAAATTCCATCAATTAAAAATCCATGGGCAAGATAAGATTGGATGCCAACACCCCCATAGATGATATCATAGCCACAACAATAATGGGTACCACAACAATAATGGATACCAAAGCCATATCAATAATGGAATCAACTATGGAACCTATAGCCACATTTAACCCAACCAAGAAGCCCACTTCAACAACAAACTATTATACCACCCCCAGTTATTCAACAATAAGGACAAATCAGTCAACCCTCAATGCCTACACAACTAATAGTAAATCTAAAAAATAAATAACTAACACCGGTTTATGTTAATGAACAAGAAGAAAAAATCAATGTTAGAGCTATTTAGTGTTAGACATACATTTAAGATTATGGAAAACTCTATAAAAACCTCCAGTTCTCATTTTTGAGATACCTAATGAAAATGAAAAAATTGAATCATCTCAATTAAACACTAGAGAAGCTGAAATCAAAATGAGCCCTAAAGTAAATAAAGGAAACACAACTATATCAGTAGTTCCTTTTCTTGAAAGATTAAGAGAAATTGATATTAAACTAGAATCAAACATGGTCCATGACTTGCGAGAGATCAATATTGAGGTACCCCTTCTACAAGCTATTAGGGATATACCTGAATTAAATAAGATCATCAAAAACCTTTATATCAAGACACTTGGGAGGAAATAAAAATATCCAGGAACCATTCATGTTGATTGAAAAGTTGTTGATTTATTAGTAGGAAAACTATTAGTTCCAAAATATATAGATTTGGGAAGCCCAATGATCACAGTCACAATCAGAGGTAAAGAAATTCCTAACATCTTAGTAGATTTGGGAGTAACAATCAATGCTATAACAAATGATACTCTCCATACATTATCTCTTATAAGAATGCAACCCAAAACTACCATTCTTCAAATGGAAGACCAGTCTATAACTGAACTAAAAGGGACTATAGAAAATGTTGAAGTATTAATAGAGTCTTGGGAGTATCCAATAGATTTCATGATCTTGTAACGTAAAACAAAGAATCTAGGATATCCCATAATCCTAGGTAGACCATGGTTGGCTACTATAGCAGCATTAATTGATTGCAGGTTAAGAGACATGACCATTTATAATGGGATAAATTCCAAATGCATCTCTTTATATCCTCCTACAAAACCATCAATGAATTGCATACAAGAAATTTAGGTGGATGAATTAGAAAACACATTAAATAACATTTCCTCATTAGCTATGATCACAGTTAAAAAATAGTTAGAAAAATTAAATAGAGACATATACCCAAAATCTACAAACACTACCAGTCTAAAAGCTATGGACTCTACCAGTTCGAAAGCTATAGACTCTACCAGTCCAAAAGCTATAGACTCAGCTAGTCCAAAAACTATGGACTACCTTAGTTTAGGATTCTTGGGTTAGATAGAATATTTTGAAACCTCCACTTCTACTTTCCTATTGTTTCTTCATCATATGATCATGGAGTGATTCAAGAAAGTGTGTGGAAATTTGTAGAACAATAACAAACTCATTTCGTAGATGCATTCCAATGTTCTTTAGCAAGACTGATTCCTCTTGGAAAATAGTTTGTTGATAATGTAACCATGTTTCATAAACTAATTCCTCATCCATGTCCTTTGAACTCATTGATTAGTGAATTCAAGCAAATAGAATCCAACTGCCTAGGTACAAAACTAATCATGGTACTACTTGGAAAGATTTTGAACATCAATAGTTGGTTAACAAATGAAGAGGATGATCAAGTCTTTGAAGTACTGGAAAGACATACCAAGGATTTTACTTGGGACTATACTGATAAGAAGAGAATTCACCCCATCATATACACTAATCACATTTACACAAAATCTGTCAAACCTGTTAGACAACCACAAAGAAGAATAAACCCAACATTAAAGGAAATAGTCAAAATAAAAATCCAAAAGTTGTTATAAGTTGGGTTTATTTACCCCATCTTAGACATCTAGTGGGTTTCACCTCTAGTAATTGTGTCCCAAAAAATGGAAAGTTAAGGGTATGTGTAGATTATAGAGAACTGAACAAAATAACACTAAGAGATTACTTTTATTTACCTTTTATTGATCAAGTTCTTGATAACTTGGTAGGAAAAAGATATTTCTCCTTCATAGATGAGTTTAGTGGGTATAACCAGATAATGGTAGCAATTGAAGATCAAGATAAAACCATATTTACTTGCCCTTGGGGAACTTTTACTTATCAAGTAATTCCATTTAGACTCTGTAATGTTCCAGCAACCTTCCAAAGAGTAGTTCTGGGAATATTCTCTAACCTTACAAATGATTGTGTTGAGGTATATATGGATTATTTCACCATTTATGGTGGAACTTATGAAGAGGCTATTACCAACTTGGAAAGAGTATTGATCAGATGTGAGGAACATCAATTATCTTTGAGTCATGAGAAATGTTTGTTGATGATGGATGAAGGAATAGTGTTGGGACACCATATTTTTGTAAAAGGAATTCAAGTAGATTTAAAGAAAGTCAAAATAATCTCCAATTTACCCATTCCATAAATAGAAACTAAAATGAAGAGTTTTTGAGACATGCTGATTACTATAGATGCTTCATAGATAATTTTAGCCAAATAGCTGCCCCTATGTTTGCCTTACTTACAAAAGACAATACATTCAAATGGAGTGATAGTTGTCAACAAGCCTTTAAGACCATCAAAGTTAAACTTTTTACTACTCCTGTATTGAGAGGACCATATTAGACTAAGCCATTCAATAAATACCTAGATGCTTCCAATATAGAACTAGGAGTAGTCCTTGGACAAAATGATGATGAGGGTAACATGTATGTAATATATTATATTAGTAAAAACATGACACCTACTTAGACAAATTACACTACAATTGAGAGGTAATTCATAGCTATAGTCTATGCAATTAACAAATTTAGACACTACATAACAAGATACAATATATTTGTCTATACAAATGATTCAGCTATTAGATATATTACTAATAAAGCAATTGTAGGAGGTAGGATTATTAGATGGTTATTGATCTTACAAGAATTTGATATTATTATTATAGATAAACCAGGGAAGTCTAATGTGGTCATTGATTTCTTGTCAAGAATGAACACTACAAGTGAAGAAGAACCACTGGAAGATGACTTTTTAGATAAACAACTATTTACTATTTCATCAAAATATCCATGGTTTGATGATATAGCCAATTATCTCACCACAGGGAAGTTTCTTCTATAATTTTCACAAAAAGAAAAGAAATGTTTAATCAAAGAAAGTTCTTTTACATGGATTAATGGAATGTTATTTAAACTTGGACTCGACCATGTGTTTCATAGGTGTGTGACAAATGGTGAAGATTATGATATCATCAGAGCTTATCATGATGAACCAAGAGGAGGTCATTACTTAGCTCAAAGAACCATACATAAAATCCTGGGAGCAGGATACTATTGGCCTCATCTTCATTAGTAAGTAAAAATATATGTCAGACACTGTGATACTTGTCAGAGATTTGGATAACCTACTCTTTCAATAGAGATGCCTATACACCCTCATCCTCAATTGGTTTTAGAAGCATTTCAGAAATGAGGAATTAATTTTATAGGTCATGTAAATCCTCCTTCTAGAGGAAAAATATATCTCCTAGTATGTTCAGACTATGTGACCAAGTGGGTGGAAGTGGAAGTATTAACTCATGTAAGAAAAGAGATGGTAGTTGATTTCTTATATTTCAAAATCATGCAAAGATTTGTGCTCCAAGGGAGACAGTCTCAGATCAAGGACCATAGTTCCTGTCAAACATGATAAAGCACTTCATGTAAGTATATAAAACTCAACATAGAAAAATATCTCCATACCATCCACAGGCTAATGCGCAAGTTGAAGTCACTAACAGATAACTGGAAACCATTTTAACCAAGGTTGTTAATTCTAGTAGAAAGGATTGGGTAGATAAGGTACCAAAAGCTATTTGGGCCTATAATACTACTTGGAAAAGAACAACTGGATTTTCACCTTATGAATTGGTTTATGGTAATAAACCTTTATTCTCTATTCAATTTGGATTACAAACTTTGAAAACAACTGTAAAAGTAAGAATTGAATTAGAATAAATATAGGAAGAGAGTCTCCTACATCTTAATCAACTTGATGAAATGAAGATGGAAGCATTATAAAGAATTGAATTGGTACAACATCAAAGAAAAGTTTGGCATGATTCATAGATCAAACAATGGAAGTTTTAGAGAGGAGATTGGGCACTATTGTTTGATTCCAAATTTCAACAGTTTAAAGGAAAACTACAAATGAGATGGCTGGGACCTTATCAGATTGAAGAGGTATATAAAAATGGTTCTATTAAGCTAATACCTATTGATGATAGTAAAAGAGATCTGTTAGTTAATGGACATAGATTAAAGCTTTATCATAAACCTCTGAATAAATAAAAATTTATTCAAAAGGTAAAAGGATCATTTAGCTATTCTGGAGAGATTTGCTTCTTCTAGAGAACATGCTCCTCAATTATATATATATATATATATAATCAAGGAGCATGTTTATATATATAGTGAAAATCCTTTTGGGGACACTATTGACAATGCATGCCCAGAAAACCAGCTTGCTAGCTAGCTATGCATTACAAAAAGGGCTTTGGCTAGAAAACTAGCAATGGCTAGCCAAAAGGAAAAAAATTATAGGAAAAAATAGAGAATCTCATCATGTCACTATGATTAGTCATGTCCATAAAATAAAATAATCCATGCAAACTTATTTATGCAGTTTACACAGAGAGTAAAGGATACATCTAAGGTCAAAGTAAATAAGACATATTTTATTTATCTATGTTTAGTTAACTAATTATCTTCAATTTAATTAAGACTTATTATATGAAGATAACCCAAATTTGAATCTTCCAAACTGGAATGACATGACACATGCCATAATAAAAAAAATCTTGCAATTGAGCCACCAAAAGTGTATAGATAAGTGTGCAAGTTTGATATAATCAATTGAGTCATCAATTATGCTAATGATGGGATGTCATAAAAAGGGGTTTTTAATGAAATAATGAATGACTGTCACTATCAAAGTGACATGTCTTTATTTCATCCAACTTGTATTAATGGGACAAAATGGTTAGTACACTCCGTAAAAATGTGTGGCACTTAACTATATCAAGTTATCATATCAAACTAGGAACTCATGTAGCTGTAGCATTTCATATGAACCATTTCATTTCTATAGACTTCAATATAAGCTGGTCTATAGATCCTCCATGATTTTTGCCTACAAATCCTTAATGACTGTTGCTTACCAATTTCAAAAAAATATTGGTCTACACCACAATCAAATTTAAAGGAATAGAGTTGACTATAAATCCACATAAAAATGGGATAGAAGACAAGATCAAAGCAAAATAATACAAAAATTTTTCATAAAGACAAAGCTTCTGTGGTAGTATTTAGAGTTAATGGTTGGCTACCTTTCATTGAAAAGTTCCAAGCTTTCAATGAAATAATGGTAAGTGAGTTCATCACTAATCTCACTCTTGAATTTTCAATTGTGAAAGGCATTGTTATTCCTATTACAACTCAAGTTATAAGCCAAGTTATACAAGTTCTAGAAGAGGGAATGAGAGCTACATGTAGAATTTTATTTAGTGATTTAACTATTCAGTTTAATGGTAATGAGTAGACTAGGACTTCATCTCTAGTAGATCCTAAGGGAAAATCAAAATGGGTTAGTATAAATTCACTTCCTAAACCCTGGAAATCTATAGCCAAGTGGGTACTCAAGTATATCATTTATGAGGGGCAGCATAGTCTTTTAGGGGGAGACACCATGAAAATGTTAATACATCTTAAAGATAAAATATAAAACCCTCAGTAAAACATTAACCTCCCATCCTTCTTATATGGTTCTCTACAAGTTATGTCTAAAACCCCTAATGCTACTCTTAGGCATCATGGCCTTAATCATCTCATTATCCAACATCAATTCCTTCAACAAGGACAAGAGGTCTGGAAGGAATTTCATAACAGTGTAACACGACAAATTCTAGATTTACCTACACAAGAACCCCAAATTCACCATAAGAACACTTATTTCCACCTAGTACATCAGTTGAGAAAAAAAAACTAAGGAAGAAATCATAGACTGTAGTCTCAATAGAAATTCCTTCTTCTTCTTCAAGAGGAATCACAAGGTCTCAAATTATTGAAGTTGCAAGGTCTCCACAAGAACCTCATGAATCTATAGTGTAACCAATTCCCTTTTTAGTAAGAATAAAATTAAGATGAAAGGTTTATATATAACCTGAGAAGACTGAGGGTTTGATGGTTGAGAAGAAATCCAACTGAGTGTAGCTCAGAGAGTGACTAAAAGAAGAAGAAGGCTCATTCTGATAGATGAAGATGAACAAAAGGTTGTAGACATTTTGGAAAGTCTTAAAATGATATCTCATTCCCCCACACATCAAAATATCCCTACACCTATAGATATTGAATAAATTTCCTTCAAAAGGAACTCTCCAATCATAATGGAGGAGCCAAATCTAGAGGAAGAGCCACACATGGCAGAGGAGTCAAGTATGGTGGAACAACCACCTATTCTAGTTGAAAATGCAATGGATAAATGGAAAAATGTATGTACCAATGATAAAATTTAATCATCTAATATAAATGATCATGTTTTGTAGCTAACTTTGTAGCTTTATCAAGCTCAAGCTATTCAAAAAAAACAAATAGATGATATTGTTGACTTGATCAGTCAATTGTAGAATAAAGATCATCTCAACTCCTTATTAGTTCAAAAATTAAATACAACATCTATTGATCATGTAGCAAAAGTTCATACATTAGAGGAAACAATAAAGGAACATGAAATTGAACAAATAGATCTTTGGATATATGTAAAAAATCTAAAGAAGGAAAATATCAGATTTTAGAGTTTGGTGAACTCTTTTGAAGCACCTAATGTTGCACCTTCTCCTCCTAAGGTATTTGCTGACCACAGTTGTCAAACAAGTGATCTAGGTATTCCTCCCTTGAAAATACTACATCAAATTGAAGAATAATATTATGTACTTAAATAGAAAAATAAAGATGCAACTTCATCAAACAAACTCTTGGAAAATGAAAAGAAAGAATTAGAAGCTAAAGTCCAAGATTTAAAAGAAAATTTATAAGATGCATGCAAATTAGGGGAATCTATTTTGGTATGTAGGAATCCTTCTCCTGCATATAGTTTTTTTTATTTGAACAATTTTACAGATGGTAGCTTCTATGGATCTCTTGTTATCTTCCTTAAAAAATTTTATAGCTAACAACATTTTTGGAAATTTTCTATAGTGCTAAACCTAATCAGCAAGATTTACTTTGTGAATTTTATTTGCATGATTTGATTCTAGGAGACCATGACCATAATAATTTTTTGATAAACCTTCAAGTAGGAGAAGTTCAACTGAGGGCGTTACATTCTACACTCAAAAATCAAATAGCATGGAAAAGTAGATTTGAGGACTATAAAAATCATGCTAAGACTATAGGATTGTGTGTCAGACCAGCCTTTTTTATTTCCAGATTGATCAAACAAAATTTTAACTATGATTTATTAGATGATGAGTTTTAAACACATTATTTATAGGCTTTATATGATTGTGTTATTTCTTTTGATTTATTTTCAAGACAGAGTTTTGATTTAGTGGTGGTTGCAAGTGTAAATAGATGGGACCAAATTTTAGTGCCTCTTAAAGGATGAGAGGTCATGTCCCAAAATAACTTAATATGGAGTATGAGGAGAGCATCCTTAATTTTGTAAATCTTAATAGAGGTAATAAACTATGGGGGAGAATAGAAATGGATTGGCATGAGATATAGACCCCCTTTACTGATCATACCTATTCCATAATGGTAGAGTTGGGCTCCATAATCAAAGGAGCAATTCAATATATGGAAAAAATGATTCAAGCACATTAGGGATTTACAAGCAATTTAGACAAGCATATAAAAAATGAATTATATGAGTATGATTTAAGTCAAAGTGTGGAAAGCAGAAGCTAGAGCTATGAACACCAATAAATTTTTACAATGGTACTTGAAAAAGGTAAAGCTTGGGAGAGATGATGAGCTTAGAATATGACTCATTATTGACATGTTATTTCCCTCAATTCATCTCTCGAAGGATATTATCTTATGCAAATCTTAGATTGTTAGATAGATATTACATGAAAAATAGATATTTGTCTTATTTATATTGAACCAAAGACTAAAACTTTACTTTGTCATTAATGTCTAATACATAGCATGTTTTAGTGATATTTGTTGTGAATAATGCTCAGGAAAAAGACACATGTGATGTATAGTGAATGTGCAATTTTGATCTCTATCTAGCAGAACTATGGATTCCACAAGCTTGCTTCTATATACTCTATAGGCTTGTTTCTATGGATTCTAGAGGCTTGTTTCTACAGACTCTACAGGATTATTTCTATGGACACTATAGGCTCATTTCTATAGACTCCATAGGCTTGTTTCTACAAAGTCCATAAGCTTGTTTCTATGGAATCCATAGGTTCGTTCCTCTTGACTCTATAGGGTCAATTCCAAGAATTTTGTAAGGATGAAGCTATAAATAGGGAAGTTGGTGGCTAGATAAGATAATAAATAATTATTCTAGTTGGAATAAAATAAGGAAAATAACTACCTATTGTTTTGTAGGATTTGCTTTTGATAAATTTGTATATATATTTGGATATTAGGACTATTATAGGATTCGATATCTATTTTATCAGACTAATTGGATCTCTTGGAAATCCAATATCCTATCTTTGGATGAATGGATCGACCAAAGAATCCTATTCCTTTGAATTCTATTTTGAGTTGATTATATTAGTATAAAATGTAATATTTGCATATATACTGGGAGAAGTAGAGAATAGAGGAAAAGTTTTGTACAAGCATATTACAGGTTTCAGACAGATTATAATCATTTCAATTTTATGAATTAATAATTTAGCTTCTAGCATTGATTAATCTTTGTTCTTGAGTCTGAGAGAAGTAAGGGCCCACTCTCCTTGGAAATAGGAATTATGTATAGTATTTACGTTATGTTTTACTAATTCATTGTTATAATTAATTAGAATCTTGTTAATGTTTACATTTATTCATAAAAGCATCAAAACAAATTCACAGTTTTAAAATCATTTTCTTATTCCAAAATCATTTCCTTTCTAAGCAAAAGTGTGTTTTATTTTACAGTAGACATGTGAAGAAAATTTAATTTTCTTAAATAGGAGTGTGAATTTACTTTCCATGCAATCGTAAATAGGAGTGTGATTTCTACTTTCAATAAAAGAGTGGATTGGTTTAATTTATTCCTTTTTAGCAAAAGAGTGAATCACATAGTTTAGGACACATTTATTTCTTTATTCAAAGTTATAAGAGGACAATCACACACCCCCATAAGCATCCTTCTATATCTACCATCCCATACCTTATTGCAGGCAGCTTTGGACACCAGCCCTGATTGATAAGACATCAATTGAATATTGATTAAATGAAGAGTTAAATGACACTTGTCAGTATATGTGAAGGATATGAAAAGATAAATTAGGAAAAGATACAAATTTTAAAAGGCAATTTAGAGAGCCTTAAGAGGAATGAAGAGGAGAAGATTACAGACTACCTCCTTGGGGTAGATGAAATAATAAATGAAATCAGATGCCTTGGAGAAGATGTAAAAGAGTCAATCATTGTCAAGAAGGTTTTAAGATATTTCTCATCAAGATATGATTATAAAATATCTACAATAGAATAAACAAGAGATCTATATTCAAGAGAGAAGTTGCATTCAAAGTATCCAAGCAATTAAAGGAAGAAACATCAACATCTAAATCCAAGGAGACTGATGAAGAAGAAACTAACTTTGTAAAAATACTAAAGAGAGGATCTAGAAAGTACAGAGGTAAGTTACCCTTCAAATGCTTTAACTATGGTAAAGTAGGATATTTTTTTGTTAAATACCCTCATAATAAGAAAGATAATTTTGAGCAAGGAGAGAGTATAAAAAAGGTAAAATCCTACTATCCCAAGAAGAACTTCAAGAATAAGAAAGGTCTATACAAAAAATAAGACAATGACTCAATAGAAGATAGTTATAGTTCAAATTATGATCATGATTTTGATTTTGTGGCTAAGGGGAATGATCCCTATTCATGATAATATGATCAACTTCTATAAATCTAGATCAAGATGAAGTTACAGACTCGAATGAAGAAGAAGGAGGAGAAGTGGATCTATAATTTGAGCTAATATGTGATCTAGATGAGATTGAAAAGATGAGAAAAGAAAACTAAAAAAAAAGAAGCTTGGATAAGATGAAATTGATAAAATGTCTAAAAGTCTTGAGAAATCTGATCAGTTGGTAATTAGCCTAAAGAGACAAGTTGAAGAGGCTAAAAGAATGGAAGATGTAGTCAAAATGGAACTACAATCTAAATATGATGAATGTGTGAAGATTGAGGTAGAAATAGTGGATTTGATAAAAGAATTTGAAAAAGCCAAAGGTCAACTAAATAAAATTCTAAAGTTGATAGGAGGATCAAACATTCTTGATGAACTGATCAAATCTCAAAATCCCTCAAAAGAGAGATTAGGTCTTAGTTATGAGAAGGGAAGAAGTTACTCAACTAGTACATCTTATAATCTATATGAAAAATTCAAAGCAAAAAAAGGATTAGGACCAAAGAAAGAGAAATATTTCAAGGATACAAATATAAACACAATGAATGTTGATGTGAATAAAGATGAACTTGAAAATAAGTTTGAAGAGAAAAAGAAGACAAAGATAACTAGTGTTGATGGATACACCAAGGTGAAAAACATAAAAAATACACAACTTAGAAGAATTCCTCATGATGCAACAAGAAATGTTATGATTAGGTATTCCACATATTTTTATGTCTATTGTTATATATGTAATATTTTTTGTCATAAGGTTAGTAATTGTAGGGTTGTAACTACAAGGAGAATTAATTTTGTAATAAAAAATTCATTTGCACCCTTTTTAGATACAAATGTAATGTGTTATAATTGAAATAACTTTGGTCACATAGCTAAACATTGTATAATTATCTTTTTAACATCAAAAAGTACACAACGTAAAAAAATACATGCCTCCCAGTGTGAACAAAGGTTCACAAGTTTCTAAAAACAAGATAAATAAGAAACCCAAGGATGTGTGGAGAGTGAAAAATCAATCCATGATTGCTCAGACCACATTCCATGCCAAGGAGAAGAATTTGTAGATGATAGATAGTGGATTCTCAAAGTATATGACTAGTGACAATAGCAAGTTCACCAAATTGAGCAAATGTAAGGAAGGATCTGTCAGCTTGGGAGACAACACAACAATAAAGATCAAAGGTAAAGGAACTTTGAACATAGATGGTAAACTCCCTATACATGATGTCCTTTATGTTAAACTATTGAAGCATAATATGCTAAGTGTTAGCCAAATGTATGACAATGGATATAAGTTCTCATTTTTATGTAGATGGCTACAAGATAAAGAGATCTATCAAAATATTTGCACAAAGGAAAAGGGTTGAGAGAAATATCTACAATCTTGTCAAAGTGAATGGGAATGGGAATAATTGCTTGATGGAAAATATTGATGATAGTTAGTTGTGGCATAGGATAATGGGTAATGTAAATTTTCATAATCTAGTCAAAGTGAGCTCAAATAAGTGTGTAAGACACATGCCCAAGATAGACAAACATATAGATACTACTTGTAAGGAATGTCAACTAGGAAAGTAGACAAGGATCATATTTCAAAGAAAGGAGTATGCAACTACAAATCCTCTTTATATAGTTCATATTGATCTTTGTGGTCTTAATAAGATAAGAAGATCTAAATGAGAGTAGTACTTCATGTCATTCGTAGATGACTACTCAAGAATGACATGGGTAACCTTTTTGAAGGACACCTCTCAAGACTTTAAGAGATTCAAGATATTTAGAGCCATGGCTTAAAATGAAATTACAATAAAAATCAAATGCTTAATTTCTAATAAACATGGAGAATTCACCTCAAATGAATTCATAGAGTATTGTGAGAAGCATGGTATCAAAAGACACTACTCTGTAATAAGGAATCCACAATAAAATGGAGTTTTTGAGAGAAAGAATAGAACAACGAAGGAAATGGCAAAAATAATGCTAAAGGAGGCCAATTTACCTAATGGATATTATAAAGAAGCATTCCAAATAGTATTATACATCTTGGACATAGTTCAATTAAGGGTAAATAGTGGAAAAAATCTGTATGAGCTATGGTATGAAAATCCTACATCTTTTAAGTACTTCAAAGTGTTTGGAGGCAAATTCTACATCAGAAGAAATAATGATAAACTGGGAAGCTTTGAATCAAGATTTGATGAAGGAGTATTTCATGGTTATTCCACTCAAAGTAAATCTTGTGTATGTTATAATAAGAGGATACACAAGATGGTGGAGACCATCAATTTTAAGGTAGAAGAAGACATAAAACATTTTGAACTTGACAAAGAAACTAGTAATGAAGAGTTAGATCTCGAATAAGAATTATATAGTGAAGAGGCTAAAGAAAATAATGAAAATGAACCTCCAATATTTATTTAAAAGGATCATCCTAAAGTGTAGATAATTGGCAATAAGAATGAAGGAGTTCAGAGAAGGAGAAGAGTTGTAATGAAAAAGGAGTAAGTTTTTCTATAATTTTTGAAATTGAGCCTAAGAGATATGTTGAAGATAGCAAGGATGATAATTGGATAAAATCCATTGAAGAATAATTGAGCAAAATAGAAAAGAACAAAACTTGTCAATTAGTTTCAAGACCCTCAAACAAGAATGTGATAGGAACAAAATGGGTCTATAGAAACAAGCTCAATGAGGATGGGGTTGTTATAATAAATAGATCAAGATTGATGTGCAAGGGATACACACAAGTAGAAGGCATATAATTTGAGGAAAATTTTCTCCAATTGTTTGATTATAAGCTATAAGAGTGTTTTTATCATTCTCTATTTATAAGAAGCTCAAAGTCTATCAAATGGATGTAAAGTCTACTTTATTGAATGGAAACCTAGAAGAGGAAGTCTATATTGAACAACCAAAAGGTTTTCAATTTTTATATGAAGAATATTATTTGTGTAGATTCAAGAAATCATTATAAGGTCTAAAATAGGAACCTAAAACATGGTATTCAATATTAGGCTAATACTTACAACAATAAGGTTTCAATAAAGGATGTGCAGATAGTAATCTATACATCAAATCAGAAGGTGAGCATATGTTTATTGTTGTTTTTTATGTATATGACATCATCTTTGGTGGTAGAAATAAAAAAGTAAAAAATTTTCTACACTAATACATAGAGAATTTGAGATGTCTATGCTAGGAGAACTTTCCTTCTTCCTTTATCTACAAATATCATAATATGATGAAGGGGTATTCATATACCAAACTAAATATGAAAAGTAAATGCTTAATAAACTTGGAATGGATGATAACAAACTAGTTATTACTCCCATGATAATTGGATGTAAGTTGATAAAAGAGGATGAGTCACTTAAAGGAAATTAGACTTTCTACAAATCTATTTTAGGTAGCTTGTTATACTTAACTGCATCAAGAACATATACCATGCAAGTAGTGTGCATGGTTGCTATATTTTATGTTACTCCTAAAGATTCACATGTTAATGTAGTGAAAATAATCTTTAAATACATCAAGATCACAATTGACTATCACTTATGGTACTTTACAAGTGAAGATTTCACTTTGACAACATATATAGATGTTGATTGGGTAGGAAGTGTCAATGATAGAAGAAACACTAGTGGTGGTGAATTTTTCCTTAGATACATAATTATTTCATGGTTAAAAAAAAAGTAAGAGTCAGTTACTCTTTTTATAGTAGAAGAAAAGTATGTAGCAGTAGTGGCATGTTACACTCAAGTCCTATTGATGAAGCAAACACTCAAGGATATCAAGGTTAAGTATAAGCCACCTATATATATTATTTGTGATAATTCAAATGCTATAAATATATCAAATAATCTAGTGATGTATTCAATCACCAAGAATTTATAAATCAAGTATCACTTCTTAAGAGAGAGGGTTGCATATTAAGAGGTCACAATGGAACATATGCTAACTAAGGACCAGATTAAAGACATATTCACCAAACCTCTTCCCAACAAATAATTTGAATATATAAGATAGAAATTGGAAGTTGTGGCTCCTACACCAAATCATTAAATCACTAGTGATAGGGCATGAGTTTAGGGGGAGTCTTATGGAATCTTGATTAATCCATGAAAGAAGAAAGAAAAGTCAACTCAAGCATGTATACTTATGAAAATTACTAATGAGTTGAAAGTTGTAGATTCTTGGTCAAACTTCTTTATCTGATAAAGGAGGAGAGATATTTAGACATATAAATATCGAGAGTCCCTTTTCCATTTATGTCAAAGGGGAAGAAAAAGGAAAAATGATCTCTATAAAAGTTTTGAAGAGAAGAGCAAGTGTCTAAGATGAGTATTAGTAAAATTTACCATTGCCTAAGGGGGAAAAAGTTTGGTATGAAGAAATTGAGTTCATACTTATTAGAAGCTAGTGTAAGCAATGAAAGAGAAGGAAAAAAATTATTAGAAGATCATAACATTAAATTTGCATCAGATCATTTAGCTTTCCATAAATTTCAAGGGGGAGATTGTTGGCAATATGATTGTCAAAGATGTCAAAAGGATGAAGAAAAATTGATGGAGAGAAGATCATGTTTCATAGTTACATTGTGCAAAGTTATCATGATTTTAGAAAGACCACTTATGGAGTTTTAAAGTCAAAACAAATAAAATATCTACTATGGGTTTTTCATGTACATTCGATAAATATGGTTCACAAGTTTAAAGGAGAAGGAATGATCTCATAATTGATTTATTTAGCTCTCAAATTGGATAGGGTTTCTTAGTAAAACCCTAAGGGTTTAGCCATGGTGTTAATAGACACTTTTTATTTTGATGTTGACTAGATATAGCCTAGACCCAATAGCTTAAGTTATAAATTAAGCCTTTGTCATCCATATGAAACTAGCCCCCTAAACCTATCAATTACTAGATCTAAGCAATGATCAAAGGAATTTATATTTTCCTAAGTCTAAGACATAATATTTGTCCCATCTTGATAAAATATCTCATGCTTAATTGGACATTAAAAATCCAATAGAGTGTGATAAATTAAAAATGTCAAAGGTCACTCTAAGTGAACACGTTAATGCTAAGCTTCACAAGCACATGAGTCTATCAAATAGATGACCAATGTGAGGATGCCAAATATCTCAATAGTAGAAACTGATAGATATGTATAAAAGGCACACATTTATGCCAAGTTTCATATCTTTGAGGGCTGGATAGATATAAAGATTAAGTTTGTCAAACAATCTAAAAATTGTTTGGGTGATCATGAAAAATAGATCCAAGAAATTGAATGGACTCAAATGCTATAAAGTGATCGATGTTTATTGACATAGTGTTAAGTTGACTATCGAGAAGGTTTGAGAAGATTGATAGAGTGCGATCCAAAGATATAGGAAGCTGAGAGATAAAAGTCAAGGTAAAGGTCATGCATCTTCAAAGATTTAATGGTACATGGAATATTGGATGAGAGAGATCCAATAGAGTGAGTGGAGTTAGATGGAACAAAGTGATATATGTTTAATGTTTTGATAGAGATAAAAATGTGCATCTTTGGATATCGAATAGAGAGCATGATCCTGTCAGAGAATGATTGAATGGACACATTTTAAAGTTTATCTATGTGAATAAATACCAATAGATCATGGAACCAAATGAAATATCAATGATTTACATTTAAAGTCATGTCTAGACATATGGTTAGTTGCAGGAACATGTAGGAATTTATATATAAGACATGAATCTTGACATAGATAATGAGTTTGATCTATCTAACCAATAAAATCTACATTAAATATCCTATGAATTAAAACTTAAGTCTAATAGATGCTATAGATAATAAAATAAACTTGAAATTATAGCATGATTCATGGAATCTATTTCGAGGTGTCATGGTTATCTCTATCCATTGTATAAGGCACTAACAAGTCAATCATTTGGTGTAATGGAAATCATTAAGCCAATAGAATCAAGATGTGGGAAATTATAGTTCAAATCATAATGAACTAAAGTCTATAATTGGTATGATGTGTTACGATTCGAGTGTGAACATAAAGAGAAGAAGAAAACCCTAGATAGTTTTGTTTATATATGTGATATCTAGGACAAAGAAAATGTTATTAATTAATTTCATTTGCTATTGAGACAAATTGAATATAAATCAGAGAGGTTGGTGAAGGTAATGAAGTGTGTCAAATAAATAAATCTCCAAACACAAGACTAGAGTGGTATTGAGAAGAGTAGAGAGGAAGAAAGGCACAAAGAGAATATTTAGAGTATGATAAATTGTAGATTAGACCTATAACAAAGAATATATATTTAGATTCATGTATGAATCTAATTTATAAATTGGAGTTATAGCTCTATAGAAGAGTCTGATAGGTAGGTACCATCAGAGAAGATGAGTGGGTGTTCAGATTAGGGAGTGTATTCTTCCTTAGAGTTTGTTGTCTTAAACTAGGGGATTGGTGTCTCCTTAGGATTGGTTTCCTTAAATGTAACCAATGAGGTTTTCTAGTGAGGCTTTGAACTATGAGGCTAGATTAGAATAGTATATTCTAGAAACTATTCTCATTGTGGTTTTTCCATTTGGGTTTTCAATTTATAAATACTATTTCATGTGTATTTTTTATTGTATGTGATCTCTAAATTTATATTTTAATCTACATATGTTTTTGAATTTTCTTTAAAAGTATTGAAAGACCAATTTTAATTGATATATTGATTGCCCCGCTCTCAGTATGTAGTTATGTTCTAATGCTTTGAGAAAAATAAGAACATAGGAATACTTTCCAATTCATGGACCCATGTCATATGATCTACATTAATCTTTAAGTCCCAACGACCATCATTGTACCCTTATGCTTAAGCACAATTCGTTTAAACAACATTATGTGCACATACTCACCATGAATGAACACACTGTCACTTTATAATCCTTTTTTCCTAAAATATATGATTTTTAAAACCTTAATAATTCATAAAAATCATCCTTATGTTTTTTAAAACATTAAAAAATAGTTAATTCATCATTAAACATCAAAATAATATTAGAACGAGCTCAATTACCCTTCTCAAGTTACTTGCAGAACATAGTCAAACACCTAATCAACTTTGAACCTTCATAACTTTGAATGTACACACTTTCATATATTAAAATATATATTTTCATTTTAAATTTAGATTCTTTTACCACTTTTAATTTTTCACCATAAGAAAATTCATCCTTGATCAAAAGATATTGTCCAAGAACCATAGAGATGGTTTTTCCCTTTGTTAAATTTAGATATCCAAATGTAATCGGTAATAGTTAAACATATAAAAATTGACCTAATCTCATGTAATATATAAAATTTTACTTAAAATTATCTATAAATTAATATGGATGATTCAAATCTTTATCTTATAGCTCTCACCATTCGATCTTGCTCAGAACCCTCATAATCATGACACTTGGCACCCTCACATGCCTTAACATTTTAATTATTTAATCATGATGAAATTATTACCATATCACTCACCATGAAACATTAAATCAAAACTATATGATAACTCATGAATCTTTGGATATTCATTTGGTCCTAATCTTTAACTTTTTAAAAACAAACAAGTATGGGGACCATTGAAATCTGCCTGAGAAGCCAACTTTGAACCTCAATAACTTTTACCTTGCTCACTCATATGACCATAAATTTGGACCATATGATTTAATCTTATAGGATAATCAAAAAATGTGTAAAATTAATCCTTAAGCCTTCACATTTGAAATATATAATTCCATTAATCTACTCACTCAATTTTTTTTGCCATAGAACCAACAATGTTAAGAATTATCTGGAAGGCTAACTTTGCACATGCATATCTTTTGATGCACTTCTATGCATGATTTGAAATTTAGTTAAAATAAAATATGTTAAAAAATAAATAAATACATGTGATAATATTACTCTAAATTTTCTACATGTGTGATAAATGACATAACCATGTTACTTTTTTGGCTCTGTCTTGCCTCATACAAATTTGGCTAAATATGGGAAAATAATGTCAAACTACCTAAGAGCCCAAATTTCCTCTTTAATTTATTTTGTCTCACTTAGGTAAATGACCTAATATTTATCACATAATAACTAGGCACAATATTAAATAAACCCATGTGACTATTCCTCTTGAAAACTTCATGTGTGTGAATGTTGATGTCATCAACATGCTTACTAAGCTCTAATTTGATCATAGAAAACACTATCAAAATTCTTGAGAGCCCAAATTTTCACCCACATATATTTGATTGTACTTAGGTACATGACCTAATATTTATCACACACTAAATATGTGATAATGTGGTCATAACCATATGACCAACTCCCCCTGACTCATCCACATGTAGTAATGGTGATGTCAACAAATTGCCTACTCAGATTTTCTACCACTAAACCCAAAATGTCTAGATGAAAACAATGATAAACCCAATGAGATACACTTATGCACACAAGCACTCAAAGATTATAAAACATCTTAAGGAGCTATTTCATGTGCTCAATACTCCATAATCATCCCTAAACATCTCTAACCATGCCAAAACTAAGGATTAACCAAGCCAACTTCAAGCACATTAGGAAAAACACATTGCACACTTTGTCATTGTCATTTATGCTATCAAATCATTTCATCCACTCATTATACATGTCCATGATATCACCATGACATCATTTATAACTCTCCAACATTAATAATATTGAAATGAAATGGCACAAGGGTGACAATTAGATCTATAACAGGCTAATTATATGCTAAACTCATATAGAAGCATACGCTAAATTTATTATGTTGAGTTAGTCTAAATATGGAAAGTATAACTAGGATAGATATAAAAATTAAAAATAATATAAGTACTTAGCTTATTATGATGCTAATGTAGTTATGTATTTAATACAATTCTAGAAAAATTATTAGATTCTAGATCTAGTGCCTATGGTTTTCTAGATAGTTATATCAGCCCTAGATGGTTATGTCAATGTTATTGTCTGAGTTTGATAATAGTGCCCTATATGCAATATCTAGTGAAACATTATGTAACCACCAAGATAATTATAGGTTTGGCTTCACCTTCTCTTTGGTGTATTCAGATCTAGGTCATGGATAGTCTCTCCTTGTCAAATGAAAAAAAAGTAGCTTTCCTATTCAATGTGACTTTGTAGAAAAATGGGATAGTGGACACATGTTATCAACCTAACGCCAATGAATCCATTATCAAATGACATTTTCTACATAGCCAATACTCTGAAGAGGGACTTAGAATGATGTAGTTTTACCTTATGTGTTGTCTTTTATGTGAATCATTTAATGTGTGTAAACCAATAACAACAATGACCTCATTGTAACTTTGAAAATTAATCTCTTGGTCTACTTATTTATTACTTCATACTTATAGACATGTTTTACCTATGATTGGTATGGAAAAAAGGAAGCTTTGGTCAATTGAATGCTTGATAGAGTGTCTTTTGATAAGTGTCTTGTTCTCTTTGGTATTTTCTAAGTTTTGTAGGTGAGGAATGAATGAGGGTTGAGAGTGTATTTATATCGATCCCTTTGGAGTATTAAATCACATTAAAACACTTAGGATGACCATTGGAATACATTTCATTTATAAATTATATGACTTCAGGGCACTAGACACTTGTGTCAGGGCATGACAATAATGTCAATGCTACTGTTTGTCCCAAAAATTAGTGTCCATAGATTAACAAAATAGATATAGTCTTATAACTTGTAGAGGTGTAAGATAAGTATATTTTAATCATTTTTTGAAAGATATAATGTCTATGTCATCAATATAAGATTAGTCAGACTAAGAAATAGTCCAAAGGGTACAAGTAAGATCAGATGTTAAGTTTGCTAAATCAAGGAGAGTGTAGAACTAAGAGGAAAAAGAAAGGTTTGAGTTTAGCAAGTGTACAAGACTAAGGTACTACATAATCACAAAATATCATCTACAATATTATTTATTGTATGACATAATCTTCCATAGGAATATGTATTTTTGGGATAACATTGGATTCAATAAATGAATGCAATATTGAATGGTGGTATTTAAATTTTATGTTTTACTATCAATGGCATCTTTTAAAATTTAAAATCAATAGAAAAATCATGAAGGACGTATGGTCCATTATAAAAGTATATATTGAATAACATATAAATGTGTAACAAAGTAAAAAAATAAAATTGATATTAGAGATATGAACATTTAATGCATACTTCAAAGATAAAAATAGTGTAAACCACAAGTATCACACACAAATAATATAGGTGTAACTAATATCAAAATATAGATCCACATATTTAGTATGCAAAGGCATATATAAATTACAATCATTGTGGTGCACATTATTTATTTATGTCATGCTGGTCAACTCATTATATAGTTTTCAATTAAACCCATCATACACATGTGTCATCTATTAAATTACAAAATCATTAACACAATATTTTATATACAAGAGCATAACCAAATTTATAAAAATACTAATTAAATAAGCATCATCCCATGGTCCTATTTATCAAATAAAACAACCTTTATAAACATGACAAATATAAATCACACATAAACATAATGTAATAAAAAATACATCAAAATATATCCATATACATCAAATGTTTAACATGATACAAGGATAACATATGAAAATCCACTCAATATGGGCTCTTGATCCTATACATATCTAGCCATTATCAACCTACTCTCTCTACACACTTCTCAATAAATAAAGGATTTTGTGAAGATGAGGCCCCACTATCAACCTACCATGATAGCGAGTGGGATTGACTCCTCCTCTTATGGTCATGATTTACAACTACTGAGTCCTATAATTATAGATGAACATGATATGTATGTACATACTCAATAAAAAAATCTGACCTAGGCTTATAGATGAAGAAAGATAGGGCATTTAATGTCTTATTAGATCGACCTTAAGTTTGTTGTATGCAATGATTATCACATCTTGATTAGATCTAAAATCATATAATCTAATGCATCCATAATGTATGTTATGGTAGTTATCACATATCAATTACAAATTGGGCATGCTCACCTTTCGTATATATTTCATACTCAAATAATACACTAGGAACTATCTCACTAGGCATATGATGTCTGAAAACCTGAAGGAAGGTCTTTATAATGGTAATCTAAAATACATCATCGTATAAAATAAACGATCCATGATATCAATATAAAATATATCAAAGTAATTTAAACTATGGTAAATTCTCATTATACATATACATACTCATAAGAGGAGCATGAATACTAGAAACTACTACTTCACCTACATATCCTCCACCTTGTCTTGTGAGCACCTTCTACTAAAATAGAAAATAAAATGGGACATGTATGGGACAACCAACATAAGTTTTATGTAGGTGTACAACCAAAATCATATTCATAAATATTTATGATCATAGGGTCCACCTATATCATCAAAATAAGAGTTATGTTAGTAGCACTAGGTTAACCTCTATTCCCCTCACATATCTAAGTTCTCATAAAATGCCTCCATACAAAATGTGTCGAGTGAACACACTATACAATTCTAAACTATCCTGTCATGTACTCAAAGTAGAAATAATCTTATACATATATAAATATATATTGATACTAAGAACCCACATAAATGCATCATAGTTATAACCCATCCTCGATTTAATCTCTTGTACATATAATTCCATAAAATCATGGAAGTTAATGTTTGCATATTTTCCATCATGTTATTGTGCCTAAACTCTTGTGCTTGAATATCAACATAAAATAATAATTAAAAAAATTACAAGTTATAAATCTAATTCAATTATGGTAAAAAACAATTCTACGACAAATGCTAATGTTTAAATTTTCCCATTGATATGTCCATGTTAAAAAGGGAAGGTGTACATATAATTCCACAACTATTTTGGATAGGTCTAGGCAGGGTCTAGATAGGACCACTATAGACTGAAGGGGACTGCAAAAGTGTGAAAATCAATATAAGATACATAAAAAATCATAAAAGGTTAAAGTTTACAATTGTCAAAAACATGGGTTATCTGGCATACGAGGGGTGACGCTGCCCCAAACTATATGGAGGCCTCAACCTAATCAAATCTTGCAACTCCAATATCTCTCTTATGTGGAACTTTATCTTAGTCATAAATCAAAAATTATAATTTATAATTATGAATATTAATTATAAAAATATTTTACACCAACCTATTTTATTGGGTTAAATTTTATTTTTGAAAACTTTACAATTAATTCCTCTTAGACTTGCACATGCGATATCTTGAGTAATACATATTGAAATTAATCTCTATTAGTTTCACTGAAACACAATAAATTTTATCTTACACATGTAAACATTTATATCATACCTACTAACCATTTCAAACTTGTTAAAATTAATGTTTAATTTCTTATTCATGATTTTTTTCATTTTCCTTCCTATATTGAGATTATTTTATATTACTATTGCCTGTGGAAATCTTTGTACAATACGTAATCAATAATATTAATTAAACTATAATTATTTATTTAAAAATAGGTTAATATTATATTTTGTCAAAACAAATAAAATTTTAAACTTATTCGATGTAATAAATTACAAATTGATTAAACTTATTAAAAAAACATAAATCTTCTTTCTACATGGTGCATTCAATATTGACATAAATCAAATAAGAAAAGGGGAATAAATTAGGATTATTACATAAAATGAATCCTATAATAGATAATAATAGTGGCATATATCATTCAAGTGCACTTTATTAGGTGAAAAATTAAAAATATTGAGTTTCAAATGATTTAAAGTAATGCAAGTTCAGACTCCATGATGGAGTACAAGTTTCAAAGTAATTAAAAAATAAGATTTGGGGAAAAATATATGATTTCAAAATAGAAAAAATTAATTTATAAATAAAATTAGCACATCAAATAAATATTATGGGGAAGCATATGGCATGCATTACACTCAATTTTCAAAATCTCAAGTATAAAATCATATAGTTAATGCACATGCAAAATAGTTATAGGAATAAAGTTTTAATTTTTTCATACATTTAAAATGATAATATAGATATATGAAATTATATATATTTTGAAATATATTTAATGGGAATTACAATTGTTTATTCATAGTTTAAAAATTCAAAAGGTTCTCACACACACACACACACACACACACACACACACACACACACACACACACACACACACACACACACACACACACACACACACACACACACACACACACACACACACACACACACACACACACACACACACACACACACACACACACACACACACACACACACACAAACACACAAACACACAAACACACACACACACACACACACACACACACACACACACACACACACACACACACACACACACACACACACACACACACACACACACACACACACACAAACACACACACACACACACACACACACACACACACACACACACACACACACACACACACACACACACACACACACACACACACACACACACACACACACACACACACACACACACAAACACACACACACACACAAACACACACACACACACACACACACACACACACACACACACACACACACACACACACACACACACACACACACACACACACACACACACAAGCGCGCGCGTGCGCGCGCACGCACACACACACATGTATGTATGTATGTATGTATGTATGTATATTTTCACCCCCATGGAGCAAGTGAGCTAGAAAGGGAGAGAGAATGTAAATTCAAACTCATGTATAGGGGAAGAGGAATAAGAGAGATGATGATGATGGATATGAGGATGATATATAACATCATGGAAACCATTAGTAATTTAGAACATCATGGGTCAAAAATCCACATTCCTCCTTAAGGCAAGAAGTGTCTCACAATTTGTTTTCCAGAATAGAACTTTTAATTATAAATTGGTCTATGTTTTAATCTCTCAGGATATGTAAGGGCCCCACTTTATTGGAAAACTTTGAGATCATGATAGTGAAAACTAAAAAATCCATGGCCCTAGATGGGATGAGTTAGATGCTCTATTTTAGATCATTTCTAATTGGACAAAAGATATGACTTCCCTAATGGTGGAATAATCCCCTCCCTTTGGGTACCATGATTTGGTGGTCACTCTTATATTGTGGTTTGGTTAGGATAATATAGGTTTTTATAGTGTTGTCTATATGTTATGATTTTATTGGAAGGATTTTGGCTGGTGGGTTTTAATGAAGGACATTTAGGGAGCCCACTACAAAGTTATTTCTACCCTGGTGGTTATTAGTGTATTACACATTATTGCTACTATATAATGTGTGGAATATAGAGGAATCTATGGGGTGACTTACCTACCCTATGTTGAGGATAAAGGTATCCATAGGGTGGATGTTTGAGGAGATCAATACCTTATTTTACTAATGGATGGTTGGATGTTAGAGGATTCCATTCTCTTTTATATTACATTTTTATGGATGATAGAGGAGTCTATATGGTTTATAGAGAACTAGGAGTGTTATATTTTCTAAACATTGGGCTTTAGGGAGGTCCTTCTATGGTATAAGAAATGTTAAATCCCTTACCCTTACAAGGTTATATGGAGCCTTACAGAAGACCAAATTTGTGGGGGATAATAATCAAATCCAATAAGTTTTGTATATGGTGGATAGAGGAAACCAAATTAAAAAATTTCTTATTAGAGTGAATGATATAGGATTCCACCCTTGCCTCTTTTAAGTTCCATGATTTGTCCTTGATTTTATATGTAGTGATCATGTCTGGCTAAAAACCCTATTTTATATCAAGCTACAACTAGATCGACAAGGATGAGTTGGATAGATTCTCAATATGATTTATATATTAAATGGATTAGTGTGAGGGAAAAACCAATTTTATTTATTAAGTTACATAGAATTTGCGTAGGGGTATCGAGAGGTATAAAACTAAAAAAAGACCTGCTCCTAGTGGGCTCATTTTTTGTAATAAAAGTTGTAGGGAAGTCCTATTGAATTTATTCTATGATTTGTTTAATGATTGATAAGTAACCTATTTTTAACTAAGGTTGTGGGAACCTTCAAACCCTCTTGGTGTTATGGTTTTAGGATCCTTAAAACCCTCTTTCTTTTTTATTTTCTAAGGTTTTTGGACCCTTCAAACCCTCTAGATTTGCTTGTTATGGTTATTGGAATATTAAAAACCTCTTGATTTTGAGTCCAATATTCAAAACCCTCACTTTAGTTGTGGGCCAAAAAATAAAAACACTCTCTTTTCCATTTCATATCTCCAATCTCAAAATTGATTACCTAATCAATATATATATATATATATATATATATATATATATATATATATATATATTTCAAATTTTAAGAGGCATGATACTTGTTCATGCACATTCTCAATGTTCTAAGTTATAGTTGTGAAGACAAAATGTTTTTATTTCAATTCAAATATATTTTAAATGATTTCATGATTTGAGAATGAGTATTCTTCATTCTATTATTATCACACAATTAGAATCTAATGTTTTATATAGTGGTTTAATTTGATTGGTTGCATGTAATGTAGTTTTGAGTTTAGTGTGACTCAATAGCCTTGGAATTGCTTATGCATAACCCATAGTGTGCTTCCATATTATTTTATGGGTGAATTTCAATTCTAGTAACACTTAATAGGCTTGGCATCACTTGTAGTGAGCTAATTGTAGTTTCACCTTATTGGGTTTTAATACCTTGGGTAATTATCCTCATTAATGAGAGTTGGAATATATATATATATATATATATATATATAGACAACTCAAGTTTTATTAGTTATTTTAAATTTGAGATTTGATCACTATCAATTCATTAATGATTCAACATAGGGAAATTTTTTCTCCAAGTACTTTAAGGTGGAATATTTTTATCCAATATCTTGTCTTGTGTTATAATATCACAGCTATACTAGTTACACTAGTTAATATGGTCATGGGTTTTATGACAATTTATGACATATTTATTTACAAATAATACTTAAGGGATTGTTCACTTACCCAGCTAGGAAATGCATATAACTAAAATCATCCCTAATCACTATACCCAACATGAGTATTCTCCATAGGAAAATTTAAATGCGTGAATATAGGTTTAATATGTCCTCTCTCTTTATCTTTTCAATCTCAAAAATTTCCTTTATAATTTCATAAATGGACATTGACTAATACACATGTTATTTTAGGTTATACACTTGAGTTCCCTACATATTCAAAATTTCAAGTCATAAGAGAAAAGTGTGTTTTGCACACTCAAGTTTTATTATTTCCTTTACCACATAAAAATTATTACTAGAATAGTGTGATTTGGGGGAAAAGGGGGATGAATACTCAAAAATTTGGTACAATCATATCCTTTATGTTCTTTATTACAACTTTACACATATAGACTATTGAAAAATAATATGGTATCTATCGGTGTACTTACTAGGGTCTTCTCTAGTTTAGTTTTTAATTTGTCCATTTTTTATTAATATTATAATATATCATGAGGATCATCAGTTTTTATCTTTTGTATTTTTAGGTAAGTCTTATTTTTCTAGATAGGTTTCAGCCCGAAGACTTGTCCATAAAAAATGTACTTGTCTAGGCATAACTTTTGGAGTTTTTTCAAGTCATGTTTCATTTGAATTTTATTTTTGTCCATTAGCTCTTGTTGGGTTGCCTTTTTCACACTAATAAGTTTTTAAAATTTGAATTTGAAACCTCTATAAATATAAAGTTAGTCTAATGAATTTTGATCAACACTATAAACACTCAAAGACTATATAAATATTTCATGTTTTATGTATTTATTTGTTGAATCTAGATTCAATGTTTTCAAAATGTGAATTCATAGTTTCATGTTTGTGTCAAGGATAAAATAGAAGAAAACACATATATACTTATATTAAAAATTTCACACATACATGTTAGTGAGAGAACTACATTCAAGTTTGGGCCCTCTTTAGAGGATTCTAAATGTAGTAAAACACTCTATAGACACTGGAATTACACACACACACATTTCCAAGTGTCATGACCCCTAACAGACCCCTCAATCTATTTTTCCTTACCTGGGCCTATTTTCATCAATTTAGCTTAACTAAGCTTAAACATGACAATTGAGGATATTTTGATGTTCATCCTCAGCCATCGATGATTAGGCTAACCATCGAAAATCAACCGAACCATCGATAGTCAAGCTCAACCACCTAACATTCTACATACAAACACCATGCAAACTACCAGCTACCTTTTCTAAATATAAGACATACATATCTCCTTGTGAGGAGTTACATGGATGAATTATATTTAGAATCACTAATTACAATCCCTCTTAAACATTTGGCCCTTGCCTATAAGAAGGAGAGAGAGCTATAATAGTAAAAAAATCTACAATTATTATCAAGAACTTAGGTACTCAAGGATTTCTTTTTTAGGTCAACCAACTTCATCCATATTATCAAGCCATTTCATTAAGATCCGACTTGTCATTACTTCTCAACCAAGCTTCTTGTCACTATTACTCTATCAAAATTAGGCCAAATCTTGCCTATAGACTAGCTACACCAACCACTCATCCAACCCACTTCTGGTAAGATAAGCCATTATTTTTTACTATTCATGTGTTTTATTTCCATTTCATAATCAATTTAGCCTTTTCCCAATCCCTAGAATTCATCTATAAATCCCATCAACCTATTGTTAATCAAACCTAGTTTTGGACATAGTCAACCATCGATGGTTAAGCCCAACCATCGATGGTCAAGCCCAACCATCGACGGTCAACCCCACCATCAACAATCACCTGTGGTAACAAATATAGCAAGATAATTTCACCTCATTTTTTTGACCTAAATCACTTTCTAGAGTTTTTGATTGTTCACAGACCCCTTTCAGACCTTCTGAGCCATACCTTGACCCATTAACACTAGCACTAATTAGTTTATCACTAATTTGATCATTCTAACATATATTTTAATCAATCGATTCTCATTATTAGTTTTATTACCTTTTGATCATTGATGCAAGTACTTTCTTTCTATTTTATTAACTTAATTATTCTAAAATGGTGGATTGATATCCCCTAAAAAAGATCTCCCTTTTGGGATCTAGCTATCATTAGGCAATCCACCTTACTATTTGTCTAAAAAACAAGTTTGCTTTAGTGTTTTCTTATTTTTAGGTCATTCTTCCAAGCCAAAGAGGATCTCTCCATAATCTTTTGATTTAATGTACACAATTTTATTAGGTATTTCTACCACAACCCATATTTCTAGTTTAACTACTTTCTTCTGAATAATAGCAAAATTTGAGTGAAACATTTTGGTGTGCATGGTAGGACCTTCATTTATACTTGGGTTTTATTTTTATCCACATCAGTATGCTTCTTTCTATCTATGCTCATAATTGAAATTGAAATTTCATTTGGATCTAAAACATACTACATCCATTGATTGCCTACTTCTTCTAGCTCACCTAGATTAATTAAAAGCATTAAGATTAATCATAACACACTTATGTTACACAACCAAACCACATAATCAATAAAACATCATAACTCAGTTGAGACAAGGCCTAACTAGGATTTCATCACTTAGTGGTCACCTTACTCATTCATGATAATCCTACTTGGAGGTTAATACCAATAGCAGAACCAGCTTAGCTCTTTGGTTGAGTATAAACTCTGGATATTAATATATATTATCTAAGCACCTGACACTCTTATTTTTATGGGACTATGAAGTGATGGGGTAGGCCCCAATACCAATCCATCTATTGATTCCAATTCAAACTCTTTTGATCACCAAAACTAGCTTGAAACTAGCCATAAACTACTTATATAGTACCTTATCTACAAGGCAACTTCTATCACACATTCTCATAAATAAAGTTATAAGCCAAAAGTGATCTTTAAAATAACTTCAAGCTTAAATGTAATTTCTAGTGTGTTCCTTGATTGCCTTGAATATTTTCTTTGGCTTCTTTCAATCTGAGTGGTGAGTCTATTCTTTTGTATTCTCTCCCACTTTTTGTATGTTTCTCACTCATTAGCAGCAAAGAGACCTGGTAGAACAAAACCCATCACCTAAATCAACCTCCCCTATCTCCTCATCTATGTAGTACATCTCTAAGGTGGAAGATTCACCTCATACATTAGGAATCCCTACTTTCCCTTAGGTATTTACCTAAGGAGACATGTATTTTGCCACTTTTTGAGAAAATAATTGAGTGGCCCTTCAACATTATCTTAACACCTCTTCTCACCATATCCTAATTTCAACCTCAAGATCCTTCTTATGGCATGCCATCCCACCTTATAGAGGCTATCCCTATTGTCATAGTCACCACCCAACCTTTAACCACCTAAGTATCTTCATCTACTAACCCCTTTGATGCTATGGCTGAGAACCAACCTATCCATCCAAATGTTACCCTTACATCTTCCACCCCTAATAATGATTCCTCTACCTTGGGGAAACCCCAACTATCAACCCATCATGTCCCAATTTTATCTAGGGTACCCACAACTAATGTCTCCAACCTCCCCTCTATCAAACCTAGCCCATTGATTAATACCTCTTTACCAAACTTAGGGGTATCTATCCTTTCTACCTCACCACCCATTAACAAAAGGTCATGACCACCCCCGTAATTACCAATCCAACTATAGATCAACCTATCTCCGCATCCCAAAAATTATCAGCATCATTTAAATTTAGTTATACCCCTAACCCACAAGGGTATATATCTACTACCCAACTTCCATCTGTTACCTATCCTTATATGTCATCTACCCAGCCTCCCATAACCTCTTATTAATATGGGGCCATCTCCTAACCTCTTGTCAATTATCAATATATTCATAAACCATAATATATGCCTTATAATTCCTTAGGTACACCACCTATAATAGACTTAATGAATATAATCATGGCAAAAATGTCAACTCTTGAGTCATCCCTTTCAAGAGCCCATAACATTTTATCTTATGACCAAATTTGTAATGAACCCATTCACCCTTTAGTCCGTATCAAACCTTATCCAACCCAATGGTAGCTTCCAAATTTCACCAAGTTTAATGGTAAGGAAGACCCCCAACAACATTTAAGAACATTTAGGCATTCTTGTCACTTTTGTGCACATGTCCTATGTCTCTTTATATCTAAGCATTGGATTGGTATAGTGCCATTACCAAACATTAAATCTTCTCCTTTAACCAATTAGTTTAGACCTTCTTAGATCACTTCTTAATCAACATATCAAATAAATTCTCTATCACTGACCTTTATTCCATTTGCTAATTTGAGGATGAATCTATAGCTAATTTTGTGGCTTATTGGAGAAGCTTGATTAACCAATTATCATTCTCCTTGCCTCAGCTTGAATTGATCAAAAAATTTAGCTATGCTTGTACCAATAAAATATCTTCTAAATTAGGTGTCCAATTATTCAAAAAAAATGATGAAGCTTTTACCATGGTGCACAAGTTAATGAATAGGGATATAGACAAGGGTAAATTGAAGTTACAAAACAAGAACTCTACCTTCAAAACTAATGAAGCCTCTTCCTCCAAAGTAGGTAATAAAGCTAACTCTTGTTCTAAGAATAAGGGAACTACAAATTCAGTTATCCTTAATGATTCCCCACCACCTACTATTAATCAACAAAACATTCCCAATCCCTCTAACTAAAGATCATGAAACCCAAATTGAAACACCCAATAATAATTTACTCCACTTGGAGAATCTTATGCCTCGATGTTAGAAAAGATAATAAAAGCTAATTGTGTATAGCATCCACCTATCAAGCCTCCCCTCTAGTTTGATTCTTCTCATCCAACACCTACTTGGAATAATGAAAATGACCTTTGAGACTTTCATTGAGTGATCGACCATGACACCAGCTAATGCAATACTTTCAAGAATGTTGTTCAAAGCCTCATTGACAAGGGTGAACTCACATTGGATAACCTCAATTAACCTCAAAATCAAGCCTTGGAAATCTTCAAAAATGCCTTTCCCAACCATGCCCCTATAAAACATGAGGAGACATAGGTTGAATAATCTCATGATGCCCACATGGTCAACATGGTTCAAATACACCTACCCATGATGACCCAACCATCCAATCTAATCACTCTTCCCCCATCTTAATTATAGAGGTAAAAGAGTCATCTTATTTTTCTTTAGAGATTCAACTTGAGGAGGTTTATTTTTCCCTAAACACAGTCATAGAAGATTTGGAATCACCACATTCCACCACAATAGGCATATCTAGATAGGTAAACATTCTTGATTTTCCACCTCCACCAGCTACCCAACAAAATACTACTCCTATGGATATTATTCCTAAAGGAGAAGAATTTCTATCGATACCTCCCATTGATGAGCCATTTATCTCAACCTTACTTTCCTCACCTAAGGAAGTCAACCAACCTATCAACCAACATCCCTTACCTATATGTCTATCTCTTGCATCCACTACCCATGAAGTAGAACTAGTATAGAAACCTTTTTCCACATTAGTGTTGAAATTGAAATTTACCCTGAAAATAGATATGGATCAAGCTACCTTTTTGTAACATTTAGGCCTCCCTTACATCAATAAACCCAAACATTCTAGCACACCCTTAACTAACCAATATATCATCCTTTCACCACCTCTCAAACTAATCAGAACTTCTACAAACCCCTCTTGTTCCCCACCAATTGAGGAAATCATACCCAAACCAAGTAAACCACTAAAATAAATGATTATAAACCTTGATACCTTCCCTATACAAATTTTGGTCTAGCCATATCTTAAATTAGAATTGACCCTATCTAAGCCTCTACCCAAACCTTGACCTAAACCAACCAAATGAGCAAAAACATCGAATAGCCACATGTCTAGATTTTTTCCTTCTTTTACCCTACCCTCTATATTGGGTCCTCATCCATCAACTCTACCCAAAAATAAAATTCCTTTTAACATATGTCATCCACCGCTACTAGTTACACTAGCCTAATTATTATTTGATATGCTAGTTTTTCCCAAACTATCAATGGCCAAACTATCAACCTTAATCCTTCCAACCACTAACATGCCCAAACCAAAACCATTACCTAGAAACATCACCTCACCCAATATTTCTCTTACAAAACCCACTCCCATGAAAACACCCTGCTTACAAACCAAAATGACAACCCTTAGGCCTTTCCCACCTCTCACTGAATCTTATTTAGTCTTTTTTAAAAGGTTTTTACAATCTTCACACCTCACCTTACCTCTTAGCAGACCCTTCAACCCTCTTAGATTGAAACTAGCTTGGTATAATGATCATCAAATATATTCTTATCATAGGACACCTGGACATGACACTAAGAACTATAAATCTCTCTAGACCATTATCCATCAGCTCTATGATGAGGATGACCTCTTACTAGAAGAGATTCCCTTGACCCCCATAACAAGGCACCCATTGGCCATTTGCCAATGCATATCAGATCCTCCACTCTCACCTCAGAATAATTGATAACTTACCCAACCTCCTATCACATCATTCCCCTCTATCCATACCATCAACAAGGTCACATGATCACAAGAAAAGGATAAATGGAAATCCAAGGAGTACATTCCATGGGTATACCCACCTACTCATCCTAAACCAAACCTAATCTAACCCTCTACATCCTTAGCTCCACCCAAAGTAACCATCTTAAGCACCTCTAAGGGTAATCCTTTTGAATCAATTAGGAGGGTCATTCTTAAGTAACTTCACCAAAATCTAGCTTAAGATTAGCCTCTATGAGCTCATTTCCACCTCACCTCACCATCACTAAGACATGATAGAGGCTATTCATGCCATTGAAGTCTAACAAGGAGACTCCCAACCTATAAAGTCTTCCATTTGTGCTCTCTAACTCTCTACCCTTGTCACCTTCAAGGACTTAAAGATACATTCCATCCACTTTGAAAACCCATATCTACCTCTCTTTATCACTACGCATATCAACCAAACCCACATCAAATGGGTTATGATCAATGGGTGAGCTAGTATCAACATGATCCCTTCTCATGCGTATGATTAACTTAAGCTACCAAACAATGTCATGTCTAAAAATTTATCCATCTTTATATCCTTTAATAACACTATGATCGATACCCTGGGCACTATTATCCTTCACATTCATCTAGGACCTTGCACGCTCGTCAAATTTTTCTATACAGTCGAAGGTGAATTCCAGTACAATGTTTTACTAGGGAGACCTTGGATATGTTCCATGGATTTGATATCTACCAGCCTTTATCATTATGTCAAGTTTGAACACAAAGTTTAGGTGATCACCACACAATCCGATCCTAGCCCTTTTGTAGCATGCAATATGACTTACTAGTCTAATGATGTTTTTCTACCTCCATCTAAAGCATTGGAAACAACCACCATCAAACCCTCATGCATGAAATTTAAAGCAATTTTTTTCCATCATATGGAAGCATATACAAATTAATATATTCCTATAAACTAAATACCTGGTATTGATCCCTTTGAGTTTACCTTTCAATGACTTACCCTTGGAGAATACTATCTCTTCACCTTGGATACCATCCTTACTCCCCAAGAATATGGGAAATTTAACCACCACCTAGGTTATGAACCCAACATTGGAGCCATTATACCTTTAGGACCACCTACCTTTTAAACTCACTTCATTTATGGATGAATCAACAAGCCACTTAATGTTACCATTACCCACCCTTCACCTCAACTATTTACCTCTAACTTCTCTTACTTGGACAAACCCAAATTCAAAAAACTATACCTTTATAGGTTTACCTAGAAGGGATTTAGTTTAGGATGATATGATCATGGCCCACACATGTTGATCTCAATCGAGACCCATAAGCCTCATGAGAAACATGGCCTTGACTTCATTCTACCTAATAAGAAGAAAGCCAACACACCTACCACCACCATTGTTATAAAAGAGAGCTCTTCCCTACCAACATCATCCCACCCAATGTTTTTTCCCATAAACATGATTACCCTTGGCTCCCTAACTTACCAAAAGGAAGGGGCACCTGTATCTATCCCTTTGAGTTATCCTAAACTCATGGGAGAAGACTCTCCTACCATTAACACCATTCAGTGTAAATATGATGATGTTATTCTCACATAAATCATTACCTCTAAAAACCTCAACCATGTTGAATGAATCTATCATAGACATTGACATAGGCACTCTGAAAAACCCGTACATTGTCAAACTTGGCCAAACTCTCACCTTTGAGGAACTACAGGACTACTCAACCTTCCTCCATGAGCATACCATTGCATTCACTTGGTCATATGCCGATATGCTTGGTATAGACCTTGCTATTACCACAAACAACATCATCAACACTTGTGATACCAAACCTATCGGATAGAAACTTTGCCAAATGTATCCTTGTATATCCCTCCTTGTCAAAGAAGAGATCCAATGCCTCCTTTTCGTTAACTTAATTAAACCCATAGACTATCCAAAATGGGTTTTAAACATCGCACCTATCACTAAATCCATAAGGGGACTACGTATCTTTATATACTTTTGTGACCTAAATCTCACCTACACAAAGGATGACTTTTCTCTACCTCTCATTGACCAACTTTTTGATCTTACAATAGGCCATGAGATGTTATCACTCATGGATGGATTCTTGGGTTATAATCAAATCCTGATTGCCCCTAAAGATCAACATAAAACTGCCTTTATCACTACATAGGGGAATTTTTGTCACAAATGCATGCACTTCAGTCTTAAGAATGTTGGCACAACTTACCAATGGGCCATAGAATCATTGAAGACTATCTAGATGACCTTCTTAGGAAGTTCAAGCTTTGTAAAGACCATTTAGCTATCCTTAATATTATCTTTGAGAAACTTATCCATTATCACATCTACCTCAATCACTAAAAATGTATTTTTGAGGTCTTGTTAGGAAAACTTCTTGGAGTCATCATTTCCCTTCAATGAATCAAAATTGATCAAGCTAAAATTAAATCCCTCTTCGAGATGCTACCTCTAACTAATCTTAAACAACTCTTCAACTTGTAGGGAAAACTTCAATCCATTCATCACTTTATCTCCCATCTCTCCAATTAGTTTCATCCCTTTCACCACCTCTTGAAAAAGGATGTCTCTTTCAAGTGGAACCTCAATTGTCAAAAGGCCTTTGATACACTCAAAGAATACTTTCTATCTCCACCTATCCTTACACCCCCCTAAGGGTGACCAACCTTTCTACTCTACATCTCTACCATAGACCATTCCCTAGGGGTAATTCTTTCCCATCGAGATGAACAACATAAGGAACAAGTTATCTATTACATTAGCTATTTATTGGTTGAATACAAAACTTGGTACATACATACCAAAAAGCTATGTCTATCCTTAGTATTCATGGCCACCAAACTTAACCACTACCTCCTTAACCATAACAATTTTCTCATAACCAATACCTACCCCCTCAAATACATGCACTCCAAACCATACTGAAACTAGTGTATGGCTAAGTGGCTCATGCTTTTAGATAAATATTTCCTTGAGTTTCTCCAACAAAAATCAATTAAGGGGTAGTTTATCACTGACCAATTGGCCAAAGCACCCCTAAAAAGCAACCAACCTCCCCCTCTTACATTTTTAGATAAGTCCATCGCAACCTAATCTTAATCAGATTTCACCAATCAAGTAACCATGTTTTTTGATGGTTCCAAATGTCAGCATGGTGGGGTAGTTGGTATTGTCCTTATTCCCCTTATCGGTGAACTACTTCCCTTATCCTTTAAACTTGAATTTGAATGCACCAATAATGTGGCTAAATATGAATCCCTAGTAATATGTATCCAAACTAATTTATCCTTCGTAGTCAAAAAAATCAATATCTTTGGTGACTCCCAACTTGTGGTCAACTAAGTTACCAGCATTTACTAGTGTAAGAATGAGGTTTTACAATTATATAAATAATTGGTTATAGACCTTTTACCCTTATTCAAACATTAACATATTAGAACCAGCCCATGATATACTAAGAAATTTATCGATACCATGGCATCGCTTACCTCTCAAATCCCAACAATACCCTCAAACTCCAAACTATCCATCACCTCACCAAACCTTCCTACACCAAATTAGGCACTCTAACCATCTTCAATGTGGAGGAGACCCTGCCTAACCTTTTGTATTAGAAAACCTTTGACTACCTTCATCTTGGCATAATTCCCTCCAACTTCTCCAAGAATGCCCATTAGGTATTTATTCAAATCACCTCCCATTATACCATTATAGGAGGAATCCTCTACAAATGACGTTTTGATGGCCTCCTATTCTGATGTCTTCATGATCTAGAAGCCTCCCATGCCATCAAAGAGACACATGATGGTATCTATGGGGATCACTTTAGTGGCCTCACTATGGCCAAGTTCATCCTCCTCTTGGGCTTTTACTGGCCCAACCTCAACCAATATTGTTGTGATTATTTGGAAAAGTGTGTCAAGTCTCAAAAGCATGCTAATTTACATCATGCACCTAATAATAGCCTACGTGTGTCTAAATGTTTTTGGCCTTTCTCATAATGGAGTCTAGACCTTATTGGTGAAATCAACCCCCACTCTTCACAATGACATCATTCTATCATTACTACAACTAAATATTTTACCAAATGGGTGGAAGTTATTCCCCTTATCTTGATGAAAGATGAAAATATTTTTGAATTCATCACCCATTATATCATCTGTCATTTTGATGTTCCCCATAATATCATCACTAATAGTGAAAAATATTTCAAAAACAAACAAGTTCAAGGCCTTTGTGACGTATTTGGTATTAAAGTTAGCTTTTCATCACCTTATCACCCATAAGCAAATGGACAAGTTGAAGCCTCTAAAAAAACACTTAACAACATGCTTACCAAAATGGTCAATGCCTCAGGTTATGATTGACACTTGCACATCCCCTTCACCCTATGGGTATATTTTACTAGCATTTGAACCCCCACTAGTGCTACACCCTTTTCTTTCATCTTTGGATCTAAGGCCGTCTTGCCTCTTGAAATCGAAATACCTTCTCTTCATATATCATTACATGACCTTGTTTTGGAAGATGATTACCATCAATAATGTTTAACCCAACTTGAGGTAATTTATGAGCATTATTTATCCATCTTTCCCATATTCATGTCTATCAAGAATGAATCAAACAAGCATATAAAAAATACCTAAAGTTCCAAGAATTCAACATTTGAGATCTTGTCCTCAAGGAAAACTAACATGTCACTAATATAGAGAAAAGAAGAAGGGGAAATTTTCTTTCATTTGGCTTGGACCCTACATCATATCCCATAAGTATGGATTAGTGGAATATCATTTATCCTCTCTCAAAGGCAAAATAAAACTTGAGCCTCTCAATACTTCACATTTACATACGTTTTATTTTGAGATAGGGATCACAATCATCATTTGTCTAACTTTAGCTCATCCCTTACAACCATATTCATTTCCCTCTTCTCTTAGGGACAACCAACTAACACTAAATCAGTTGATTATCCATCACAACTATATCTTAATCTTAAACTATGGATACCATCACTCTTTCCATGCCATGATTCTCATAGTACTTCCCATCTCTTTAAGATTACTTCTTATGGTTGTTGTTACCTATAACTCATCTTCACCTACTGGCACCCCATGTCAGCTTAGTTTTGCCTTCATAAAGGTAATATATTGAGCATGCATGAACAATTATATGTCAAGCAAACTCAAATAAAAGTAAAAGAAATATCATATAGAAAAAACAAATTATACATCATTCTTAGCATCCAAAAATTGCTCCTTTGAAGGATAGCTATTGAAAACTCATTTTGAAATTGCATAATTTAAGGTGGACTTCTCCTTTGAAGGATAGCTATCAAAATCATTTGAGATAACCATATTAATCTAGACCACTCCATTAAAGGATGGATGGATAAAACATTAGTCAAAGCTAGCAATTTCTTTGAGTCTTCCTACATCGATAAGCTTCCCTGACCCTCAAGAAAAATTTAAAATTAGTTAAAAGAGAAAAAACAATAATTTTTTTCAAAGCCACAATTGGCTCTCTTAAACAATAATAAAGTTGGGAAAACTCCAATCAACTCTCTTTAGTAGAATTCTTGCATTTATTAGTCTACACTTTATATATAAACATAGAATTATTTATACCACCTCTTTTTACACCTATAGAAAAGATAAACTAACCTCACTAATGGTTCCATATTCACCCATTTCTCCATCCACATATCATATGCATGATACTATGAGCTTACTTGAAACAATGTTATCAGGATCCATATCTATCAACCTAGGCATGTTAAGGATAGCTATTGAAAACTCATTCTAAAATTTCAAAATGTAAGGTGGACTTCTCCTTTGAAGGATAGGTATCAAAATCATTTGACATAACCATATTAATCTAGACCATTCCCTTAAAGGATGGCTGGATAAAACATTAGTCAAAGCTAGCAATTTCTTTAAATCTTCCTACATCGATCAGCTTCCCTGATCCTCAAGCAAAATTTAAAAGTATTTAAAAGAGAAAAAACAATAATTTTTTTTCAAAGCCACAATTGGCTCTCTTAAACAATAATAAAATTGGGAAAACTTCAATTAACTCTCTTTAGTAGAATTCTTGCATTGATTAGTCTACACTTTATATATAGGCATAGACTTATTTATACCACCTCTTTTTACACCTATATAAAAGATAAACTAATCTCACTAATGGTTCCATATTCAACCATTTCTCCATCCACATATCATATGCATGATACTATGAGCTTACTTGACACAATGTTATCAGGATCCCTATCTATCAACCTAGGCATGTTAATGCGAAACATTAGAAAGGCTTAGATTCACTAAGAAAATTAAATTTTGGGTTTCATGTCGGTATTTACCAATAAAAAGGTGTCATTTTATTTTTCATATCTTTTATTAGTCTATGTAAACCTATAAAGATGAACAAAAAACAATATACCAAAATCATGAATGACATGAACTATGTCAACAAACAACATCATTTGTCCACCAATGAGCCAAGCACAATGTAAACATGTAGGAACCAACCAAAAATATTAACCTATCCCTCACATCATGTAAGATTATAAACATGTTATTACACCATAAACTAACAAGCAAAACATCATAACATATACCATTCACCATTCAATACACATAACCATAAACATCAGGCATGACATGTATCCATCCATAACATATCTTGTCAACCATGTGTAGAATTAAAACATCATAATTCAAATTTCTATATATCACATACCTATGCCTTCTACCCTACCCTTACCTATCCCATAAAACCATTCAATTGACCAAAATAAGCAACACATATACCGATTTAGCAAAAACCTAAATCTAGGGAATTCTTCCCTCTAAACATAAATAAACTAGTTTTTAACCTAGTTACACTAGTACACCCATTCATTTCCATTTAACATAAATAATCATCAATTTTAAAACACCTCCTACATCATTTTTTGAGTGATACCATGGTCACATATCGGGTCCCTCTACCTAGCCACACCCTCCTCTACCATCCATCTAAATTAATGCAAGTACAAATCACAATTCCCCACCTCATGGTTACCTTGGTCAGCCTCTAGTCCAAAAGGGCTAGAGTAACAACCAAAAATATTGATAGAATGAAAATCATAGAGTGAAAGTGAAAAATACGTTTCACTTTCACTTTTAATCCTTTTTGGACTTTTAGGGTTTCCCCTTGACCACTTGTGATTAGGGTGACCATCGATGGTCGACCCTTTGGTCCCTAACCATCGATGGTCAAGGGCCCATATTTTTTCTTTATTTCACATTTTCAAACACAAACCAACCTAAAACTTCTCTTTATATGATCAAAAACATGACCCTTACCCTCTGAGAAATCAAACCTTTTCCAATCAACCCCATTTGACCATGTCCACCTTGATACTAGCCATTATCCTCAGGCATTTTTAAAACTTAGTCATATATTGTGCAAAATCTTAGCAACCTATTTACCTAAGAATCAAACTCAACACTACCCTTTGAAAAATAACTACATTTAGCCTAAAACTATTGTGGGATGCTAAATCCCCTTCACTATATAGGTATAATTTACTTGCCTAGTGCATGTGGAGTTAGTTTAGATGTACCCCAACCCACCCTTTTTCCTGCATCTACCCTAACAATGACCCTATTGATTGAACTATGTGCATGTATTGCGACAACTTTGCCTAGGTCATTTTGACTGCACTAATCAAGCTTGCTAGGTTACCTATTTGTATTTTTGCACCATCTAGTGTAACAACCAAATCATTTATGTTTTCATAAGAGTAATTCTTCCCTCAGATACCTATCACATATTAACCCATTTCATATTTTCACAGGATCACTTCCTACATTGGATACCTAGCAAAACACTAAATTAGCCTTAGAGACAAATAGGTGATCCAACTACCATGCCTACAGTAGTCACATGATACATTGGTCACTTTTCTTCTTCACATTAAACTTATTTTTACTAACATTAATAATATATATTTTCATGATATTTTCTATCTCACCTTATATAAAATTTTGTGCACACATTTTTAACTCACATGCTCATCTTGAGTGACCACCTGTTGACTCCACATTTACCCTTTATCAAACCTATACCCACTTCAGTTGCACCTCACCAACTATTAGTTTGAGGGGGAATACCTCCTCTCACTTTGAGGCAACCAAACCCTTGAATTATACTCCATTTTTTTAATACTCATTCACAATAGGATCACAATAAAAATGGGTAAAATGTAGACACCAAAATTCCATACATGCCTTTCCAAGTGTCATGACCCCTAGTAAACCCCTTGCACATTTTTTCATTACCTAGGACTATTTTCATCAGTTTAGCTTTAATAGGCTTAAACATGGCCTTTGAGGCTATTTTGATATTCAAACTCAACCATCAATGGTGATCTCAACCATTGATGGTTAGGTTCAACCACCTAACCTTCTACATGCAAACACCATGTAAACTGTTAGCTACCTTTTCTAAATACAATCATCAACTACTATGTGGATGACCTTCTCAAGAGTTCCAAGATTTGAAAAGACCATTTAGCTCTCATTAAGATTATCTTTGAGTTAATTATACATTATCACATCCACTCAATCCCAAGAAATATATTTTTGGGGTCTTTTCAAGCAAACTTATTAGCTTCATCATTTCCCTTCAAGGAATTGAAGTCGATCTAGCCAAAATTAAAGCCATCCTTGAGATGCTACCTCCAACAAATCTTAAAATTAATATAGATTATAGGGAAAACATTAATCCATTAGTCACATTATCTCCCAGCTCTCCATAATACTTTGATTCAATGCATGTACTTTTATCAAGTATTTCTACCACAACCCATATTTCTAGTTTTACTACCTTCTTATAAATACTAGCAAAATTTGAGTGAAACATTCTAGTCAAAGCCTCATTTGCCATTAAGGAGACACATGATGGTATATATGGGGGTCACTTAATTAGCCTCACTATGGAAGAGTGCATACTCTATCTATGCTATTACTAGCCCACCCTCAACCAAGACTATTGTGATTATGTGAAAAAGTGTGTCAAGTGTCAACAACATGCTAATTTACATCATACACATAGTAATAGCCTATGCATGTCTATAAATTTTTGGCCTTTATAATAATGGGGTCTAGAAATTATTAGTGAAATCAACCCCAACTCTTCATAATGGCATCAATATATTATTACCACAATTTAATATTTTACCAAATGGGTGGAAGTTATTCCCCTTATCTTGATGAAATCTGAAAATATTATCAAATTCATCACCCATCATATCATCTACCATTTCGTGTTCCCCATAAGATCATCACTGATGATGGTAAATATTTCAAAAATAAACAATTTTAAGGCCTTTATGATGTATTTGATATTAAACTTAGCTTTTCATCACCTTATTAGACACAATTAAATGGACAAGCTGAAGCCTCTAACAAAACCCTTAATAACATGCTTACTAAAATTGTCAACAACTTAGGTTAGGATTGGCAGTTAAACATCTCCTTTCTCCTATGGGCATATCATACTATCATCCAAACCCCCACTAGTGCTACACACTTTTCTCTCATCTTTGGATCTGAGTCCATCTTGCCTCTTGAAATCCAAATATCTTCTCTTTGCATATCATTACATGACCTCATTTCAAAAGATTATTACCCTCAAGAACATTTATCCCAAATGGAGCTAATCAATGAGAATCATTTATCCACCCTTCCCATCCTCATTTCTATCAATAATGGATCAAATGATCCTATAAAAAACACCTAAAGGTTTGAGAATTTAATATTGGAGATCTTGTCCTTAAGGAAAACCATCATGTCACTAATATGGAGAAAAGAAGAACGGGAAAATTTTCCTTCAATTGGCTTGGACTCTACATCATAACCCATAAGTATGGATCAAAGGATTATCATTTGTCCTCTCTCAAAGTCAAACCAAAAATTGAGCCTCTCAATTCTTCACATCTGCATCCCTTTTATTTTTATATAGAGATCACAATCATCATTTGTCTAACTTCAGCTAATCCCTTCAAACCATATTCATTTCCATGTTTTTTTAGGGACAACTGACTAAAACTAAATCATGTGATTATCCATCACAACTATATCTTAATATTAAACTATGGATACCTTGGCTTTATCCTTAGAATGGTTCTCATAATACTTCTCATCTCTTTATGGTCATTGTTACCTATACCTCCTCTTCACCTACTAACACCCCATGTTAGCTTAGTTTTGCCTTCATAAAGGTAATCTATTGAGCATGTATGAAATTTTCTATGTAAATCAAACTAAAATAAAATAAAATGCAACAACAAATAGCAAAAACAAACTATGTGTCATCCTTAACATCCACAGACTACTCCCTTGAAGGATAGCTATTAGAAACTCATTCTAAAATTGCAAAACGGAAGGTGGACTACTTCCTTGAAGGACAACTATCAAAAGAATTTGAGCTAACCATATGAATCTAGACCACTCCATTTAAGGATGGATGGATAGAACATTAGGCAAAGCTAGTAATTTCTTGGAATCTTCTTGCATCAATAATCTTCTCTGACCGTCAAGTAAAAGTCAAAAGAAATTAAAAGAGCAAAAGCATCAATTTTTTTTGAAGACACAATCAAATCTCCTAAAAAAAATTTGGGAAAACCACAATCAAATATATTTCATATATTTCCCACATCAATCACTCTACACTTTATATATAGACATAAACTCATTTATGCCACCTCTTTGGACACATAGGCCAACTATGCCAAGTATTCATCCAACCCACTTCTAGTAGGACAAGATTTTATTTTTTACTATTCATGTGCTTTATTTCCATTTTGTAATCAATCTAGCATTTTACCAATCTTTGGAATTCGTCTATGAATCCCATCAACTTGTTGTTGATCAAACCCATTTTTGGACATAGTCAACTATCGATGGTCAGCTCAACCATTGATGGTCAAGCCTAACCACCAATGACCAACTCAACCATCGATGGTCACCTATGGTATAGAAATCTAGCAAGCTAAGTTCACCTAATTTGCCTAAACTAATTCACTTTTTAGAGTTTTTTATTATTCATAGATCCTTTCCAGACCTTTTGAGCCATACCTTAACACATTAACACTAACACTAATTAGTTTATCACTAATTTGATCATTTTAACACATGTTTTTATCAAATAATTATCGTTATCAATTTTATTACCTTTTAATCATTGATGTAAGTACTTTATTTCTATTTTATTAACTTAATTATTCTAAAATGATGGATGGACAAACCCTAAGGAAGCTCTCACTTTTAAGATCTAGCTAGCTCTAGGCAATCCACCTTACTATCTATCTAATAAACAAGTTTACTTTAGTGATTTCTTATCTATAGATGATCCTCCCAAGGCAAAGAAGAGCTCTCCATAGTATTTTTATTCAATGCATGCACTTTTATCAAGTATTTCTACCATAACCCATATTTTTAGTTTTACTACCTTCTTTTAAATAATAATAAAATTTGAGTGAATACCTCCTCCCACTCTCAAGGAAACCAAAACCTTCACCTATACTTCATTTTTATTTTATCACTCATTCACAAGAGCAACACAATAAAAAGGAGAAAAATGTAGACACCGAAATTTTGCACATGTATTTTCAAGTGTTATGACCCCTAGCAAACCCCTCAGACCTTTTTTCCTTACCTAGGCATATTTTCATCAATTTAGCTTTACTAGGTTTAAACATGGCCTATGAGGATAGTTTGACATTTAGCCTCAACCATCGATGGTCAATGTAACCATCAACGGTCAGGCTCAACCACCTAACCTTCTACATGCAAACACCTTGAAAATTATTATCTACCTTTTCTAAATATAAGACATCAAAATATCCTTAGAAGTCATTGCATAGATAAATTATATTTAGAAGCCTTAGTTATACTCTCTATTAAACCTTTGTCCCTTGCTTATAAGAAGGAAAGAGATGTAAGAGCAAAAGTATCTATAATTATTATCAAGAGCTCAAGTACTCAGAGTTTTCTTTTATAGGTCAACCAACATCATCTACATTATCAAGCCATTTCATTAAGAGCTGACTTACCATCACCTCTCAACCAAGATTTTAAGCACTATTACTCTATCAAAATTAGGTTAGATCTCACCTACTAGCCAACTATGCAAAATACTCATCCAACCCACTTTTGGTAAGACAATCTTTTATTTGTTACTATTCATATGCTTTATTTCCATTTCATAATCAATTTAGCCTTTTCTCAATCCCAAAAATTCATATGTGAATCCCATCAACCTGTTATTGATCAAACCCAATTTTGGACAAAGTCAACCATTGATGGTCAGACCAACGAATGACCTATCTCTTTGTCCTAACCAATCTTATATTGATGACACATACATCATATATTTCCTAAAATGCTTAAAATGTAATTATCTTACACCTCTATAAGTTATGATTATATAACTATTTTTCCACTCTATGGACACTAACATCCAGTATTGTCAATGTTACTATCCTACCTCAATGCAAGTGTAATGTGTCATAAAGTAATCTAATTTGCAAATGAAAAATATTCTAATGGTCAACCTAAGTCATTTTATGTGAGTTATACCCTGATAGGATTTTTATAAATACAATCTCAACCCTCATTCATTCCACACCTAGAAATTGGCTAAACATTTTATTCTAAGTGGGTTTAATTTACCCTTAACATTGGTATTAATTAAATAAAAAATAATATATTATTTATTATCACAAGGTGGAAACCTCTAATAATAAATAATAGATTTATATAAGTATTCTTATTATTACCAAACTTTAATTAAATATATTTAATGAGATAGATAGATCTGTTATTTTTACAATAGTCACCTCCTTTGTTATTTCACTATAAATAGGGTTTTACCCCTGTTATTAAACCAACCCATGAATATTAATTATTAATCATACTCAATCTCAAAGAGTTTTGTGAAAGTTTGTTTGAGAAGAATTGAGAGGTTGAAGAACTTGTATTGGGTATAAAAAAGTTTCTCAATTATTGAATAATTCATCATTGTGGGTTTTTTTACCTTTGAGAGGTTTTCCCATGTTAAATATATGTGCAATAGTTTATTTATCTATGTTATTCATTTAATATCCTTTACTTTTAAAATTCACTTTAGATCTTATCTTGTGGATGTACATTATTTTATAAATTTTGTCATGGTATAGATCTAGTGGGGTGGAATTGATTGGTAGGAGAGTGGTGAATTATCTTAGAATTACTTTAAAGTTTTTTTAGCCTATAGAGGAGTTTTATGGCTTAAAGTATGGCCTCTTAGCTGAAAAAATCTTAAAATAGTTATTTTCAATCATTTTATAGCCTATTTGTTCCTAGAAGAGGTCAGATCTTGTGTATAAGTCTCTTGGAAGGATAATAGTGTATGATAAGGCTTATTAAAGAACTTATTTTTTTATCCTCTATGTGAGGAATCATTATTTAGTCTTGGAATTTTAAAAAAATTAATTTCTCAATCAATATCTAATTTTGAAGCTTCATATAGCTTCAATAGGCAAAGTTAGGGTGATTGGCAAATTTACAAAGGCTCTAGTGGCCTCTTCTAAGTTTTTTGATTTTTTATTCAACCACATGGGCATCATAACATAGACTATGTAATTTAAAATTCTAAAATTCTTATCAAAAAGTGAATTTTGAATCTCTTTTTCTACCTTGTTTCAAATTTTCAATGAGGTTGGCAAATTTTAGAGGTCTCTGGTGGCCTATATAATTTTCTGTGAGCATTACTACTTATACATGTACACCAGTACCATATAAAAAGATAGGTATGAAATTTTGTTGATATAGTTTATAAAATTATTTAAAAAATAAACTTATTTATTAAAACTTTATTTTCTAAGACTGAGCCCCACATTACGAAATAATTAGTTACCTAATGTTAAGAGCTTTTATTATTTTTAACTTAAAAAATTAATAAAATGCATACATACATACATACATACATACATACATACATACATACATACATACATACATACATATATACATGTGTGCGTGTGTGTGTGTGTGTGTGTGTGTGTGTGTGTGTGTGTGTGTGTGTGTGTGTGTGTGCGCGCGCGCGTGTGTTTTAAAAATTAGATATAACAATGTTCAAATATATATTAGTGCATGTATATTATTAATTAGTATCCTAGAAGGGTTGCTTGCTTTATTTTTGCTAAATTTTTTAACTAAAGAGGTTCCAAGTTCAAAACACCATAAAATAAATATTTTTTGACTTGGTCAAATAATTTTTAAAAATTTGATTAAAATTGAATTTCTTTTTTTGGTTTGCATGCCAACTTTTTATGCATTTAAAACCTAGTTGACCTGTCAAACTTGTTTCAACGTTTAACCTAGAGAATGTTCTAATAAGCATAGTCATGTAACCTATAAATTATTATGTTTTGGAACCTTTCAAATGCATATACATGGTCCATTTTGTATTTTTAAACCTCTTATTATAGTTTTTAATAATAATGTCTAAGTGGTCATTCTAAGTGTGACTCTTTCGACACTTAATTTTGTGCATTTCTGATTTAGTTTTTTGTATTATTTGACATCTAAATTATGTAATTAAGTATAGTTTCACTTTTGATTTACTTTTTTTTATAAAAATAGTATAAAAAATTACTAACAATATTATTTTTTAAAAATTATTCTTACATTAGTGTATTTTTATGGCACTTATGACACAGTATTTTGTTGCAATCTTTTCATAAATTGTTTACTTTATCTAGCATTAAATTGAACAATTATTGTGTTTTTAAACTTTAAAATTTGTTTTACTATCAAATTAAGTTAAAATTTTCACTAAAAGGTTTCTTATGATTTTAGTTAAAGAGAATATATGGCTTCACCTAATTTTTCCTCAGATAAATATCAAATGATTAATGGATATAACTATAATATATGAAAAATTCCTATTAAATCTAACATTATGGCCTAAAATTTGTGGAATATTGTTGTTGGTTCTAAAAAAACCCTTTCTAGATAACATTTGACCCATGAACTAACCAATGCATTTCAATATAAATCATAGGAAACTATGTCCATTATCTTGTCAAGTGTTAAGTATGAATTCCTTTTCCACATTGGTAATTAGGACTCTCCTAGAAATCCTTGTAAAATCCTTGAATACATGATTGAGGGAATTCAACTCTCAAATATTATTGAGTTAATCCTTGAATTTCTAACAACACATATGAAATGTGATGAGAAAGTTGTGAATTTTCTTGTTAAAATTTAAAACATTAAATCTCAATCAGATAGATGTAATTGCAATTTGATTTAGGGTAAGTTTATTTACTTTATAATTTAGTTAAATATTCATGAAAAGTTTGTAAATTTTATTTCAATTTGAATTCTAAGTACCAAATAAAGTATGATATTCTTGACCTTACCACTTTGTCTGATCTCCTAATTGAAGAAGAGCAAAGTATGACCAATTTTTATTCTAAAGAGAATTCTAATTAAGCACTTATCACCTTAAATAATTTTTTTGTTAAAAATAAAAACTATAACATTAATCCTAATTCTACTAAAGGTATAAATGGGAATAAAAAATATGGTAATAAGACTCATAAACCTAAGTTCAATGAGAATTGCACTCTGTATTGTAAATTTTGTCACATAAGGGAAACTTATTATAAAAACAAGGATATAATTAATAATCAATCTTATAAAAATAATAAAAATAATAAATCTAATCAAAACGAGTAGAATAATCAAAATTTTAACCAGACTAACAATCAAAATCAAAATGTTATTGTTTTATTTCTTTTTAATGAAAATGAGTGGATTTTAGTTAGTAGTGCATCACACCATATGAATTGATTATTTTTTTTTTTTTTGTATATATATATATATATATGTATATATGTATATATGTATATATATGTACATATATATATATATATATATATATGTATATATATGTATATATATATATATATATGTATATATATATATATGTATATATATATGTGTGTGTATATATATATACATATATATATATATGTGTATATATATATATATATGTGTGTGTGTATATATATATATACATACATATATATATATATATATACATACATATATATATATATATATATACATATATATATATATATACACATATATATAGATATATACATATATATATATACATATATATAGATATATACATATATATATATATACATATATATACATATATATATATATACATACATATATATATATATACATACATATATATATATATATATATATATATATACATATACATATACATATATATATATATATATACATATACATATACATATACATATATATATATATATATATATATATATATATATATATTTGTGTGTGTGTGTGTGTTAAGTAATTTACTTAGGAGATAATTCATTTTTAGAAGCAACTAAATAGAAAAAACAAAGTTTTCAAATGTTACTTTAAATGATGTTTTCTATGTACCTAATCTCAAAAAAAAAATCCTATCTTATTCTAAACTTAAAAATGATAATTTAATTGTACAATTTATTAAATATAGCTGGTCCATTAGAAATCAATCTAGTTCCTTAATTATTGAAGGTATTTAAAATATTGGTTTATATATCTTTTCTTGTTCTGCACGTTTTCTTTCATCACATAGTAAGAATGAATCTCAATTATGGCATTAAATAGTAGGACATCTTAATTTTATAATTTTACATGATATGTATACAAATAATCTTGTTGCTTTAATTACCTTTTCCCCCTCTCATCATAAAAAATGTGAGGGTTGCATACATAGTAAGCAACATAATGACCCCTTTCACAAGAATCATGCTGTGAACTCCTCACATCATTTAGAATTGATTCATAGTGATGTTGTATGACCTCTTGAAATTATATATATTAATATTTATTTTCATTATTTTAATTTAATTGATGATTACACTAGAATTATATGGTTATATTTAATTAAAAATAAATCCGATGTGTTGTTTAAATTTAAGAAATTTATAGCTAGTGTTGAAAATACATTTGATTTTTCTATTAAGAGATTAAGAATTGAAAATGGTGGTGAATATATTAGTAAATATTTTGATTATTTTTGCATTAGTTGTGGTATTTAAATGGAATTAACAAATTCTTATTCCCCATAATAAAATGGTATTGTTGAAATAAATAATTTCACCATCATTGAGATGAATAAAACAAAATTACATTCTACAAATGTCCCTCCTAGTTCTTATGGGCCGAAGTTATGAATTCTACTATGCATATTCTGAATAGAGTCCTTAATTAATTTTTGAAATTTTATACATAAAGAATACATGTATACTCATAGCATTTGATTTGATTTGATATAACTATTTTTTTGTTACTTTAGAGATACTAACTATATTGATAGTGTCTCATCTACATTGTATTTGTTAGTAAAATGACTTATTTTGACTCTTGAAAAATGTTTATTACAACTATATTGTAATAGATATATTTTTCTTAGACGCGTTAGCATGAAAATACATTATATGCATAATATTATTCTTAATTTGACAAAATGATCATGTTTATTTATTACATTTGATAAAAATATCATGATCATTAAGTTTGGATCTTTTGTGTTTTAATACTTTCATTTGATTATTAAGGCAATTTTTTGTTAATATTCTTAAACACTATCATTTGATTATTTTATAATTTGAAGTTTTATGCTAACATATTTTTATGCTTTGTGTGATAATAAGATATGTCATGAAATACAAAGTGTAAATGGAGTTTGTAGTATTGTCTCTTTATCACTTACTTTACTAAGTATTCTATTCATACATCTCTGAACTTATTTGTTTCACTCTTGTATATGTTTGATTGGATGATGTAACTTCATGCTAAAATTATCCATATTTGATGTATGAGCTGTTATACCTCAATATTCTATTGAAGCATTTTAAGCTTGATTTTGTTTTATAAGACTCAAATGATAACATGAGTTATTGTTAATAGGATATATAATGTTTGGCTAAACTTAGTATCAAATTATTAGTAAATTATTTTATGTGCATCACATGACAACTGTGGATTTTAATCTTATCAATATTGGAGATGTCTAATGATGAATTTCATACAATAATTTATATTTTTCCACTAACTTTATAATCAAAGTAGTGAACTTGTTTGCCTAAATTAGGACTTAATATTTTAAAATATTTTTACCATAGGCAAATATATATCATACTTTTATGTATTTGGTTATTGTGATGTTAACCGTACTATGTTATTATGAATCTATTTTTGGACATGTGTTTAATTTTTTTAGGTGCACAACACTAAAAATTTAACAATAATGAAGTTTATGTGCATTGTAATCAAGATAAAGTCCTTAATGGCAATATAGATATTCATTTCTACCCTATAGGTGAAAAAGTGGTAGATATATTCACAAAACCACTTGGTGATACCATGTTTTGATATTTTTGTGAAATGTTGGGCTTCTTAGAGTATCCATTGAGGGGGAATGTACATGACAATGCCAATTCCTAATGGCCATATGTTTCTTCTTCTTCTTTATACATATTCTCAATTGTAAATAATTGTAAAATTTGTGTGGCAATTATGTAATTGTAAACTTTATGTACAAATTTTAATTTTGTACCCAATATAGAAAAACATACTTTCTAATGGAAATCGTTATGTTATAAAAGGCTCCAAATATGATTAGATGATTATTCAAGATAAACTATGAGATGCAGTCTCATGATCATGTTTGCCTAAACTTACTTTCAAGTAGTTTATAGATTATAACTCCTTTTGTCTCAAAAGGTGATGTTTGACATGATGAAGGTTTTTAATTTTTTCAACTGTGTATATAGTATAATTCCTTTTTTGAGGTGATTATGACATTTATACCCACTTAGCATCAAGGGGGACTGCTACAACATTTAATTATAAGTTAGCTTATTTAGGCCTTGCCTTGGTATTAATTAAATAAATAATAATATATTATTTATTGCTACATGGTGGAAACCTCATGATAATAAATAATAGAGTTATGATTATTTAATTATTACCAAACTTTAATTAAATGACTTTATTGGGATGGATGGACCATTTTTTTACAGCAGTAACCTCCCTTGGTATTTCATTATAATAGGGTTTTATCCCTATTATGAAACAAACCTATGAATATTAAATATTAATCATATTCAATCTAGAAGAGTTTTGTGAATGTTTGTCTGATAAAAAGTAAAAGGTTGAAAAACTTATATTGGGTATAGATGAGTTTCTCAAATATATTGAATAATTAATCATCCTGGGTTTTTTACCTATGAGAAGGTTTACCATGTTAAATATTTTTGAAATGGTTCATTGATCTATGTTATTCATTTATTATGCTTTGATTTTCAAATTTACTCTAGAACGTATCCTGTGGATGCACATTATTTTATAAATTTTATCAATAATTAGACCAAAGTACTTATCAAAAGCACTATATCAAGTATTTGACTCAAGAGAGGATAGTTAGTATGGTGTTAGTTCTAAAATGAAAACAAAATGAAATAAACACACTAATATCATAACATCTCTAGGCCTAGACACTAAGGATAGCTTAGTTAATGAAAGCAAATGACAAGCATAACTAAAAAGTAAGAGATTAAATACAAATTTCCTTCACCTTCCTTTGATGCTTCAAATGCCTTTGTAATGGTGGTTTACTTGACTTGTGCTTCAAGATGTCTTCTTCAATGGATTGTGGCTACCTTCATCTCCTCTTGGCACCTTTGGCTTGTGGCTTGGTTTGGCTTGAAAGAAATTTGGCATGGTAACACTATTTGCATGAAGCTTTTGGAACCAATATTGTATTATAACTTTGCACAAATTAAGCTTAGAAATGATGTTTTGAGGCCTCTTATTTATAGATTTTTAGATTTGGCTAGAATCAACCTGAACCATTTATCTTAAGATTGAGATGTGTGGTTGAGGATTAATTCAAAATTTTAATTAGAATTTATAATTATCCTCATCATGGCATTAGAAGAAGGGAAATTAAAAGGCATGGAGGGAATCATGGAAGGTAGTGATGAGGAATGGAGGGCATGAATCCTAATATTTGTGGTATTTATGACCTAGGGATGTCTTTCCAAGAAATGAGGTCACTTGAAGATGAAGATATTCCATATTAATTTCCAAAAATAAGTATTCAACAATTTTTCATGGAATTATTAATTAGGCCTTGATTTGGGTTAATTAGCTCTTAAGCATGTTTAAGCACTTTATACACAAATTAGTCAAAATGCCTTATTATTGGTCCTAAATTTGACTATATTAGAATTGGAAGTTAGTATTAGATAAATTGGATGTGTATTCCCATTTAAGATGTTGTCAATAATAAATAACAAAGGCATGAGTCTTGTGCAAAATATTTGATAGGAAAGAGTAGTCTAGAGCACATGGTTACAAAATTGGCATTTTGACTTGAAATGAACTATTCAAAATTAGCTAGCCCATAAATTGCATTGCCCCATTTAGGGATACCCTAGCCAAAATTGGCACTTGAATATGTCAGTTTCACATCATTTTACATGTTTTGGTGTTTTTAAGCCAAATTATGCATTTTGAGTGGAAATTGGTCAAAAGCTTGATTGGAAGTTATCGATGGCCAGTTTTATGTGTCTACAGTTTGCCCTTATTTGGGAAGATGTTTCAAACCATAGGAAAATAAATGTATTCTCAAATAATGAGAGATGGCATATATGCTAAAAAAGAAGATGGTTGAAAAATAAAGCTCTAAATGGTTTTGGGAAGCCTATGATGATGCCCCCTTGAGGGAGTGGTCATCATATTTTTTGATGGATGGTCCCTAAAAAAAAATAAGAAGAAAGGTAGAATTAACTTGTGGTTGAGAAAATACCTACATGCATTGATTTAAAAAAGATGTTGATTTATCCAAAGGCAGTTATAATTAGGAATAAAAATTAAAATAATTATTTACCCATAGGTGGTTATAATCATTAAGCAGACCTAAATTGGCTAAAACTGATGGTGCCCCAATTAGTGTTAATTATCAAGCATAACTTAAGGATATAACCTAGAATATATATTAAATATGAGTGGGTGAAAAGTGATGAAATAGATGAATAGAAGAATAAGATTGATAAGTGTCAATGATTTTTTTGTACCTATCAAAGAGGTGATGGTCACCTTGATTAATTATGATAAAACTAGAATGGTCAATTGATTTATATTGATCAAGGTGAGTGGGAGGATTTTCCAAGGTTCCAAGGACAAACTTATATAGATCTATTGATTATAGACCTTCTTGAAGCTAATTTTTGCTGTAGCATGTAATGGTAGGCTTCATGATAGAACACCATAAAGACTTGGCCAAAATATGCATAAAGATTGACTCTCGATCCAATAAACACTAAAAAGCAATACACTAATGATAAAAAAACATGATTAAAATGTTAATGGATGAATATGGATGGACTCAAGAATGATGTGCTCAAGGAATCAACTAATGAACACATATAGACTAAGTTGAGGCAATAGTGCTGAAAGTAAACAAACAGGCAAGAAAAAAAACAAACAAAAAAAAATAAAATAAATAAACAAACAAACAAATATAAAGCCTAAAAATAAAACCAAAATAAAGCATCCTAACCATGACAATGCCCCAGTATGGTTGATCGAGGATAATTGACTAGGCTTAGATAGGACAAATATTTTGGGATTATTAAAAATATTAGATTTTTTTTGGAATTTTTGAGGTATCTTCACTCATTAGAGAATGACAAGATACCTACTAAAAAAATGGTGAGAGAGTATGGAAAGGGGGACTGAGGTGACCTCAACATGAATTGAGCATGACCCACATAGTCCTAAAATGACCTTAAGTCATAGTAATTCTCTCCACCCAAAAGGAGAGGAAAAACCAATGAGGTCCAACAAGTTCTCAAATCTGGTAAATGACTATTCAAATGAAAACATAAAAGGTAAGGTGATGTGTGATGTAGAAATTCATGATAATCAAATGTTGCCTCTAGTTTGCCCATAGGTGGTTATAACTAAGATACAACAACATAGGTCAATGATACTAATTTGCCCATAGGTAGTTATAATTACTAGCAAGACTAATGAGATACTAATTTTCCCATAGATAGTTATAATCAAGCTCACATAAACAAATGTGGATATAGGATGAAAGATATCTTGCCAGATCAACTATCACACTACTTTCATAGACTATCATTATAAACATGGATTGGATTGATTGTTCAAACTTGATTGGAATCCTCTCACAAAAAGTGCAAGAAGAACCAAAGTAACCAAGATCAAAATAGCATTGGGTAAGATGACTAAAAATAGGCTTTGGTCTAGATAGGAATGGAATGATAGGATGGCATAGTATTGCTTTAAGACAATGATGGTTTTTATAATTAGGTTAAAATGGTAGGAAGGTTGCCTCCCCAAGTGATGCAGTGAATGGTAGGATATATGATAATGGAAAATAGACATATATAACAATGATAATGGCATGGTACATGTTTTTGGCCTAGTGTGGTTTTTGATTCTATTGTTCCTGCTGTTAGGGAGATGCACATCCTAATCAATAAATGATATAACTAAAATACTTGATCATGTTAATTACTAGCCTACACCTCATTAGAATAGATGCTCTATCAAAAATGGCTTGTAGATTTGGTTTTTGAGAATTCTTTTGTGATGTTCATTGGTCATTGATTTTGATTCCTTCAAATGTCGAGACAAGGTATCTTTATAGCCTCTACAAAGGAAAGTGTGACCATGGATGATAAATAGGGAAAAATAATGGATGGTAGGTTTGATTGTGAAATGGAATGGTAGATGATAATGAAATGTATAATGGTGAGGAAATAAATGGAGATCAGGACTTTCAATCACACATAATGTTACTAATGCTAGATTTGACATAATTTTGGTTGTGGTGGGGCTGAAGACTTGTTCTCTCGAGAGGACGACTAGATTGTTTTTCTTTTGGGAATAAGAGTAGTTACCATATAATTAGGCTATAGATAGGAAACTATTTTGATTTGATCTTTGATTTTATCTTCATCAAGTAGTGAAGAATTTTTATGCTAAGCTATTAGTGCTTCAATGAGGTTTTTACCAATAAATTTGTCTTAGTTTTCCCATAGTACCTTCAAGAAGGTCTCACTAAAGAATGTAGAATTTTCAATTTGATTATCTTATAACACTTATAAAAATGTCTCACTATAAGATGCTATGTTATAAATTTGATTATCCCCTAGTGCCTTCCAAAAGGTCTCACTATGAGAGTGTTCTTCTATTACATGAATGTTATCTTGGCCTCCTTGCTCTTCTTCAACTCCTGTATTACCATGGATGTAGTTTAACAAAGTGTGATTTTGTCAATCCTAATCAACACTTCTGGGAGATGGAATGCCAATAATATGGCTATTTTGGTTGATGGTAATGGCCTATAGAATGGTAATGAAATGGGGAGGGGCTACAAAATCCTCATAGAATATACTATGAGAACATGTGTCAATGCTAAAGTACCTGTAGAAGGATAAAAAATGTATTTGAATTGATCTAAGAGGAATGTGTAACCAATGTTGTAATATCCATGAACATATTTTTCTTCTGAATCTGATTCTAACTCAAGGGACTCTGAATTTGATGTTGAGAATGAGGTTAATTTTGATTCTTATGCTAAATCCAATGTTAGTTCAAAAATATAACTTGAATCTAATTCTAATTCTTCATCTGATGGGTACTCTATTATAATGATGTCTTATTGAATATTTGGTTTTGGACAAGTAAAAACTTGTAACAACGTGATGGGCTCTATAAAGACTAGTTTGTCAAAGTGAGTATTATCTACAATGGGAAAAAGGTCAAGAGATAACTCATTAGAGACAAGATTATAAATAAGAATCTCTTAAAAAATAGGCATATGGTTGAGGTTATAATTTTCCCAAAGGTGGTTATAATCATTATGAAGTGACTCAACATAGCCTAGCTCATCAGTGTGAGATTCCTTGACAATTGGTATATGATCAATAGGCAATTTGTCATAGGATGACTTATCACAAATGGTTGATTTAATAGAAACATCTCAGATTGTTTGGTTCTCTTGGCCTTGGTTTCCAATGAGTTGGAAAATACTATTTTTAAACACAACTTTGTCTTTGAATGATTGGATCGATTAAGGTTTGGTTGGGATTGGTATTAGAGGAATAATGGCCTATCATTGCATAATGGTAGGGCATTGGGGAGCATGATTGATTGCATGAGCCAAAAGACAAAGTCTTGAGATGTTAATGATAGGGTAGTGTATAGAATGATTGCTTGTAAAATCCAAAGGAATAAGTCCTAGAATGATGAAGGGTCATTGTGGAGCTTGATTACTCATGCAAACCAAAGGATGAGGTCCTATTATAGAAATGGTATTCCTTGGATATTACAAAGTTTGATGGCTCATATAATATAAAGAAGGGTTAGGGGTAGTCAATGACTAGATAATAAAGGATGTAGTGAAACTTGATTGCTTGTATAATAAAAATCATCCAAGTCTTAATCATAAACCATATCATCCCAATCATGAGCTGGTTCATAAGCTGGTTCTTGACTATGTTCCATGTATTGATATCTAAAAAGAGGTTATGGATTCATATCCCAAATAACATTATTTGTAGTTAGATCTTCACAAGCCTCTTCATACCAATCAAGGTCTCAAGTTGGATCATAAGTTACTTCATAACTTTTTTCCCATGAATGATTAATATGAAGTGGATATAAATCTATCTCACAAACCATATTCGCATCATTGGGGTCTTAACAAAAGCCATAAAAGTCATCTTGTGTGGCCATTCTATCATAAGTTGGATTGTAAGTGACTCCACCATAATTTTAGCAAGACATATCCACGTAAATTATGAAATCTCCAAAAAAAAAGACTTAGAGTTATACAAACTCTAAAAAATGAACCAAAGGACAAATAGTTCAAACTTGGTCAAAATGTGGAGTTGTATCTCTAATGTGGTTTAAATGTGGAGCTGTATCTCCCAAAATGGTTTATACTAAGACTTGGCATAAAATAGCCTAACATCAAATGTCTAATGTCAAATATCATATGCATAAAAGGTCAAGTGTCTAAATAAAACTATCATGTCAAAGGTTTATGTCAAATTGTTCCAAACAAAGTCTAAACTAGAAACAGAAAAGTTGAGTTGCTAGGTCTTTTGTCTAAACACAGAGTAAAAATCTAGGCTCAAACAAACATGCATGTGTTAGGACTTTTGGCCAAATGGCATCAAAAGCTAGACTTGAAACAAGGGCTGATGTGATTTTATTTAATCTAATGAGTTTGGAAACAACTTTGACATAGACCTAGAACATGGAATCAAACATAAACATGATCAGTTGGCATAAGGCATAAGACAAAAGGATCTTTGAAAAAATTTTGTGTTTTCCCAAGTAAAGACACAAACAATGATGAGGATAGGTACTGAATAAACAAACCATCAATAGTTTTCAAAATTGGGTAAATGATTAACTAAAGTTATGAAACCCAAAAGAGGAAGATCTATGCATCATCCCCATGAATTGAGGCCTAAATATAAATAAATCAATGTTTGGATCCAAACTTGAAAAAGTTAATTGAAAACTCAATGGTGAAAACTAGGATTTTGACTAAACAGGCTAGACAAGATTGGACAACATGATGACATAAGACAAAGGTCCAAATGGTATAGAAAAAGTGGTTTGAAACAAATGGTTTAGAACAATGGTAAACAAGTCTTGAAAAAAATTAACCAACCTAACAACGTAAGCATGATCAATGATGTGGTCAATCTTATGTTTGTAAAAGACTCAAAAGGAAAAATGGTTTGATATGATTTGGGTAGCATAACACTACCCTTCACAAATCAAATGCATTGTTTTGACATGGATTATAAATAAATAATAAATTTTTAGTCTTAAATCATACCAAGAAAAAATGACTAAAATACACTAACTATAATCATCCAAATCCTAGCAAGGCTATGGCATGTGGGGTTGACTACACTATCAATTTTTGAATGTTCTAGGGGAATTAATTACATAATGGCTTTCATGCCAAACAGTGCAAAAGAAAAGCATGGTTTTTGGGTTTGTATCACTCAGCTTGCTACAAAAATGTCTAGTCCTTTTTTCAACCACTACATCCTAATATTTGTTTAGTGTAATGTGATGTCCAAAGTGCCACTATGTCTCATATGCAACTCCAAATAGTCAAATGAAGTTAATTCTAGGAGATGAAACCTTGGGTGAAAGCTTCCCTAAATAACTTAAGTGAGGCGATGAAGTTCCCCTCATAAGCCAAGATGCATAAAAATAAAGAAATAATGAAAATAGAAATACATTACGGTCATTTTCAAGGTCACCCAAGCTTTGATAATTTTCTTGGGAGTGCTTTAGATGACTTTCTTTCTAAGCCATGGACTAGGCTATTTGTAATTGGAATGGCACTTTTGATTCTAAGGGTTCCCTATAGGGGACAAATCGAAGAGAATACATGCAACATGCCTTTTTATCCAAACAAGATTAATCTAATCAAATATTGCAAACAAGCATTAACAAGTGTGTTAAATTTTAAACATGAATGAAATGTTTGGGGGTATTCATTTGACCCCTTATTCTTAGTCGTAAACTTTGAAAACATTTACCAAAAACATCTAGAAATTATTTGTTAAGCACCAAAACAAGGTTCATAATCAATTTTTTAAGGCATGCAAAGGTGATTTAAACATGTTTTAAGAAAATTTTAAAGTTTATCCTACAACAAAATTGTTAGCATGTACTTTAGCTTTGAATCCCTTTTGAATTTGAAACAACAAAATTTGAAAAAGTAGGTCTCAGGTCTCTGTTTCTGGAAAAACATAGTGATCAACATCAGTCAATACCACCAACATTAGTTACAACCAACTGAGATTTAAAAAATGTTAGTTCTACTGATTGACGCTGGTTAAGCCAAGTAACTGATGTCATTATTTTTACCGATATTGGTTACTATGTAAAAACCATAGTAACCAAAAATGGCAAAATAAAGTTAGAAAATCAATTTGCAAGAGTTTTAAGATCTCAAATGAATTTTTTAAAGTTTCAAAATGACATTCTTTAGGTGTAGGATGTGTTTGGTCCCACCTAACATGCCATTATGTGATCTAGGAATTTGACTCAAGAGAGGATGGTTAGTATGGTGTTAGTTCCAAATGAAAACAAAATGAAATAAACACACTAATAGCATAATATCTCTAGGCCTCGACACTAGGGAGAGCTTAGTTAGCAAAAGAAAATGAAAAGCATGACTAAAAATCAAGGGTTCAAATACAAGAGTTCTTTCACCTTCCTTGGATGCTCTAAATGCCTTTGTAATGGTGACTTTCTTGGCTTCTTATTCAAGAGGTCTTATTCAATGGAGTGTGGCTACCTTCATCTCCTCTTGGAACCTTTAACTTGTAGCTTGGCTTGGCTTGGAACCAATTTGGAATGTTAACAATATTTTCATGAAGCTTTTGGAACCAATTATGCACTATAACTTTGCAGAAATTAAGCTTATAAATGATGTTGTGAGGCCTCCTATTTATAGATTTTTAGATTTGGCTAAAATCAACCTAAACCTTCCATCTCAAGAGTGAGATGTGTGGTTGAGTATTAATTAAATTTTGTAATTAAATTTTTTAATTATCCTCATCATGGAATTAGAAGAAGGGGCAATTAAAATGGCATGGAGGTAATCATGGAAGGCATTGATGAGGCATGGAGGGCATGAGTCGTGATATTTATGGCATTATGGCCTAGTGATGTCTTCTCAAGAAATGAGGTCACTTGATGATGAATATATTACATATTCATTTCCAAAAATAAGTATTCAATAAGTTTTCATGAAATTTTTAATTAGGCCTTGATTTGGGTTAATTAGCTCTTAAGCATGTTTAAGCACTTTATGCACAAATTACATAAATTGATCAAAATGACTTTTTATTGGTCCTAAATTTGACTAGATTGGAATTGGAAGTCACTATCAGATGTATTCGATGCGTATTCCCATTTATGATGTTTCCAATGTCAAATAACAAAGGCACAAGTCTTGCGCAAAAGATTTGATAGGAAAGAGTAGTCCAAAGCATGTCGGTGTAAAATTGGCATTTTGACTCAAAATGAATTATTAAAATTTAGCTAGCCCATAAATTGCATTGACCCATTTAAGGATACCCTATCCAAAATTGGAACTTGAATATGTCAGTTTCACATCATTTTGCATATTTTAGTGTTTTTAAGCCAAATTGCATGTTTTGAGTAGAAATTGGCCAAAACCTTGATTAGAGGTTATCAGTGGCCAATTTTAGTTGTCTAAAGTATTAAATTGATAAAATATTACATATTTACATACCACTCATAAGTACAACACATCTATAACTTTAAAGTACTAAATAAGAATCCATAAGGTCTTATTTGCTAGGTTAAAAGCTAGGTCAATGTTGTACTTGATTTACACACATTACAAGATTCAAACATAAGCCAACATGTAAGGGAGACCTATATGAGTTTGAGGCCCTCTTCTCAAGTGCTAGATATTTAGGTATTTCCCTTTGATAGTGGGCTAATTTAGGTCAACTCAACATCATATGCACACTAACACATTTATCATAGGGCATCATTCAAGGACAAAATAGAGTGTATATAGGTTTTTAGTCAATAAAATAAGATTCACAACCAATGTGGAAAATCTAAAGACATAAAATTGAAGGAGATAAAAAAACCCAACTAATGGATTTGAAAACTAAGATATACTATGTTATAGAGATTAGCATCAACATCAGGACATTGTCAATGATGCAAGTGTCTAACTTGGATGCATTTACCCAATGGTAAAACACCATCAGAATTTAGAATGAATAAAAACCATATCTATATTACAATCCTTTGATGACTCATAATAATTTTCATATTCCAAATAATAACATCAAATAGAATATGTTCTCTTTCATTGCTTAGCTACTTTGAATGATTTTTATGGCACCTGATAAATTATAAAATTATATATTATTGATTATACTTAAGTGTAAATTTAAATATTTCATCCCTTTCAAACCACTTAAATTTCTTGGGTATTATCTTGTAAAAATATAAAAGCATTAAAATGTTTGGTAAACCCATCATCTGGTTGTTAAACAAAAACCCTATTTTTCATGTAGGGTTTTCTCCTTCCAAAATTTGATTTCATATTTTTGTATTTTATTTTTAGATCATATTTTTGCTTATGTTGGATTAGTTTAGGAATGCTAAATTTTGTTATTTATTTATCCTTCGTGGTTTTTTTTTTCTTAATTTTATTCAAGGATAAACTCCTTATGGATTTCCTATTTGATGTCCATCTATCATGATCCCACATTTTCATATATATATTCTATTTTTAATACTTTATCACTTTGATACTAGATTAGTTTAGATCTTGTTTAGTTGGAATATATGGTACTTTTTTTAGTAGTGTTGATGCTTACATACTCTATGATTAATTATGTTATGGAATTATTATTATTATTGATGATTTTATAATCTATATGGATTGTTGGATTACGACATAATGCATTTATTCCATGTTGGTAACTACATGTTGTCAATGAGATAGGTGGGTTCATGAAGGCCATAATCCTAGAATAATGTTTCTAAGCACATCTATATGACCAAGAAGTATACTATTATTTGATTGTCCTTTGGAAAATTTGATTTGGTCATTATATTTTAGCTATGGTCCTTATGTGTTTGTATTGACTATTGTACCTTATTGGTTATGTTATAAGTTATTAATTATCATCATGGTTCTTATATTATCTATTTTTATGTGATGCCTTCCCCCATACTTGAAGCTTCATTCCTTATTTTTTAGTGTTTTTAAATCATGTTTGTTCCCTGTTAGTCCTTATCGACTCATTAATTAAACTTGTCTAATCTACCTAGACCTAACCCTTGGGAACCTTTGTTATCCCCATGCTACCATAGCCCCCCTTTGACCTTGTACTATTATTTAAGGCTTATGGTATTTTGTTTAAACAACTATAATGTTTTGGTTTGAATTAAACATAGTTTGATCTTATTAACACATCGAATTGGTTTGAGGGTCTACGTGGAAAAAAAATAAGACTTATTTAATAAGGCATGTAGTGAGGGTTACAATGATATCTATTGGTTATGTTAATCATGGTTTAAGCCCCACTAATATGTTCTCCTATTGGCTGATGCATGATTATATAATGAGCCTTCTAGACTCACCATTAATAGAAGTTGGTAGGATATTCCAATTTTCTCTCTCCTATGAGAAAATTGAATGTGATTTGATGGGGAATGGGGAAATGGATGGAAAGGGATGGGGAAGAGGATGATAGAATGTTATTAAAATGGAAAAAATATTGGGTTGTAAATAGTGGATTGGTTCACCTAGTTTTA
>JARHVA010000705.1:3637500-3665000 GCA_037957365.1 Torreya grandis | reverse complement strand
TAATTACAAATTTAATTCCAAAAATTTAATTAATCCTCAACCACACATCTCAATCTCAAGATGGATAGTTCAGGTTTATTCTAGACATTCTAAAAAATCTATTAATAGAGAGGCCATAAACATCATTTCTAAGATATTTCGGTGAAAAGTTATAATGCACAAATATCTTCAGGAAGCCATTGTAACTAGTGTTACCATGCCAAATTGATTCCAAGCCAAGCCAAGCCACAAGCCAAAGGTGCAAGGGAGAGGTGGAGGTAGCCAAGCTTCCATTGCCAAGGACTTCATGAGCATAAAACTGAGTAAGCCACTACTACAAAGGCATTTGGAGCATCCAAGGAAGGTGAAAGAATTGTTGTGTTTTATTCCTTAATTTTTAGTTGTGTTTGTCATTTGTTTCTATTAACTAAGCTCTCCCTAGTGTCTAAGCTTAAAGATGTTATCTTATTACTATGTTTCTTTCATTTTGTTTTAATTTTGTAAGTAATACCATACTAACGATCCTATCTTGAGTCAAATCCCTAGATCACATTATGGCACACTTGGTGGGACTAGACACATCTCACACCCAAAAAATATCATTTTCCAACTTTAAAATATTTATTTGGACCCTTAAAACTCTTAAAAATTAATTTTCTAAGTTTATTTTGCCATTTTTGTTTGCCACAATTTTACACAGTAACTAACATTGGCAAGTAAGACCAACATCAGTTGTATATCTTAATCGATGTCAGTTAGAAAAATTGGCATCAGTGGTATACTATCATCAGTCACATTGGTATAATTGATGTCAGTTAGATAACTGACATTGGTTAGAAAATGTAACCATCATTGATTATATAAATCGACGTCGGTCATTGTGTTTTTCTTAAAACATAGACCCGAGAGCTCTTTTTCTAAAGTTTATTATTTCAAACCAAAAAGAGATTCAAATCTGAAGGACATGCTAACATTTTTCTATAGGACCAAGCTTGATCTTTTCAAAAAACATGTTTAGATCACCTTTTACATGCTTAAAAATCAATTAGGAACCTTGTTTTGGTGTTTAACAAAAGAATTTAGATGTTTATGGTGGATGTTTTTCAACATTTACAACTAAGACCAAGGGGTAAAATGAACACCACCTCATTTTTCTTTTGTGCTTAAAAATGAACTCACCTTTTCAAATCTTTTTGTATTTAATTAGTTATTTAAATTAAATTTTGTTTGGGAAAAAGAGGGATGTTGCATGTATGTTCTTCCATTTTTCCCCCATTAGGGGAACCTTGGAATAAAAATGCCATTCTGATTAAAAATAGCCTAGTCCAAGGCTTAGAAATAAACTATTCTAAAAAATTCTCTAAAAAATCATCAAAGTTTAGGTGACCTTGAAAATGACCCTAAAGTCTTTCTACTTTCATGTTTTCTTTATTTTATGCAAACTCGGCTTACAAGGGGGACTTCATTACCTCCCATGAGTTCTTTAGGGAAGTTTTGACCCATGGTTTTTCCTCCTAACATTGACTTCATTTGGATCCTAATTGGAGTTACACATGGGATGTACTGGCACTTTGGACATCAAACTACACTGAGTGAACAACATGATGTAGTGGTTGAAAAAAGGACTAGACCTTTTTTCAACAAGCCAAATGATATAGACCCAAAATCAGTGATTTTCTTTTGCATTATTTGACATGAAAGTAATTATGCAATTGATTCCCCTAGATCATTTGAAAACTTGTAAGATATTAGATAAATCCCCACTTACCATGGAAGTATTATTGGTGTAAGGTGCACCTCAAGGTCCATGTTATACTATCGTTTAAGAGAAGGGGGGGTGTAAACACCCTTCCATATAATACATATTTACTTTTGGATGAACACTTAAAATCCTCTCAAATGATGTATATTTATGGATTCCAATAATACCAAGCAACCTTGTCAATTTAGGATATAAGATTGGTTAATTAGTTTGTCATATACTAGATTAGAGTCTTGTTTGAAGTCAAAACTTGGTGTAAGCAAATAATCCAAACCAAACACATAGTCCAAATTTTCCTTTGAACAAAGAGGTGTTATGCTGCCCATGTGAGATCATCAATTTACCTTGTTCAAAAATTCATCAAAAGCTTGAGAGTCATATCATCCACTTTGATGTAGTTATGCTACCCAATTGAGTGTAGACCTTTACCAATGTTGTTTAAGTCCTTCACTTATAATCTAAATTTGAAATTACACCTTTATAAGTTTATAGGGTTGATGTGTTAAGTGGGTTATCCATTTGTACTAAACTTGAGGGAACTTAGTTTTAATTTCCAATTTGGGTTAAAGGCCATTTAAGACTCATAATAATTATCATAACTTGATAGACTTAATCCATTTTGTGATTAAAACTTACACTTTGAGTCTATGCACCACAACATTTTGAGTGAAGAAAAGTTGTGTTATGATGTTAAAATTGTAGGAAAAGATCTTTTCCTTAGAAGGTTTTTGAAACAAACCTTTTTGTCACACCTTTTACATAGTATAGCATCATTATGTTACCCAAAGAATTTAAAATATTATTTCATAGAAATTCTTACATAGAGTTCCAAATTTTTTCCTACATTTTCAGACCAATCCAAGTGTACTTTTGTGATCTTTTGTCTATAATAATTATACCATTCCATTTTATCTAGATTGTTTGTCAAAAGATCCAAGTTTTATATCATTTTTGTGAGAAAATAAACTATTTCTAAAGTGACTTTTGTTTCATACCTTATACCTATTTTATCAAGTTCATGTCCAAGAATCAAATGCCTAGTGTTTGCTAGAAGTGTTTCAAATCCATTAGATTAAAACTTTCATATATTTCAAAGTCTAGCTTTTGACATCATTCAACCAAGAGTCCTAACACATGCCTTGTTTGAGCCTAGATTTTGATGTCATGTTTGGCAAAAAGACCTTTAAACTTTTAAATTCTTATATTAGACTAATTTGAAATAATTTAACCTTATATTTTGGTATTTTTATTTTTGGTCAATTTACTTGTTTATATTTGTATGAATAGTAAAACGTTAGATATGTCATGCTATCTTGTTTCCTCACAAATATTTCCATAGAAAATTTTGATCCTTTTGATGAATCTAGACCAAGTTATAACATCATCTATTTTAGATGCTATTTTTTTTAGAGTTTGAATAACTCTTTGAAATTTTATCATGAAATAGTAACTATGGATCACATGTATTCATACACTTGTAGTAGACTCATGCACAATTTAGGGATTAGTAATGCAGTTGTGCAAGAGGAAATGGTGCAAGACCCCTATGTAAATAATATTTTTTATGAGATGGATTCTTATCCCTCTTATAATACTTAATCATGGGCACAAATTCAAAATCCATTGGTTAACTATATGGTTAACACACTACCTTATTCAGAATAAGACCAAGAATAAAACACATAATACCTAGCTATAATACCCACAATGGATGAGCTAGTACTTCAATAGTCATATTATACTAATACAGATTCCACGTATGACCCATTTTTCTTAGCAACATTTTTTAGAGAACAAAGATGAGATTTTGGTTAGAACCATAGAGGTAGGGGCCATGTTTTAAGTAGACTTCCCCCATGAAAATCTACCAAGTCTATTAAGAGTGCCACACAATATCATTTATGATCAATAGGCTTCTTCTATAAATCATATGGATCTAGTCCAAACAATGTATCAAGACCCTAATATATCTAATAAAGGCAAAAACATCATGGAAGATCACTTTAACCAAATTCAAATAGCATATCAAACCTACCTAAATCTAGCACATGATTTTAATCAGATGAACATGGTGAGTAAGCTTCTCATTGACCTAGTTCCTTCAAAAAGAGTGTTGATAGAGTTAAATGGAGAAGAGAATTTGAATTTTTAACCATTCATACAAACCACTTTGATATATAAACAGATGCATATGCCCATTATTTAAGAAATGTTTTTAGCATCTACATAGAATAATGAGCCAAATGTAGTAGACAATGTGTAAATAACATCCAATCCTGATCAAAGTGGTACTAATGTGCAAATGATTAGCCAAAAACATGTGCCTATGATTAATCCCATGGGTAGATCATCATCCTAGGGAATAGGAGTTTCTACAATCCAACCTCAACTAGCTGCTTCCTCAAGTGTACAACCTATGGGGTTAGGTAATCAAATAATGGATAATATCACACTTCAATGACAAAATATTATGAACCTTACTCCTCAATAGTTAATGATTACTATTCCACAATAGGAAACACAATATAGTGTATCGACATAATAGAGGACAAATACATTACCACCTCAATCAGGTGAAATGAATGTTCCACCTCATAAGGTAATGATGAGCATACCTCTTTAGTCACAGACTAATATGCCAAACCAAAACCAAGCAATGAATAGTCAATAATGTGTAAATATTATTCAATGACAGATGTCAAATTTGTAACCTACTTTATCTTCCTCATAGGGATTCATGCAATAAGGAGGTCCCTATGTTTCTCAAGTACATACTAGACAACTATTGGTTCAAAATATGCCACAAATTGAGAGACAGGGTCTTGGTCCACAAATTCCCACTCAATAATAAGGTTTTATTAGTCAACAACATTTCCCTTTTCAACCATAATAGGCACAATATAGTTATATCCCTACATCCCAACCATAAAATCCTCTAATTCAAACCTTTATCACCAACCCAAACTAGAATATCACACAAATAAATGTGAAATTTCAAGTACATCTTAATTCACATATGCATATTCCCGGTCCATTCTCTAACCAAACCAATTTAGCCTAGTATATATCTCCATCATACCCTAGTCAAAGTATCCCACTTGTGACCTCTAAACCATCTACCCAATCTCTCCCTCAAACCAATATTCCTTCCAATTTCCTATCCCAAGAATTACAACAAATGAAGGATGCAATTACTACCATCCAAGATACTAAACAAACTAAAAAGTTTAAATTGGATGTTGTATGTTCCTATCCATTCAACATGGATTATTTGAAAATACCATTTCCTCTAGGATACAAACCACTAAAATTTGATAAATACAAAGGGAAAGGTGACCCTAAGGCTCATTTGACTGAATTCTTTGTTGCATGTCAACCATTAACATATAAAAAAATTTACCTTTTACTATTATTTCTCAGGAGCTTGGTTGGACAAGACTTGGAGTGGTTTTTTAATTTGCCCAAAAATTTAGTAATAGATTTTGATGATCTTTTTAATAAGTTTGTGTATCACTTTTCTTATAATCTCGAGCATGAGATTTCATTAGTGGACTTAAAGAAAGAAAAGAAAAAAGATGGTGAAAGTTTTTCAAGTTATTTATACTGATGGAGAGCCCTTCCAAGCCATTTCACCCATAGTTTATTGGATAAATAAATAGCTGCTATGTTTACCAAAAATTTGCACAGTGAGATAGCTTATCATTTAAAACTACAATGTGCACATACTTTGAAGGAAATCATCAGCAAAGGCTTGTTTATTGATCAAGCACTCATCAATCAAGGAGTTATCAATCTTAATTCAACTAATCAAAATCAAGGTACAAATTAGGGAAAAGACTAACATCACATTCAAGTACTGCATCACAACTAGCACAATCCAACAACCAAGAAAGACTGAAGTAATTCAACTATAATGGGAATGTTGTGAGAAATAGAGTAAAAAAATCCCATCATGTAAAAATGGTGTAAATGTCATTTGCACCACCTTTTCAACTTAATCCTATCTAGAAAGCTCTCCAACTAATGCCACAAGCACAATAACTAAGACCTGTACAACAAATATAGTAGCCATTACCATTGCAAACCCCTCCTCTCAGGAGAACTATGCTTACACATTATGTCTTTAATGGCCTAGGAGAACCTATTAAGTCTATATTTCACAATCTTGTTGTTGCTAATCTAATTATTTGGCCTGTACCAAAGCATTATCTGTAAGGTATTCCTTATCTTGATTGGTACTATGAAAATGAATTTTGTGACTATCATTAGTTCAATGGGCATAATCTATGAAGATGTGTCCAAATCAAGAATTTAATTAAAAATATGTTGGATAATGGGGAGATAACATTGGATAATGGTGCTTCCACTTCCAATAAAACTCTTGGGATTTGTAAAAACCCCTTTTCCCAACATAACAATCAACAACAATAAAATAATCAATAACAACAATAATGACCAGTGCTGCAACAAAATCAATAGTATCAAAATCAAAGGCCAAAACAATAGAATAAACAAAATCAATAATAGAACCCATAATGATAGAGAAATGGATAAAACCAAGGTTAACATGATAACAACCAACAAACCTACCCTATAGTTGTACATGACTACAACAGGGTTATAACTCATATTGTAGGGGGTAGCATTAATACCATTTTCATTAATCTTAGATTAATAAATAATTAGCCTAGAACATTTCTAAATAATAACATTCAACCAAATTACATGGATAATCCTTCTTTGACCTAGGAATGCATACAGGCAAACCAACAAACTAGGACCTCCCCTTTTAGACCTTATATCGACAATTCATCCATGCCACATGACCACATGCAAGTGCACCAAAAACCAAGACTTATCCTATCTATTCCCACACTATTCCAAACATTGGTTAGTAATAATGGTTTAGTATTAAATATTGATTATGAAATCATAACATAGAGGTCAAATATTACTATCCCATGCCCAAAACCATCCACCACTATGTCTATCATCCAACCAACCATTCAGCCTTAGAATAAACCATTCACTACTGACCAAGACAAGAAATTTGATATTGTGGAACAATTATAGAAGACATTAGAAAAAAATTATATTTTAGATTTGTTGTGAATTTCAATAATCCACAAGAACATCTTGAATGATTTATTGACCCAATCCATTATTGGTAGTGACATATCCCCTAATCAATTTCAAGCTTTGGTTGGACACCTCACTCCAACCCAACAAGTCACATTCAACCAAACTGATATGTCTTCCCTTGGCCCACTACATAATAATCTACTATACATAGAATTTTGTATCAGATGACATAAAGTGAAATGTGTCCTTATAAATAATGAATATGACCTCAACATAGTGTCTCTAAAGCTCATCAAGCTTCTTGGGTACATAATGGCAGATCTTTAGCCAAAAATAATAACAATTAAATCCTATGATAATCCAGAAAGAGAATCACAATGCACCATTAGTTTGATAGTTATCATTGGGACTTTGACCCATGATACACTTTGTCATGTACTTGATCTTGAATTATCATATAATATGCTTCTAGACAGGCCTTGGTTACATGATATTTGTGTAGTCATGTCAATGTTGCACCAATGTATCATGTTTTCCCACTCAGGGATGGAAGTGAATATTCTAGGAGGTTTACACCCATATGAACATTGAAAACATCTCAAGGCTGAATTTCAAAGATAAAATTATTAGTATGGCATGAATCCAAGCTCCAAGTATGATAAAGGAAAGGCTATACTAATTTATCCTTCATTGAATAATTGCATAGACCCTAATACTTTATATTCCCTTTCCCACATGATACCTTCTAAAGCTTCTAATCATTTCACCATTTTACATAATGGAGTAGGAGAGTATGTGATCCATGACATAATTCATATTATCAATGTTTCCTAGAATTTGAAAACCTTTGGGTGACCTAAAGTCATCACACATATGCAATGGTAAAAAAAGAACAAAGATAAGAGACCTATCACATTTGTACTAGTATCTGGCCTATGACTTGACCCTATTGAAAGGGATGAATCATGACTATACAATGACAACCAAGATGATTGTTATAAAAATGCAAAGTATCCTATTCCTAATAGGATCATGGAATGTCATAATTATGAAGGAAGAGGCCTCAGAATGAATCGACAAGGAACTATCAAGCCAATTTCCATGACCAAGGATGAAATACCTTATGGACTTATATTTAAACCACCTAGGGGTGATCCTACATATCACATTCAAACTCCATCACCAATGACTAGTGCTGATGATGTCGATAATGAAGTAGAGTCTGATCATAACCTCACCTTTGATAACCTAGCTAAAACCAACATGTTTGATAACAATGCCATTTGAACCCTTAACTTGGCCATTCATCACAACCCTTTGCCATTATATTATCCCCAGTTGATAGATTAATACCAAAAAGAATCAAATTTGTCAATTGATGAGTTTTAGAATAATGAGACATTCTATGAATTTTTAGGCCTTAGAGACAACATTTCATTGGGAGATAACAAATCAAGATTCTTAATCACATTGGATCCTACAAATTATTTTAGAGAGAGAGAGTGAACACCATTAGCCAAAAATAAATAAGTAAAACATTGAGGTCTCAAAGTGAAAACCTCTTTGAGGCATTTTCTAACCATGGAAAAAGTAAAGATAAAGTCTAGTCTAGTGGTGAAACTTTTTTCAAGCACCATTAGATGGGGCTATTCATTATTCATTGAATTTATACCAAGAGACCACCAATGATGAACTTCCTTGTGTATCTAAGTTCAAATTTGAGAAACAAAAAGTATTTGATCAAATTCTTTTAGAATTTTCAACTATTTTTATCACATGGCTAGATCTCCCATTAGGGGACTCAGATTCATCATGCTCAGGAGAAGTTGAAGATCAAGTCATAACAAAGGACCCTAACATAAGTCAATGGTTCAAGTCATTACCTACTATCCTAGAAGATGGTCTAACCCTTCTAGTTGATGATAAAATAGAGGTAAATATCAAGTCTCCATCAGACTTGAAATGGATAAAACTAGGAGCATCCCTCACTGAGGAAGAATGTGATGTTTTCATAGCTCTATTAAGATAATTTGTAGATATATTTGTATGGGCCTATTTTGACATGCCATGTTTAGACCCTACCTTAGTTCTACACCACCTTATGGTTAATCCTGATGCCAATTTGGTAAAACAAAAGTTATGTAAGATGCATCCTCACATTGTTGTAATGGTAAAGAAAGAGTTGGAAAAATTCTTAGAAGAAGGATGTATCCTATGCATTAACTACTCATAATGGATCTATAATGTGGTAATTATTAGTAAAAAGCAAGAAGGGATCAAAATTTTTACTAATTTTTGAGACATCAATAAAGATTTTCTTAAAGATGATTTTTTCTTACCTAATATTGACATGATCATCAACTCCATAGCTGGTTATGAAATGCTTTCCCTCATGGATGGATTTTTAGGATACAATCAAATCAGAATAGCATCAAAATACCAACAAAAAACTACATTCACCATTCCATGGGGAACATTTTATTATCAGGTAATGCTATTTTCCCTTAAGAATGCTAGAGCTACATATCAAAGGGCTATGACTATCATATTCCATGATATGATACATGATATTGTTGAAGACTATATCAATGACATATTAGGAAAATCTAAAACTAGGACCAATCATCTAGTAGTGTCTCATAATATATTTTAAATACTATGGGATTATAAAGTTAGACTCAATACAAAGAAATGTGTGTTTTGTGTAACTTTAGGAAAACTACTTGGCTTCATCATGTTTCATAGAGGTATTGAAGTTGATCCAACTAGAGTACATGTTATAACTGAGATGCTACCACCAACCAATTTAAAGCAACTTCATAGTTTTTAAGGTAAGATCCAATTAATCTGATGCTTCATCTCCCAGTTAGTATACAAGTTTCATCCATTTACACACCTTCTAAAGAAAGGAGTTATATTTCATTGGGATGATCACTGCCAAATAGTTTTTCAACAACTCAAATATTATGTTGTTAATCTACCTATTTTATTATCTCTTATGCCAAGAAATCCATTCTTGTTATACCTATCAGCTACCAACCATGCTCTAGGGACACTCTTGTCTTAACATGATGAAGATGGAAAGGAACATGTTTTATACAACCTAAGCCGTATATTGGTTACATATAAACATAATTATGCACCTATTGACAAAGCTTGTCTGGCCATGGTCTTCAAAACTTAGAAACTGTGTGCCATTACATGTTTAATAATAAGACCACGGTCATTTCAAAGGTAGATCCACTCAAGTATATACTATCTAAAATAGCTTTACAAGGTAGAATGGATAAATGGATCATTCTTCTCAGTGAGTTTGACATAGAGTATGTCAATTAGAAGGCAATCAAGGGATAAGTTCTTATAGATCAACTTGTTGAAGCACCTCTCATAGACACACCAACACTCACATTTAAATTTATTTATTAATCCATAATTACCATAATTGGCACACCCCTTGAGGAGCAGCCTTGGAATTTATATTGTGATGGTTCATTTACTGCACATGGATTAGGGGTAGGCTTATTGTTTATTACACCACAGGGGGATCTAATCCCTGAATCATTCAAAATCAGATTTCCTTATACAAATAACATGGAAAAGTATGAAGCACTTGTTTTAGGACTTTGATAAGTAGTGAATTGGAATATATCTCATCTCTAAGTTTATGGTGATTCTCAGTTAATCATCAATAAGGTCACAAATCATTTTCAGACTAAAGATGACAAGATAGTTCCATATAAAGCCATCGTCGACACTCTTAAGCAACAAATTACTAATATTTAATTTGAGCACATACCAAGGGATAGTAATAGAATTGTAGATGTCATGGACACTATTGGATCTCTAATTTGACAAATAGATAAAGCTAGAGAGTATTAATTACTCATCAAGAATTTATTAGCACCAGTTATTAAACCTTCAACCATTACCATGATTTGTGATATTATTTGTCCTAATTTAATTTGGTACTTAGACCTTCAAAACTACCTTAATGACCAAGTTCTATCACCTAACCTATCTCAAAAATAAACCAAAGGCTTCATTCATCATTCTACTCATTATACTCTACTTGGATCCACCCTTTACCATTATAGTTTTGATAGAAATTTGCCTCATTTTTTAACTTTGGTAGAGTCTACACTAGCATTAAGAGAAGTTCATGAACGAGTATGTGGAGCTCATTCTAGCAGGGTAGTCTAATCCAAAAATATATTATGTATTGCTTATTATTGGCCCATAATGGATTCAGATGCCACTATATATGTAAAAAAATGTGACAAATGTCAATAGCATGTTAATCTAATTTATGCCCCAATAAAAACTTTGAAACCAATGTTCACACCATGGCCTTTTTTTACCTGCGGACTTGACCTCATTGGTAAAATTAACACCACTTCATCTAATGGCCATAAACATATCCTTACCACCACTGAGTATTTCACTAAGTGGGTTGAAGCTATACCCCTCAATTACATGACTAGAAAGAAAATTTCCAAATTCATTTTCAACCATCTTATTTTCTGCTATGGTATCCCCTCTAAAACTATGTTTAATAATGGAGGATCATTCAAGAATAAGGATGTAGACCAGCTATGTATTGAATATAACATCACATAACATTTTTATATAGCATATTACCCTTAAGTTAATGGCCAAGTTGAGGTATCCAACAAAACCATTATCAATATTCTCAAAAATATTGTCAATGATGACAGTCATGATGGAACTTACAGATATTCCCTACCCTTTGGGCATACTATACCAATCATCATACCCCCACAAGAGCCACTTCATACTCACTTATCTATGTCATTAAGGCCATCCTTCCCATTGAGGTCAAATTGCCTTAACTATGCATCTCTTTCAAGCATGTCCTAGACGATCATGACTATCGAGTAGCCTACCTACAAGAGCTAGACCTACATGATGAGAGATATACAGCTACAATCAACACTCTTCAATCATATCAAAACCAACTCAAAGGCCACTATAATCGATATGTTAAGTATAAAACATTTAAATCCATTTTTTTACTTCATTAGGGCCTTTCATCATCATTATAGATTATGTATTAGGAGCATATAGGATTGCCACACTATACAAAGATGAGCTTCTAGAGCTGATGAATAGTATTCATCTCAAGTGGTACTATGCTTAAATGATAAGGTGTATTGTTTGTAAGGACCATTTTAGTTATGCCATTTTATCACTATTCTTCTTTGTATAAATACCATCCTTATCTATCCTCCTCACCATTTCCACTTTTTTCTTCCATTCTATTCACCTAATGCATTCTAAATCCTAGCCTATTTGACCTTGGTTTTTGCTATTCATTACATAGTTTCAACATCAAGGTATCTAATCAGTTTCATCAGTTGGTTTAAGTACTTTAGATAGAGATTGTATTTTTTGATAGTGTGATAGAAGTTTTATTAGTTGCATCCTTCATTTATTATTCCTTTCTTACCACCAATCTTACTACTAATTATAACCACCTTTGGGAAAATTAGTACCATTGATCTATGTTGTTATGTCCTAGTTATAACCACCTATGGGTAAACTAGGGACAACATTAAGCCTTGAAATACCAACTTACCACTTCCTATGTCATACTATGCCTTTTTACCAACTATGCTTGTTTTGTTTGAATTGACTTCTACACTAGTCAAATTTCTCCACTATAGTGACTTGAGGTCCTACTTTGGGACTATGTAGGTAGTGCTTGATACTTTTTAAGGTCAGCTCAGTCACCCTAAGCCACATTCTCACCATTTTGAAAATAACATAAGCCATGCTCTCATCATTTTTTGATTAACCTAAGTTTAAATATTCTCACCATTCTATGATCTTGAACCATTTAAGTGTCTCATCATTCTTGATCAAGTTGAGATACTTCAAAAAATTCCAAAAACATTTGAAAAATTGTTTGAAAAGAACAAAAACATTAACCACTTCTTTGCCTTAAGGATTCTGGGAACCCTTACTAAGTTGAAAGAAAACCACTTTTCACTTAGTTTCCCCATCCTTTTTATCCTTTTTCTCTCACACACTTGCCATTTTACAAGACCATTCCTATTCTTCTATCACATCCATTCTATTTGTTTTCCTTAGTTATCACATTCTTCCCATTCCCTACGAGAACTAAATTTGGCCTAAAGTTTTTTTATTGGATATTACATTCATGTAACTGTGTAGGTAGTGTCCACTTTCCTAGTGCATATGGAGACAAATCAGCCACCTCCTTCCTTTTCTTCTATTCCACCATTTTGTTTATTTGTTAAGTTGTCACCTATTTTTTATTGGGTAAAGTTTGTATGGTTTCTATTTAGTGTATGTTTGTTTATTTCTACGTATTTTATTTTTTTGTCTATATGTTTGTTTGATTTCTACACTGTTACCTTGATTTAGTTTACGTGTGTTCATTAGGTGATTCCTTACCCACAATTATACTCAAATTCATCCATATTCATATATTTACATTGTCATCATGGTTTCTATCATTGGTGCATTGTGATCTTTTGAGTATTAGATAATGGGAGTTAGTCCTTATGCATATTTTGGACAAGTCCTCATGATGTTGTACCATGATGCCTACTGACACATGCTAAAACAAACCTCAGCTTCAAGAAGTCTATTTACCATTGGTGGCATATCCTCAACATCGACATCATGATTCAATCCTAATCATATCCCAAATAGAGTAATTAACCATGAAAGAATTTCAATCCTTATTAATTCAGGAAAGCATCTCCCTACTAGTAGGTTGTTCTAATTCATCATTACCCTCTATGTTAAGTTATGATCTTCCTCGACCAAGTTTATCATGTTTTCCATAATCAGGGTCTAATGATTATAACTGCCTATAGGCAAATCATTACACACTATCCCACCTATATTTCTCAATGATTATAATTACCTTTGGGAAAATCATTCTGTTGTCACCACTTTACTTTTTTTGCCTATACAAGGGCATGTTATTATCTTCTTTGTCTATCTTAACTGGGGAAGCTCCATCTTCTCAATGATTATAACCACCTTTGGGCAAATGATTTTGTTATCATACCAAGTTTGCATTATCGAAGTATAATGATTATAAACACCTTTGGTCAAACCATTGTACACCATCCGACTTGCATTCTCAATGGTTTATTCTCAATGGTTTTGACTAACTTTTTAGCATCATTATGTTTTCACCCCATTATCTTTCCTTCCTTTGGTCCCCTCATTTGACTTATTTCTTTTTGAGAGACCATTTTCTAACTTACTTGTGCCCACTATTCTCTTGAGGGGGTGCATCATACAGTTAGCTTATCATCATTACAGTTTTAGGCATATAATACCTTTTCATTTTTTGAGAAGACATTACTATGCTTATAGCTTGCATTGCCTTCCCAAATAGGGGCAAATTATAGACACCTAAAACTAGCCACCAATAACGTCTAACGAGGCTTTTGGCCAATTTCCACTTAAAATGCACAATTTGGCCTTAAAATACTAAAACACACTAAATTATACGAAATCGACATATTCAAATGCTGATTTTGGCTAGGGTATCCCTAAATGAGGAAATGCAATTTATGGACCAACTAACTTTGATCAAATCATTTCGAGTCAAAATGCCAATTTTACACCTAGGTGCTCTAGGTTTCTCTTTCCTATCAAATATCTTACATAAGACATGTGCCTTTGTTATTTCCTATTGGTAACATCCTAAATGGGATAATATATCCAATGAATCTGACATGGCCTTCCAATTCTAATCTAATATAATTTTGGACCAATAATAAGGCATTCTGATCAATTTGAGTAATTTGTGCATAAAGTGCTTTGCTTAACAGCTAATTAATCCAAATCAAGGCATAATTAATAATTCCATGGAAAAATGTTGAAAACTTGTTTTTAGAAATGGATATTGAATATCCACATCATCAGGTGACCTCATTTCTTGGAAATACATTCCTAGGCCATAAATGCCATAGATATCAAGATTCATGCCATCCATGCCTCATTAATGCCTTTCATGATGCCCTCCATGCATCTTAATTTACCTTTATTATAACTTAATGATGAGGATAATTAAAAATTTAATTCTAAATATTGAATTTATCCTCAACCACACATCTTAATCTCAAGATGGATGGTTCAGGTTGATTCTAGACATTCTCAAAAGTCTACAAATAGAGAAGCCATAAACATCATTTCTAATCTATTTCGGTGAAAAGTTATAACACACAAATATCTTCAAGAAGCAATTGTAACTAGTGTTACCATGCCAAATTTATTGCAATCAAAGTGAAACCACAAGCCAAAGGTGCCAAGGAGAGGTGGAGGTAGCCAAGCTTCTATTACCAAGGAATTCATGAGCACAAAACTAAGCAAGCTACTAATACAAAGGCATTTAGAGCATCTAAGTAAGGTGAAATAATTTTTATGTTTTATTCCTTAATTTTTATTTGTGTTTATAATTTTATTTTGTTAACTAAGCTCTCCCTAGTGTCTAGGCCTAGAGATGTTATGATATTAGTGTGTTTCTTTCATTTTGTTTTCATTTTGGAACTAACACCATACTAACTATCCTCTCTTGAGTCAAATCCGTAGATCAAAGAATCTATTTTTATAAATTGTTCCATTAAAAATATATGCATTAATAGTAATATTAATTTAATATTTTTGCTTATGAAATTATAAACAAATGGATGGCTAAAACTAGTGAGCTACTGTTGTATACATCAAAATGAATATGAACTAATGGAATGTGATAGAATCTACTAATTGTTATTGAATTACATACACATTTATAATCATCTTATTTAATTAAATTTAAAATTAAGATAGTAGCATAATAATTACCTTATTTGGATTAATAATGAGATAAATGGTTACTCTTATCCATAATTACATAGTTGCGTTAGAGAATTTAACCCTTGCAATAATGCATAAAATTAGACTATGATGAAAATGAAACAAATACTTTATTCTATCATGTACTTCAAATATATTGGTTTCATGTAAGGTATGTTTCAATTATAAATTATTATTTATCCAAATTGTACATACAGTTATGGAAGCTAAAAGTAATTTATAAATAAATATAACAATGCAATATCCATAGACAATGCTTTCCTTACCTCCTTGATTACATAAATAAATTCTATAAAACTATAATAAATCCCAAAAATGATAATTAGTTATCATTACATATATGATTCTCCCCCCTTTGAGCTAAACTTACCTGGTACGTTGCCATGGCTACCAACATAAGGTTTATAAGGATTTCTTGAGTGGAACATTTTATTTGTGTTCCACTCATCTTGAAACTCAAATAAACCCAATTGGCCAGTTTCTTTGGATACCAACATTGAAATTAGTAAAGTTTCCTTATGAGTAACCTTTTATTTGGGTTCCACTAATCTTGACACTTGAATTAGTTTCATTGGTTTATTACTTAAATTTTGATTTCTATTTTTGATTTGATGGAAATGAATTATTAACTTCTTAATATTTATAAAGTATTCTTTTATGAAATGATGTGTGAAATGAAGAGTGATCTTTCATGAATGGATATATATGATTTTATTATTGATTTCATAAGTTATTCTTTTATAGGTTACTTTGATTTAATTACTTGTAGGCCTTACACTCTTTTATATATCGTTGGCTATGCTAACTAAAGGTAGTTAAATAAACTTTAGGATGACATTATTAATTGTATAGACATATAAGTTTGATTTGAATAATGTAAAAATAAGTGAAAGGACCCTTAAGGATATAAGGTTTTATAACTAGACAAATAGAACTCAAAATATTATACTAAATCTATTTGCTCTTATAATTTTATAATTGTTGCTGGAATGAAGAAAAATCTGCAAGTATGAATTTAATTCTATTTCTAGTTTTTGTTTAATTTTCTATTTATATGGCTTGACTATTGATTTGAATACTTAAGTGAACTAACTAATAAATTAATAAACTTAAGTATACCATTCTTGGTTAATTACTTTCTTTAACTCATCCATCCTTGAGAAGGATTAAAACTCGCTGAGGAGAATGAGGCATTTATGTAGGGTTAAAGACCTAGAAATGACCCTATGAGGTAATAATGAGTGATAATTATGGAAATTAGGAATTATTAGTGTATGCGTACACTAATACAACTTGAATCACATAATCCCTCCAAACAAAAATTGGTTTCCTCATAGTTCCTTTTGTATGTACTTACCTCTAGTGAATTGACTTAGTTTCCCCTCCTTTGGTTCCAATCATGTTAAAATGTAGTTCATCAAACATCTTATTTCATTATCAAGTGGGGATAACACATATATAAAGTGTACTATAATAGATGATTCCATTTTTTTATATTTTTTTATATGGTATTATAACAATATTATGCTCTAAGGAACTTTAGGAATGAATATTTTCCTTTATATAATTATAATTTTTGAATGTTATCACTTGCGATTTCTCAAGATGGTTTGGACATAATCAAGAAGAGGAAACATCCACATAAATCATTTGAATGTCAATCCTACTGGGGGCAAGGGTCAAGGACATGGAAGAGGTCATCAAGGCTACATTCCCATTTGTAATCTAGACAAACTTCTAGTGAATATTGTAAACAATTATATCAAAGTAGCCCATCCTAAAGTTGTCAATGGGATTCCAACCAATAATCATGAAGAAGTCCTCAATGGGATCTTAAAAACCCTTAACACCTTGTAAGGAAAGATTGATACTCAGGAATAATGATTGAATAATCTTCAAGTGATAGCCCAAGAGGAAGTACCCAAGCTATAAATGGGTTAAATAGAAGGAACTACAATCCAAGAATTGCTTTTGACCACCATGGGCCAAATCATAAAAAAGATGAAAAATCCTCCTCCACCTACCCTTTTACGCAAATAATTAGGTGATGCAATCAATGCTTGGTTGGTACACTTGTAGAAGTACTTAAATTTTTACAATACGCCTTCTAATATGAAATCTAGAGTGGTAGCCTATCAACTAATAGGACCTATAGCGTTATGGTGTAATCAAATTTATGAAATTAAAGGGTATCAACCTTTAAATATATATTGTATTTTTTGAGAGTTAATTCCATAAAAGGTATCTAAATAAAAACTATAAGGACAAAAAAATCATTGATTTTCAGCTCGTAAATCAAGATAACATAACTATGGTAGAATATGAGAATAAATTTTAAAACTTGTTGCATCATTTAAGCTATATTCATAATGAGGAAACAAAGATTACCAAATTCAAACTTGGACTTAAGGAGATTCTGATGCATGATGTTAAGATGACCAATCTTAAAACATTGGTTGTAGCCATAAAATCAACATATCAAGTTGAAGAGAAAGAAAATTCTCACCAAAAGGCAAGATAAGAATTCAAGTCTAATAGGGAGTATTATGAGGCCAATAACCTTTCTCCTGTAAACAAGAATTTTATAAAATATGATATTAATCACATATTTTTAGGAAGTAATAAGATTTAAAATAAGTTTTCAAATTGAAAAAAGAATTTTAAGTCCCTTGGACCTTCCAAAGTTGGTTCTTACAAGAAGGAACAACTTCAAAACAACTCATGTGGACCTACCATAGGTGCTAATATAGTTCTTGTAACATTTTATAAACCCATTGTGTGTTGGGAATGTAGTAACAATCACTAGAAGAAGGACTATCCTAAGCTAAAATTAGGTCGAATAGTGAACCATAGGGTGTATGCTACAATTGATAATCATAATGTTAACTTGTAAGCCACTCCTATTAAAACCCAAATTACAATTAATAGTTTTCCTTTGATTATTTTGATTGATTCTAGTGAAATAGATTATTTTATTTCTCCTTTATTGCTAAGAAATGTAATATCAAACTAGTCTTGATAAAAGAAGGTTGGGAAGTGGAATTTGGTACTGACGAGAAAGTGACTATTCTTCAATTCTTGGAACAAATAGAGTTGAATATTTGTGTTTTCAAGACCAAGGTAAATTTGTTTCTCATGCATTTAGGGTCATAAAATCTCATCCTTGGGATGGATTAGATTTATGAACATCAAGCCACACTTGATTGTTTGGGTAAAAGAGTGAAATGCACTACTGAATTTAGCCAAATTGTAGAATTATAAGACATGCAAAGGTCCACAAGATGCAAAACACTTTCAGACCTATAACTAAAAACAAATGTTAGGAAGGGATGCAAACTCTATGCAACCTAACTATAATAAATTCTAATGAGAAAGAGTTGGAACATGCCAATTTTCCCATATTAAAAGAATTTATGGATGCCTTTCCTAAAAAGCTAAGTGGGTTTCCACCCAAAAAAAAAATTGATTTTTATATTGACATCATACTTAGATATGATCTTGCATCTAAGGCACCTTACCGCATGAATGTGGATGATCTACAAGAATTAAAAGTTCAGCTGCAAGAACTTTTAGAGTAGAATCATATGGCCTAGTGTGTCTCCTTGAGGTGTTTTGATAGTCTTTGTAAAGAATAAGGATGGTAATCTAAGGCTTTGTATTAATTACCATATGTTGAACAAGGTAAAAATTAAAAACCACTATCTTTTGCCAAAAATTGATGCTTTATTTGACCAAATGAAGGGTGTTTTAGTCTTTTCCAAGATATAGTTAAGGTCTGGTTACCATCAACTACACATCAAGGAAGAGGACATTCATAAAACTACATTTAGGACCCACTATGGACATTACAAATTTAAAGTTTTACTTTTCATCTTAACCAATGCACCTGTAGCCTTCATAAACTTTATGAATAGTATTTTTAGAGATTATTTAGATAAGTTTGTGCTAGTATTTCTTGATGACATTTTAATTTATTCAAAATATAAGGTTGAGCATGACCAACACCTTTTTATAGTGTTATAAATCCTAAGACAACATTATTTATATGGAAAATTATCCAAATGTACATTATATAAATCTAAAATTCATTTCTTAGGACACATTATTTTTGAAAAGGTTACTTATGTTGACCTTGTTAAGATTAAAGCCATCCAAGATTGGCTTGCTCCTACTAATGTGCATGAATTATAAAGTTTCATGGTTTTGGTTGGGTACTACCATTGATTTGTGGAGAATTTTTTGAGTGTGGCCTACCCTATCACTTCTTTACAATACAAAGGAAAGAAGTTTCAATGGACCCCTTAGTGTGAGGAATCTTTTATTAAGTTGAAGGGGCTGTTTACTATAGCTCCTATTTTTATCATACTAGACCCAAATGGTAGTTTTGAAGTTTGGACTGATGCTTCCAAATAAGGCTATGGAGGAATCTTTACTCAATATGGCAAGGTTGTGGCCTGTGGGTCATGGAAGTTGAAAGAGCGTGTAAAGAATTATCTTACGAATGACATGGAACTTGTTACCATTATCCATGTACTTAATCAATGGAAACACTTTATGTTAGGAAAACCTTTCCAAGTAAAATTCTATCATAAAAGTCTTTGAGTATTTATTTTCTCAAGAAGGTTTGAATTCCTATTAACACATATGGCTAGAATTTTTTTAGCAATTTTTGACATGAGTATTTCCTATGTCAAAGGTAAGGAAAACCATGTAGCTGATGCACTCAGTAAATGCACATACCTTTCTAAATTATGAATATTACAAGGAAATTTTATAAGAATTGTTTTGGAATAGTAATTTGCTAATGTATTCTGCCATGAAGTAAGTGTAGATTTGGTTGACAAGCCAGTAGCAAAAAGATTTACTAAATTTTTTATTGTAACAGATGGCTTGATTAGACATAAGGGAAAAATTTATGTCCCTAGGATAGGAAAATTGAGAAAGTATGTACTTAATGGAGTGCATATAAAACCTTATTATGCTCATCTAGGTGTTACAAAAATGATACATTAGCTAAAAAATCTCTATTTTTGGCTTGGGATGAAGCAATATGTCACTAAATTTGTAGTGAAATGCTTGGAATGCCAATAGGTTAAAGATGAGCATTTCCATCTAGGAGGGTTGTTATACCCTCATGATATTTCTAATGATAAGTGGGTTGTAGTCTCACTTGATTTTATTTCAGGGCTACCAAAATCATGAAACAAGCATTTCACCATCCTGGTATTGTTTGATAAAGAAACTAAAGTTGGCTACTTTATTACTATAAGTTTGACAAATGATGAATATGTATTTGAAAAATACTTTGTGAAAGAGGTAGTAAGACTCCATGGCATACCTGAAGTGATCATATCAAATCAAGACAAACTATTTACTTCAAGGTTTTGGCACACCTTAACTACAACATTTGGTACAAAGCTTAATTTTAACTCATCATAACATCTAAAAATAGATGGACAAACTAAATAGCTCAACCAAGTGGTTGAAGACATGTTATGCATGTATTTGATGGACTAAAAAATCAAATTTAAGTATTATTTACATATGGTTGAGTTTGCATATAATAATTCCTACCATTTTACTATAAATATGACTCCTTTTGAGGTCTTATATGGATGTAAGTGTGGAAAACCTATTGGCTGGGATACCTTAGAAAACATGATAGTTAATGGGCCTAATTTGATGATAAAATATGATAGGTAGATGGAGATAATAAGGCTTAATTTGAAGGTAGCCTCTAAAAGATAGAAAAGCTATGAAGATCTTAAGAGAACTCCATGAGAATTCAGCATAGGAGATAAAGTTTTATGCATGTAAGACTACAGGAAAATTCTACTAAATTTGGCAACAATTCAAAATTGGCACTATGATTTGTTGAGCCTTTCAACATAGTGGAAAAGATTAGTCCTACTACTTACCAGTTGGCACTTCCTCCTTCTGTTTCAAGGATTCATGATATTTTTCATGTTGCATTATTGAGAAAATATATACCTAATCCATATCATGTTTTAGAGTGGACTCATTTACAAGTCATGGAAGAGGAAAATATCTAATTGAAACTAGTAATAATTCTAGACCATCACATCATTAACCTACATAATAGGGACATACAATAAGTTTTCATGCAATGGGACCCTATAAATGAAAGAAGCACCACTTGGGAGGATTCTCATGTTTTCAAATAATATTATGGATGTATTTTTTATTATGTAATTGGGACAACTCCTTTTAATGTGGGGGGGGGGGGGGGAGGGGGAGGATGTCATGATTCTACATTTTCAAATATATTTTGTTGTTATTACTTTATCACTTTAATTCTAGAAATTTTAGATGTTGTTTAGTTGGATTTTATGGTACTTGTTGTAGTAGTGTTGGATGCGTATTTAATGTATGATTAATTATGTTATTGACTTATTATTATATAGTTGATGATTTTATAATCTATATATATTTTTAGATTGTGACATAATGCATTTATTTCATGTTGGTGACTATAGGTTATCTATAAGCTACGTAGGTTCATGGAGGCTATAATCCCAGAACAATGTTTCTGAGCACATCTATATGATTGACTGGTATACTATTATTAGATTTTCCTTCATAAAATTTGATTTGATCATTATGTTTTGACTGTGGTCCTTGTGTGTTTGCATTTATAGTTTTACCTTACCAGTTCCATTATAGGTTGTTAATTATCATCATGGTTCATTATTTTCTATTATCTATTATTATTTGCCACCTTCCCCCATACTCTCATCTTCATTCCTTATTATATAGGGTTTCCTAATCATGTTTATTCGCTATTAGTCCCTATAGAATCATTAATTAAACCTATATAATCTACCTAGACCTAACCCTTGGGATCCTTTTTTATCCCCATGCTACCCTAACCCCCTTATACCTTGCACTATTATTTAAGGCTTATGTTATTTTTTAAAACAATTATAATGTTGTGGTTTGAATTAAACATAGTTTGATGTTATTAACACATTGACTTAGGTCAATGGTTTATGTGGAAAATTAGTAAGACTTATTTAATAAGGTAGGTGGTGAGGGTTACAATGATATCCATTAGCTATGTTAATCATGGATTTAGCCCCACTAATTTGTTCTCCTATTAACTGAGGCATGATTGTTTAGTGAGACTTCCATACTTGCCATTAATGGTAAGTTGGTAGGATCTCCTTGGGATATGTCAAGTTTATCTCTCCTATGAGAAAATTGAATGCGAGTTGATGTGGTATAGGAAAATGGATGGAAAGGGATGGGGAAGAGGGACAACAAATAAAAAATTAGGAAAATGGAAAAAATGGGTTAAAAATAGTAATCTGGTTTACCTAGTTTTAATGGCAAATGAGTTAGTTGGAAAACATGATAATCATGGGTGAGTCTTTGAGATTTTACTACTTTTAGATTCACTTGCATGCTTTCAAGTAAGTTTGTGTTTAGTTTTTCTAGTTTGTTTTATCTTCTAGTTTTATATATTGATAAAATATTAAGGTTACACATGTAGCCAGAAGTCCTTGGACTTCCTACTACATGCACAATCCTATTATGGAAATATAAAAATGTGCTTATTTCATATAAACTTGTAATAAATAATATATATGTATTTATATCACTAGAAACCATTCCCTCTGCAGTCATGATATTTAAAGTATATACTAGATTAATCTATGTATGATGTTTAGTTTCATGATTATTATCCTATCATCTCTTAACCATTTTGATTTGGGTTATATTATATCATGGGTATCTTGTATGTGTTTCCCTTATATTATGGAATGCTGTAAAGCTGGTAGTCCCTGTGTATGATTATTTGACTATGTTATTTTCCTTTTAAGACTACATTTTGGGTTTTTTTATATATATTTTTGTACAAGTATCTAGGTTTAACCAAACCAAGGGTGTTATCTTATGGATAAGATGAAATCCATTGGCATATATCTATGTGGGTTTAAGGAATCGATTGTGTACCATGAATGACTATTTTTTATTATTTTATCTTCATTGAAAGACTATGTTTAAAATAAAATATAGGGTCATGTTATTTCTAATCTATGGCATAAATCATTTTGGGTTTTGTGAGTTAATTATGGATGGGGTTTTCTTGTTTTACTTATATTAAGACTTGTTTTTCTTTCAAGATTCTTGGGTGAGATCATTATTTATACTTTTATTGTATTATAGTTGGGTGACATCTTGGTTGTTTGAATCTACTATAATTTTGTGTTGATTTATAGATTTTTCCTTTGGATTAGGCTCTCACACACACACACACACACACACACACACACACACACACACACACACACACACACACACACACACACACACACACACACACACACACACACACACACACACAAACACACGTTGTCTCCTTGTATAAGGATATTTTGACTTTAATTTTGTAACCTTTTGGCTGTCTAACTTCTAAACTATTGTGAAGTTAATTTTTAAACCCTACTTCTTAGACCATTTTAAACTTATAGATTTTGAGTTTTCATCACTTCACTATGTAATATTTTATGATATATGTATATTTCTATATATAATCATATATACAGTATTTAAGAAGAATTTGTGATTCCTTTGTGAATTCTAGGTTGTTTATTTCAAGTTGTGTGGAGTTGTGTTTAGGCCTGGGTTTTTGCATAATCTTAGACCCTCTTCAAATCTATTCTAAGGAATCCTTAACTCTATGATGTCATTAATATTTCCCTTATCAACCCAGTTAAATTTTGGTTATATGTGAACATATATATCTAAATGTTTTCTATGTTAATATTGACTATGCTTAAATTCTATTAAACTGTTTAGATGACTAAATAAATATATAGATTTTTTGTCATATCTGGTTATGTTCCTCAATTTGTGTTACTATGTATTATTGTGCTTAGACTCTAGGGTTTTTTCTGCTAAGTTTGGATTATATTGGGTTGACTCTATCATTTTCATTCATTTTGTAATCCATCCCTATGATCTTAATGATATGTCAAACTTAGAATATTTCTCTATGTTATATGTTGAGATCATCATGAGACTGTGATTGTTAATATTTTGACCTAAATATTTTGAATTGGTTAGGTCAAATTTTGATTTTTCGTATTGAGCTATATTTAATTTCTAATATTATGATTAAATTAATGTATACTAGTTAAATATCTAAGTAATGTCCCTTTGTATTATTTTCATTACTTGTTGGATTGAGTACAATTTCATTCCTAGACTAGATCTAAATAGTTATAGGTATACATTGTGTCTAGATATGGTTAATGATGAATCAAGAAATTGGACAAGGTCTAAGTAAGATGAATGCAAAAAATATATAATGGATTTATATTTAATCAATTTTATATCATTTGATGGTCTGAGTTAACCATCCTCACCCTTAATCTATACTTTGATGGTTGAATATTCCCATCTCACTTGAGAATGAATAGACATCATCATATGTGTTTTTTGTGGTCATGTCCTTGTCTAAATTTTGATGTGATCAGAATAAATTACATATTCATGGTTACCATAACCACCAACATGTCGATGGTTGGGGTTGTGAGGGCCACTAATGGGGAGCTCATAAGGTTGGTGGGGTAGGCTCATCCTAATTAAATGGATCAACTCTTGTTCGATGACTTCGTATGGAAGATGGTAAAAAATGTGTTTATTGATTTAATTATATAGTAGTATAAATTAATAAAACTAAAACTGATTTTCATAATGATATTTTTGGCTTCTAACAAACATTGTGGATAGAATTTGGAAAGGAATTACCAAGAAGGTGAATAAATAAGGTTAAAGCTTTATTCAACTACCTTGTAATGGTCATGTTTAAATTTATTCGTTATGATAAAATAAATAAGAATCATATGATTATGTTACTAACTTATATGATCTAAAAAAGGGTTTATATAATATATTATTATTTGATGAACCAATTATTATAGTTATAATAATATGGTATAAAAAGGATTTGGTACTATTTGACTTGTGTTAAAATTAAACATCTATACTTATATTCTTTTTATATTTTAAGGAGAATCAGTTAGATAGTTATGATGAATCTATTCCAAAAATGGTTCCACTTAAAAAGATATGCATTAGGATTAATGCTTAATTAATATTTTTACTTATGAAATTATAAAAAATGGATGGTTAAAAATAGTGAGCTATAGTTGTATACTTCAAAATGAATATGAATTGATGGAATGAGATAGAAGTTATTGATTATTATTGAATGACATACACATTTATACTAACCTTAGTAACTTGGATTTAAAAGTAAAAAAGTATCATAAAAATTACCTTATCTAGATTATTAATGATATAAATGGTTACTCTCATCTATAATTACATAGTTGCGTTAGAGAATCTAACCCTTTTAGCAATGCATAAAGCTAGACTATGAGGAAAATGAAATAAATACTTCTATCATGTACTTCAGACCTATTAGTTTCATGCAAGGTATGTTTCAATTATAAATTATTATTTATCTAATTTATACATATAGTTATGGAAGTTGAAAGTATTTCGTAAACAAATATAGAAATGATAAAAGAATTGATAAATCTTAAATGGAATAGCCATGCATAATACTTTCCTTATTTGCTTGATTAAATTAATACATTTTATAAAATTATAATAAATCCAAAAAATGATAATTAGTTATCATTACATCTATGATTCTCCTCCCTTGAGATAAAATTACTTGGCAAGTTTCCATAACTGCAAATAGAAGGTTTATAAGAGTTCCTTGAGTGGCACCTTTTATTTGGGTTCCACTCATCTTGAAACTTGAATAACCTTACTTGGTTGGTTTCCTTAGATGCAAATAGTGAAATACATAAAATTTACTTTTGAGTAACCTTTTATTTGGGTTCCAGTCATCCTAACACTTCAATGAATCTCATTGTTTTATTCCTTAAATTTTGTTTGTTGTTTCTGATTTGATGGAAATGAATTTTTAACACCTTAATTTTTATAAATTATTCATTTATGAAATGATGTATGAAATGAAGAGTGATATTTGATGAATGGATATCTGATGTTATTATTGATTTCATAAGTTATCCTTTTATAGGCATCTCTTATTTAATTGCTTTTAGGCCTTACAATCTTTTATATAGCATCGGCTATGCTAATCAAAGGTAGTTGAATAGACTATAGGATGGAATTATTGAATGTATAGACATTTGAGTTTGATTTGAATAATTTAAAAATAAGTGCAAGGACCTTTAAGGCTATAAAGTGTTGTAACCTAGTTAGTGACACTCAAAATATTATACTAAATGTGTTTTCTCTTATACTTTTATAATTGCTACTTGAATGATGAAAAAAATGCAAGTATGGAATTAATTTTGTTTTTAGTTTTTTTTCTTATCTATTTATACAACTTGAATATTGATTTTAATACTTAAGTGACCTAACTAATAACTTAGGAACCTTATGTCTACCCTTCTCAGTTAAGTCCTTTCTTTAACTTAGCCATCCTTGAGTAGGATTGAAAACCATTGAAGAGAATGAGGCATTTACCTAAGGTTAAATACCTAAAAGTGGTCCTATGAGGTAATAGTGAGTACCACTTATGGTGCTCAAGAATTATCAATGTATGCATACACTGATACACCTCAAATCTCATAATCCCTATAAAAAATAATTGGTTTCTCCACAATGCATTTTGTACATACTTACCTCTATTGAATTGCCTTAGTTTCCCCTCCATTGGTTTCAGTCACATTAACATGTAGTTCATCAAACATCTCATTCCTTTAAAAGGTGGGTCTAACATCTATTGAAAGTGTACTCTAATATA
>JARHVA010000705.1:3445000-3632500 GCA_037957365.1 Torreya grandis | reverse complement strand
CTAAGCATAGGCTAGTAAGTGGGTAAGTGGGTCATCAGAATTAAAAATTCCCAAATAATAGGTAAGATAAGATTAAGATAGGATAATAGGTATTTAAGATAGGTTAATGATGATGTGGGAATTATTAAGGTTAGTAGATGAATGATAATAGAAGGGATATTTTATAAATGTCTAGGATTAGGATAAATTATTCAAATAAAGGAGATATTAGAATGGGATGAATAAGAATAAATGAGATGAGTAGAATTAGTGTTGACTAATAAGAGTATTAGTGAAAATAATGTAGGAAAGAGAATTTAAGTTCATACATGTTTCCCCTCTTTGAAAGGGCATTGTGAGTGGAGTGAAGTGAAAAAAGTAATGGTATTTTAAATAAAAATTGTGTCCATTTACTAGCTTGACAACTAATCATATTTGATAGGATGTTAGCACCTATTGAATTATCCATCTAAAATCTAACCTTAGTCTTATATCATCCCAATCACATTTAGCCCACCTCATCATCATCTTCACCTATCATACTATATTTATCATTAGACCCTACTTCTATTCAACAACCCTATCTAATATTTATCCTACCTCCATCTTCCATCACTCCTCAACCATTACCATGGAGATAGACCCTGTGTTCATAGATCAATAGATAGCCACCCATAATAATGACATATTATTGATGTTTATTATGATGGGTGTGCTATTTCTTGAAGGTGTAGATCCCCTTCAAATCCTTTCACCTCCTATCCAATTCGCTTCATATGAATCCCACATTAATTATCCATTTACTAGTCATAAACCATTAACTTCCCCTTCCCATACTAGCAAAGGAAAACCAATCTTGGCCACTAATAGTCCACCCACCTAGCCACAACAACAACCATAAGATCATAAGTCCAATGTTTCCACATCTGAGTAACAAAGTGAACCAAGTCCTTATACTCCCATTCCAATGTCTTTGGAATCCCTTTTCAAACAATTAGTCACCAAAAGCATGATGGTCTATCCACCTATCCAACATCTTGATCCCACTAAGCCTAAGCCCTCTTGGTATAAGACTAATCATTATTATGTAGATCTCCAAACTTGGGGCCATACCATTAATATATGTCATCCTTTCCAAGACTTTGTCTAAAATCTCATCAACTATGGTGACATAATAATCAAGTATGAACTAGATGAGTCTCCATCCCTCGGTACAAAAGTAGAGGAATGCCAAAATTCCATTCTTTATCATGATCAATCCATTCCCCTTCTAATCCAAGGTCAAGAAACTACACATATCCTCTAATACCCCCCCCATCTTTGACAAATATTCCATCAAAGATGAGTCTATATCCCATGAATCCAATCCCCATGAACCCTCCCATGGTCCTATTATTGATGATCCCATTTATCCTCCATCATCTTCCTCTCACCCATCATATCAAACACCCCATATTAAGAGGCTAATTTCAGACAATGAATCTTACACTAGTAGCATTAGATATCATATATCAGAATCAACATCAAAGCCAACACAAGTCTTATGATCATCAAGGTCGTACCCAATTCCAAGATCCAAATTGGATTTCTTATCCAAAACATCATCCTTCATCGATGTTAATAATGCCTATATTGTTAAGTATGCCTCTAATTTAGGCATCTTTGATCAATCACTAGGAATACATTTAGATCCCAATCAAGATGATGTTGTCATAAATGAATTATTTCAAGCTTATCTATTGAAGATTGTTAGAGTTAATGTGATCCTATTCTATATGCATCTATCATATCAAGTCTTAGTGATCCTTTTTTTTTCTTAAGGATATTTTATTTGATGTCAAAACTAGGTCTCCTAGCAATCCATATTAAGACCATGCTAACCTATCACCACTCATTAATCTCATCATTCCTTCATCACCATCTTCATCCATCATGGACACTTTTATCCTTATCTATGATCATATAATCACCCCCTCCATAAGTATGAACAAGAACATAGATAATTGGATGCTTCCTTGAATAATGTAATGTGTGCCACCAACATGAAGGTCTAAGACCATATTCAAAAATTTAATCATAATAAAATAATATTTGATACCATAAATCAATGTCAATAAAAATCAAATCATCAGCCTAATTCAAATGTGTCTGCCCCTAGTGAAGCCCAAAATTAGGCACTATGGGACTATCAAAGTCTAAATAATCATCTATCAAGTCAAAAATCAATCTTCCCTAGTGAATCCCAAAATCAAGCACTAGTGGGTAGTCAAAATCCAAATAATGTCAAAATCATGGCTGATAATCCATCAAAGAATTATATCTAAGGTGGATGACAAATTCAAATTATCTTGGATCTCCTATAGTCTTTTATCACTTGGAAACAATAAAATGAAAAATTTCTAGTACCTCTAATATGCAACTGCTAGTCTTAATCATCCATCACTCATCACATCATCATTCATGAACCCATAATCCCATCAAGTCTTATCACCCATTCACATACCATATATCCACATAAATATATAATTAAAACCATACCTCACATCACCCTCCTACGTAACATTATCTCTCCTAGGGATAATGATGATACTTGGTCTAGATATCTATAGGGATCATAATCAAGAATCACACTAGGTCAGACAAACCCCAATACATCTAACCATGACAACATGATCCTAGAATCATCTTTATATATAACAAGTGTTGTCTAAATATCCCATAACTTTAAGCATTCTTACATCTCACCACACCTATAATAACATGATATTCCCATTAAAAGTCTAAAAAAATTATTCATCTAATGGTGAAAACCAATCTTATGGCACCTTGGGAAAGTACCATGGTGAGAACCAGTTTTCAACATCATGGTAAAATAATCAATTTTCTACATTGTACCTTAAAACTTGGGGGCAAAGTCCATCCATTTCATATCCCTTGTCAAACCATCCCTTATCCATCCCATTTATCCATTATTCTTACCCATCATCCATCATCATATCATGCATCCCATTATGTCATTATTTCTTGTTTTGACCTTCATAAGGAAGTAAAAGGTGTCTTGATACATGTTCTTAGACAATCCTAGCATATATTCCCATGGAAACTCCTAAAATTAAACATCTGGTTCCTTCATGATGTGGTCATTGGTGATCCCTAGTCCATTCTTCCTTCACCCCCATCCCCTTTTTCAGAAACATCCTCATCATTTTATCACCCCATCCATTGATCCATATATTGTCATCCTAGTTGATATGATTGGTATTCAATTTTATAGTAAACCCATTTTTATATATATATCCCAAAAATCCCTAAAAATTTGAAATATGTCAAAAACCCTAAAAATCATAAAATTTGAAAAGCCAAAGTTTGTCCATGATGTCTTGTCTTATGCCTAATTTCCTAGTTGCATCCATATCCATCCATTTCATATCTTCCCATCTTTATATACCTTGTATGGTCTTGGATCCAAATCAAAGTGGCCACCCATCCTATCATATCTTCATCATACTTTTGGCTAAGTATTATTAACATCTATAGCCTTGTTAAACAATTTAATCTAGCACCCATCACTTCCCTATCGGTGCATTTTCACACCTAACACCCATCAAATTCCCTCTGTATGAAGTTTGGAAGGTAATTGATCCCATAACTATCTTTATCATTTCATTTTCATACCTATGACCCATTAAATCACTATTTTGTTAGTATGAAAGGTATTTGATCCCATCATCTCCTAGTTTCTTTGCTAGATTGAACTCTTATAGGGCCTTGTCTATTGGTAATCCTTGGTCATAAATTTTCTAAACCACCTTCCTTGGCCACTTTTCATTTAAATTTAGAGACCAAATTAATAATCAAAGACCTTTTCCCATCCTCCATCCTTCTATCCATAACTAGGAGAAATATCATAACCTAATCCTAATCATGATCATCCTCTCCAAATCTAAGACCATCCAAAGTCCATAATCACATCATGACCATCCTAGTTTAGCCCATCACCTAATCATTCATCCCATCATTAGATAATACATTATGACATTACATGTAGATATTTGTGTGTGTTGATTGTTTGTTGTTTGTCTTGTTTGACTCATGTATATATCATATTTTGTCTCATGTTTTGTTTGCATTCTATATTTTTATCTATTGGGTAATGAATGAGGATGCTATGAGGTTACTTAAAGCTATAATAATGATTATAAGTGCCCTTGTAGACACTAATTTCACTATTTACCCATGCACTATAGCACAACATCCTCTTGGTCATTTCTATATCATGGGGCATACTACCAATTGCCATATTTATTGGATTTCTTATACTATGATGATTTTTATGATATTTGTGATGAATTGATCACTTTCATCTCATCATCTGAGTCATATCCTCTAATCACTAACATTATCCTCTAATCGTTAATCCTCATCATCAGAATTGTCATCTCCTCTATTACTTATCATCTATCTTCTTGTCAAAACTACATTGTCTTGAGGTATTTTTAGATTATGTAGGCAATACATGGCCACTTTTCAAAATCTAAAGATAGATAAACAACTCTCTCTTCTTTTCACATCATCCTCTAGTCTGGCATCAATCCAATCATTGAGCTCTAATATCAATAATTCATCAATCTATATATTGATCAATCACCATCATCATCTCCTTATTTTTTTTTGTCAATCTCCCATACCTATCAATTGGGCCTGATAAAATCACCACATCCATCTTTTCTTCCATCAATCACTTATTTTTTATTGTTCCCTTACATGTGTCCTTGCTAGGGGAATCATCATTATGGTTCATTGATTTGATACAATTTAGTTTTTTGGTCACTCAACCCTATTATTATTCTCTATCATCATCTTCATCATGAATATATAATTTAGCTTTGAGCTACACCCATAATTATCAAATCATCATCTTATCTTGGCCATCAAATCTCCCTTGCATCCATTCTTTCTTGGGATACATCTAAATATTATGTCATTTTAATCCTATCATCATAATATTATGGTTGATTTCCCCTTGGTATGTGTCAACAAATGTGACACCCATCACATCTACTCCCTACGCTTATGTCCTTTCCAGGGGAAATATCATCAATCTATAGCTCACTGCTCAATTGAACTTCATATTCTTCATACTTTACCTCAAATCAAGAATCCCATACCCTTATCTATCCATCATATCACACCCCTAATTTATTATTTTAATTATCCATCAATTTTATTTTTCCCCACATGTACCCTCAATGGGGAATCTTATCCACTAACATCATCTACTAACATTCATCCAAAACATTATTTTTCTTTGAAAGACCATTACTTCTTCCACTTTGATCCAATCATAATGCCCTTTAAAATAGGGGAGAAATATATGTACCTAAAATTTCATACCTAAATTATTTCCACTAATACTCATATTAGTAAAGACTAATTCCACTAATTCCATTTATTGTAATTCATCATCTCCTAATATTCCCTTTATCTTATTAGTTTATCCTAATCCTAGCCATTTATATAATATACCCCTTCCATTATCATTCATATACTAACGTTACCCATTCCCACATAATCATTAATTTATATTATATCCCTATTATCCTATCCTAATCCTATCTTACCTATTATTTGAGAATTTTAAATTCCCATGATCCACCTACCAACCTACTAGCTTATGCCTAGGATATTCTACACCCGTAGTCCCTAATCCTCACCTAATCCCCATCTAACCCCATTATAATCTTAATTAACTCTTAAGAATATTTATAGAATCCTATAAATATAAAACCTTCTCTAAACTTACCTCTGTTCTCTATAAGCCTCCAAGTCTATAGGCTTCCTAGTAATTTTTTTTCCTTAGATAAACTAAATCCATTGATCTCATCCCACTAAATTTTAATTTCAACCCTTGATCTTCCCTCCAAAATATATATATAACCAAGGATCTTACTCCATGAAATCCATCTTATGAAGGTGTAACCAGTCCATATCCAAATAATCCTCGTATCTATTATCAATATTCAACATCATGCCATCATAATGTTAAAAATCTAAGTCTACATTTAATCAATCATCCATTTGAACATCATAGAAGGAGGTGAGATGAAAAAATGAGTTTGGTAATTTTACATTATTCTGATTTGTTTCTAGAATCATTCCTAATAGGTAGTTTGAGTTTTGGGTTGAATTAGTTTGTTTAATTCATATAGAGCTCAAAATCCTACTACAATAAACAAGCCATTTCTCCATGGCTAGGTGAACTAACAACAATATATGAAGCTCAAGAAGTCTCCATGTTAAACTAACAATCAAGAAGAAATCTATTAAGTCCATGCCAATGTAATCCTTGAATCCATCATCAACATCCTTAATCATGCCAATATAATGTCAAAAATCTGAGTCTAAGGTAATCTCAATCCAATCCTTTTGTATTTCATCTATTTGATCTTGGTTTAGAACAATTATTTTTGGGATTAGAGTACTGGTTTGAATAATACATACGCCTATTTTCATTTGATCCTAATGGATATAGATCTTACCTAGGTAGTTTAATGTTCTAGGTGGTTTAAATTTCATAGTTTAATCCAATAGTTCAAAATTCATACTAAATTTTGGTGAATCTACTTGGGAACCCTCCCAATTTAATCATTTTTCTTGTTAGTGATGTTTTTGATAGCTTGCATAGTTGAATAAATGAAGAACATGCACTAGATTTTGAATAAATTTGCACACACAAGTGAATTATGACATTGCTATGTAAATCATGACATTTTAGTATGATTTTATCCCTAGAATTATGGTTTTGTGTTAAAGATCTAATTTAACTACTGTAGAGTAAAAAATACTCTACATGTTATTTTTAAGTTTCAGTTGTGCACTCCACATTTTGTCCCTTCACATTTCAATTTTGAGGTAATGAAGTTTTGACACAGAGTGTGGGCGCGAGTTTCATTTTTTGTCTAAGTATCAAAGTTATGCGGAACATGGCAAGTGTTATCATCCGAGACACATTATACTTGTTTCTAAAAGGCATCAAAACATGCCATGTGTCTCGTAGAAATTCAATAGAGTGGAACAAGTGTCAGAATCTATGTTTCATGTTTCTTATGCACGTTTCATGTTTCTTATATGTTTCAAAAGCTTATTTTAATAAGTTTCTCTCAGGGTCAACTGGAAGGTGCCAAGTGGCAACTTATGAATATTTCAACATGTTTTTCTAAAAGCAACGAAAGCCATCACGTACCCTAGCTAAAAGTAGTGGAAGCTACCAAGTGTCAGCATCCATAATTTCTTCATTTTGCTTCATTGATTAAGACTATGGTGGGCCTTAGGTTTTGTTTTTGAGGCAAGCAAAAGCTACCAAATGTCTCCATTCATGTAAATTTGAAATGAGGCCTGAATGTTTCTATAGTATAGATAGAGTGATGTGGAGACCGACACGTGTCACCTTTTGCAGGATCCTCAAAAGGTAGCTAAAGAAAGCAAAGACTACCATGTGTCCCTTGTTAAAGATGCATGGAAAGTGCCACCTGTCCCCATTCTCCTTTTGAAACTACTCGAGTGAGAAGTGTTGTGGGTCTCATTTTATATAAGTGGTTAAAGTTTTGAAGAAGGAGACTGTGACAGATGTCAAAGATGGAACACTTCTGAGTAAAGACATAGTAAAGAGTATAAGTTACGTAGAAAGTGCCATGTGTATTCTATAAGTGTGTGGAAGCTTCCAAATGTCATTTTCCAAAGCCTCTTGAATAGTAAGAAGGTTTTCAAGAAGAGTAAAGTGAAGCAGCCAAGTGTCCTCACCCATTTCACAATGGGAAGTAGCCTATGTATCTATTTTGGCCAATGAACTTGTAGGAAGATAGAATGTTTTAGATCCAAAAATATCCTATGTTAGACACTTCTAGTTCAATTAGAGTTCAGTTAGACATTTCCAGTTTAGTTAGATCATTGGATTGGGAACATGCGGGCAATCTAGAGCTAGTCTGATGCTATAAATATGAGTGTAGGGAAAATTGAGAAATGGAGGAGGAATAGAGAATTTTAGACTTTATTACTGTGGTCAGTAATATCATTTGCCTTTGTTCTATTTTCTTCAGTTAGAAAGTTTGTATAACTATGCATGTTTATGTGCCTTTTATGTAACTAAAAATTTAATGAACACTAAATTATGTGCCTTTGTTGATATTTTTTGTGTTACTAAAAGAATCATCTAAGTCATGAACCTTTGATTGCTATGGCCAGTAATATCATTTGCCTTTGTTATGTTTTCTTGATTTATAAGTTTGTATAACTGTGCATGTTTCTATGCCTTTTATGTGACTAGAAAATTGAGAAGACTGAGTTATGTGCCTTTGTTGATATTTTCCATGTTATTGGAAGAATCATCTAAAGTTGTGAGCCTTTGATCCTATTATTTTCATCTTTTACATTCATCATGCATAGTTTGCTCTTTAATGTAATTAAATCTTAAATATAGTTTTCATTGTGCTTAGTATTGAGGATCGAATTAAACTTAGGCACATCACCGTAGTTAAAATCTTCTTTCATTGCATTTATGTTTCTGTTTAATTTCTATCCTTTTTCCCAAAATACTTTTAAGATAAAGAAGAGCCAACTTCTTTAAAATCTGGAAGTCATGTTAGGTTGCAAGTCCCACATTCATGAAACTTCCCATTGTTGGTGTTGGAAACAACACAATTTTAAGCATCAATAGTTTTTAGCACACATAGTGGGACACCATCTTGAAGTTTCTTTCAAGACTATATGAACCAGAGAGCTACAAGGAGTCAAAGCTATGGACCAATAATAAGATCTCAATCTACTATAAATCTAGGTATTCTTGTATCACCATTGATAACTAGTCCAAGAAGAAGGGTCAATTAGTTTTTAGCAACACCAATGGCAAATCCATGTTAAATCAGCTAATTAAGCAGTCTTGATGCCATCAAGAAACCATCCATTGGGTATGTATAATTATGTTACCCAAAATCATGGGTATTATGCTCCTTCATATATTTTTGATCAAGCTTAGGTTGATAATGGAATCACCTCAAGCAAAAAGGATGCATATGGTTATGATTTTTTCCCTTTACAGGTCCAATATGACCAGTCTCAAACCTATCATGAGCTATATCAGTCTTATGCCCAGTCTTCCCAATATGTCACGTCTCATACACAACCTAATCTCATTTCCACCTTCAAACAAGCACTACTAGGATATGAAAATCATGTATTAGATCTTGATAACAAAAGGGGATGCGGCCAAGAAATCCTTGATCATGTCATCCATCAAGTAAGAAATGCACTAGATCTAGTTAAAAGTTAATGGGCTCCCATTGAAAGAGCAAATTGGTAAAGGTTTACATATGAGATGTTGGATGTGAGTGGCTTGATTGAATCTTTGGAAGAGAAGTTGAATATTCATGAGAGGTAGCCTTACCAAATCTATCAACCTACATATCCGCTACCCCAAGTTTCATATCAGACATACACAGCCCTTGCTCATGAGACAAGTTGAGCATGTCAAGATCCTTTCCCCAATCATGTTAAGGAATGTTTCAAAATAGTAAGTTCCATGTTTAAGGCTAATCTTGATAAATAAATTAAATTGGCAAATCTTCAAAAGTAGTAATCTATGTTGGCAGTAAGGGAAGTGGAATCCAAATCCTCACTTCCCCCTCACCTTACAACCCCATCATCCTAAGGGAAAGTTTTAAACCTAAGGTCATGAGTTGGAAAAAAATAATGGAATCATGGGGCAGAAAGGAGGAAAAAGACATTGTCCAAGATTTTAAGGTACAAAATGAGGCTAGTCCCTTTTAAGTCCCTCCTACCCTTCCTCAAGAATCTTCTTATTTTTCATGGCAACCTTCACGCACTCCCCACTTATCTGATGATTCATATGAGCTCCAAGAAAGACTCTTTCAATAAAATCTAGCTAAGAAAATTGAGGAATTAAAGGAAAATTTGAGATTGCTTAGTGAAAGAGAGATAGAGCTTTCAAACCTTAGAAGGGAGCCTATGCCAAAAGATACCTCTTATACCAATCCTCAATTTCTTAGCATTATGTCAAGATTCCAAGTTGGAAGAAGGAAAATCATGAACTAGCTGGGGACCTTGAAGAAGATAAAATTGCTAACTCTTTCCAAGAGAAAAGTTCTAAACCTAAGGTCATGAGTTAGAAACAAACAATGGAATCATGGGGTAGAAGAGAAGAAGAGAAAAATTTTGCTCAAAACCTTGAAGAAGTCAAGGCTGCTCTTACTCATGGTGATGATTAAGTAGAAGATCCTACATTTGAACACACCCCATCTACACCCCTCCAAGAGAGCTATCAAGCCACATCTGATATAGATGAAGTGATGATCAAATGGAAAGAGGAGAATCATTTGATTATAGCTCAAGAATTATCTCCTCTTCTACATATGTATAACCATCAGTCTTCCACTTCATCCCTTTTGAAAGAGGAATTTTTTTGGGAGGAAGCAAGTAAGGAGGAGTGTGCTCAACTCATGGATGATCAAGGAGATTTCATGAGTGCAAATGAGAAGAAGATCACCATAGGTACACCCTTTGATGAACTAGAGGATAAGTCAAAAGCTTTTTCCTCTATCTCTAATGAGGAAGAGATAATTTCTGACCTTGTTGTCAGTTTGCAAGATTTCATGCAGGAGCATGAACACTTCCTTGATCATGTTTTGAATAACTTATTTGAAGTCATTGGGGCAGGTTACACTATTCTTCAAGAAGGTTGTGAGCTAGCTTTAGGTGGAGAAGGCAACATTGAGACTCAAATAAATATACAAAATTGTTGCAAGCTTTCAGGCTTATCCTTTCAAGAGGTTGGTAAATCTAAAGATGATATTTTTAAAGTCATTAAGGAGGATGACCATGCAATGGAGCCTAAGCATGAGGTAGAAGGAGATAAGCCAAACAATGATGTATATCAAAAGGCTTATGGTGATGAGCCAATAGCCATTGATTTCTTGATGAGACACAACAACATGAAGAACCAACATTTGACAAGCTTTAAAGAATAAGAAGAGTACGTATATGTTGGGGGCATGTTTGACTCTGATCCACTCAAATGCAGGCCAATTAAGGTGGAAAACAAGAAGAGCAAGTCAGTAGAGCTCCATCCAATTTAGCCACTTGTCTTGAATCATAAGTCTCCTTGCCATAAAGGAAACTTTAGAAATTTTACCTTTGATCTAGGAGGTATACAAATATAATTGGTTAGCTATATCATAGTTAAATATTTTCCCTTTCCTTGTTGCTCTATTTTCTCATTTTTATTTCCCACTATTTCTTTTAAATAAGTGTTCTTTGAACACATGGCCATAGCTTAGAGCCTTTTTTCAAAAATTTAAAAACTCACAACACATTAAATCTCTCCCAAATCCTTAAATTTCCCCAAACTACCTTACACAGCCACTTTCACGACATGTTTAACTCACTATCCCATGAAGATTTAGTAATATTTACTAACAATTATCTAATTTTAATGCCATTTTGAGAGATGATGGATCATTAAATATCCCATTTAAAGATTTAAAGTGTCTCAAATATTCCTACATCTGCTAGAAATCTCTGTTACTTGCATTTTCTGTTCATAACAAACCTGCTTAGTGAAAGTGCCTTCCCTATTGTAAAGTTCCATACCTATTACCATAGTTAACTATTTCCAAGTATAGATAAAGATATGGATCAAAAATAGTATTCGCAACAAGGGTCTAGGATTTATGAATCCCTTGATAAGATTCTCACAAGTAAATCATATGCTTTGGCCCCTGCACAACCCTTAAAGACCTATCCATGGACTAGAGTCCCTGAAGTTGGCTATGAAAATGACCCAAAAAAGGTTAAAGATTTTATAGATGGAATCATGGACCCAATCCTTCAAAATCATAGAAAAAATATAAGATAAGAGGCACATCAAAGATGTATTCAGAGGGATAAGACTAGACAGTATGAAACATTTGCAATGAGGATATGGACTTCCCAACTGGCACAATTCATTGTCCTAGGTGTGCATCCATGTCTTGACTTGGTTGAAATATGCACCAAATTATTTCATGTGCCCTTAAATATCATATGATAGGGTCTATTCATGGTGAAGATTACACCAAAGGCTATCAGGGACATGTTGGCCCTATATCATGACAAGATAGCCACATTTCTCACCATTGCCAAAATGTATAAAATGTGGGCAAACATCAATACTCAATTAAGGTTTCTGTAATCAAAATTGCATTTAGGCAATGATGATACTACTATGCTGACACTACCAACAACAATAGCACAATTTGCACAAGCTAGTCAAGATGCACTTTCCATGATGGCTTTCATTTTAGAATGAAAGATGATATAACTGTCTTTGAAGAACAAATAGCCATTCTATTCAGATTGAAAATTGTTGACAAGACTCAAGAGTATCAGCTTGATTTCTCTAAGTAAATTGCATATTTAATGGTTGATTAGCTCAACCATTTCAAATCTAAAAGGGTTTTTAGGTATTCCTCTTATCTATTTCATCTCATGTTATATCAAAATTCTAGCATCTTTTTCCAACACATGCATCTAAATATATATGACCCAAGCTTCAGTCTACATAGGACCATTCATGTGTCTACATGGACACATATCTTATCCAAAACCAGTGACCCATACAAATTTTGGGAACTTTTTATTGCCCCTACTTTTTGTCATCTAAGCCTAGAGCTGGTTGTCAATAGATTTACTCCAAGTGTCTCAAGCCTTATGACCAATTGCACTATTCCTTGTGATTACTTTTTTGGATCCCATCATACTATTATTATAGTCCATGGTTTTAGTGGAGAACCAATGTTGATACCTAAGATTTTAACCCTTAGGTTAGAATTCTTAGATGTCACCAGGCAAGTGTCCATGGTGGATAATGAATATGGCATTGGGAAGAAAAAGAAGAAAATGTATGATGTTCCATGAGTGACAAATAACATGGCCCTAGAGGTCAGAGATGTTGCGATCGTGTTGCTGAGAAAACTAGACTTCTTGGGTTTCTCTCTAATTAAAGATAAATGGGGATGTGACCCAAATGGTTTCATAACTTCATGGGTCAAGAATAATAAGGTTGCTACCAGAATTGTGCATGAGGGCCATCCTTTTTGGGAAAATAGAAGAAATCTTAGGGAAGATATTCCTAATTTTTATGTAGAATTGATAGATTTGCCCCTTTAAGAAGACAACCCATGGGAAATTTTTATGCTAAGTAAATGGATTTTGATCCTAAAATCAGAATGACTTCTGATTTAAGAAGAGCATTAAAGAAAAAAGACTGGAACACTAAGAAAATCAAAGCCTATTGGAGATATAGGCAAGAGATTTGTGAGATAACTCACTCTTTTGGAAATGTGGATTCAGATGAGAAATGGGAGGAAATCTGGGATGAATGTCATTTGTCTTCTATTTCTAGCCCTAATACAAGAAATTTGTAGACACAGAGTGGAGAGCCAGAAGCTAGAGCAGAATCCAGTCAAACATTGCAGACCCCAGGGCAAACCTTAGCTATAGTAGTTGTAAATGTTTGTCCCCAATCTCTTAGTGTCATTGAAAAACAAAAGAGTGTGGTATCTTCACCACCAAAATCTTCTCCATTAGCATTATCCCTTGGGGTTCTTAGTTTTACACAATCACCACTTGTAGTAGTGGTAAATGTTGAAGAGAAGGGAGTACAGCCAGAAGAAGAAACACTAAGGAAACATAAGAGGCTGAGGTTTCAACTTGATTCAGAGGAGAGGGCAGAACCCTCACAACACCAACCACTAAGTACTTCAGCTACTTCTTAGGTAAGTGTTGTTTCTCCTTCTTATTCTCAATCTCTTTCTTCTCCTATAGGGGTGATGATTCCATCTGGCCAAATAATATCTCTTACCATCTCTGCTATGCCCATTTCTCATTTTGCCTCATCTATTCATACTCAGGGTATATCATTGCCTCACTTTTCCCCATCTATCCTAAAAAAACTACCTCCTCAAATTTCCCCTAGCCAACATTTGGCTATTCCATATGGCTTGCCACAAGGTTATCCTTTTGTGAGTGGACACATTGCCTCTCCTTTTACCTTCCAAACTCAAGCAGATGCTACTAAGAAGGCAAGGGAAGCCCAAATGGATAAAAAGAGGATCAAAGATAATAAAGCCCTGGCTACACCACATATGAGGTCATAATTTGACCCAATCCAACAATAACTAATGGTGACCCATTTGTCACCTAATATAGTCAATCCAAATGAGCAGATGTAGCCTGAAGATTATATAATGAATGCAGTGGTAATAGATATGTCACTTTTCAGACCACAAGATAAGGTTGAGATGTTAAATGAATCCACTTCTGTAGTAGCTAAGGATTATTTGAAAATATCAAAGAAGCTACAGAAGATGGAGGCTGATCTAGCCCAAGAGAAGGCAAATTGTAGTATTTTAACTGCAAAAATCAATATGAAGAATAACGAAATAGAGAGTCTCAACAAATAGTTGCAAGATATTGTTTCTCTTCAGACTCATCAGGCTATTCAAGCCCAAAATGATTCTTTAAAAGTAGGGCTAATGCAAGTGAAATATGCAGTGACAACCTTAAGGAAAGAAAAGGTAGAATTTAAAGAAAAATGTGAGGAAAACCTACTACAGGTCACTCAACTTCAATAGAAGCTGCAAAATGAGCAGAACAATACCACGGTTATATAGGCCAAACTTCAAGTTGAGTGACAAATAATAGAACAATTAACACTTGAGTTAGCTAATAGGCTAAAGAATGTAGGGGTTTTGAATTTGGTTAAGGAGATTTATGCATCAATATGTAAAATAATCTCTTAAGAGATTACTCAGCTCAGACCCTCTCTAACCCTTCTGCTAAATTCACAAAAATTGTGTGAAAAGGTGGAGACTTCAGTTAAAGCCACTCTATCCACTATCTCTTCGAGAGTGTTTAACTCTCAAATACTGCTACAAAATCTATATGATGCAGCTAATGGAATGTTATCAATAGCAGGGATTAGTGATAGAATGATCGCTACTAAAAGATTGAATGAAGTTCTCATTTGTAACTTCATAGTAGTTAAATGTGAAGAGCTTCTAGATGTGGTGAAAGAAGGAATCAAAGACATGAAACAACACATTGAATATCTGGTGCAATTTGATCTTCCATCCCCTTTTCTTGATAGCAACACTATGTTGATGATTGATGAAATTAACCTTTGTTGCTAACCAGGCAAAATGATCAGGTAGTCTTTCAGGGTTTAAGAGATGATTCATCAGTGCTTGAAGTGGAAGCTGTCTTAATTCCCATTTCCCAGCTAGAATTTAAATTGAAGGCTATAGTTCATATTTTGTAGAATTTTTCACACAAGGATATCATTAACCTTGATTTAGCCTTCAACAAATTACAAAATAAGTAGGGATTATTTGATGATGAGTGGTCTGTTTATCAGACGGCCTTCCTAAAGTTGTAATTTTTGCCACATTTGATCATATAGGAGATTGTGGATTCTTCTTTTTGAGTAGGCTCAAAAATCCTCAAGGTCGCCAAAAATTGTAGAGTAAAAAATACTCTACATGTTATTTTTAAGTTTCAGCTGTGTGCTCCAAGTTTTGTCCCTATGCATTTCAGTTTCGAGGTAACAAAGTTTTGACATAAAGTGCAAGCGCGAGTTTCATTTTTTATCTAAGTATTAATGTTGCATGGAACATGCCAAGTGTTATCATCTAAGAGACACTATACTTTGTTTCTAAAAGGCATCAAAAAGTGCCATGTGTCTCATAGAAATTCAACAGAGCATGACACGTGTCGGCATCCACGTTTCATGTTTTTTATGTGAGTTTCATGTTTATTATATTTTTTAAAAGCTTATTTCAATAAGTTTATCTTAGGGTCAAGTGGAAGTTGCCAAGTGGAAACTACTGAAGGTTTCAACATGTTTTTTTAAAAGCAATGGAAGCTGCCATGTGCCCCTAGCTAAAAGTAGTGGAAGCTACCAAGTGTCAACATATGCAGTTTCTTCATTTTGCTTTATTGATTAAGTAAAGACTATGGTGGGCCCTAGGTTTTGTTTTTGAGGCAAGCGGAAGCTACCAAATGTCACTATCCATGTAAATCTCAAATGAGGACTGAATGTTTCTATAGTATAGCCAGAGCGACGTGGAGACTGGCACGTGTCACCTTCCACAAGATCCTAAAAAGGTAGCTAAATAAAGTAGAGACTACCACATGTCCCCTGTTAAAGATGTGTAAAAAGTACCACCTATCCCTATTCTCCTTTTGAAGCTACTTTGAGAAGTGTTGTGGGTCCCATTTTATATAAGTGGTTAAATTTTTGAAGAAGCAGACTGTGACAGATGTCAAAGATGGAACACTCCTATGTAAAGACATAGTAAAGAGTATAAGTTATGTGGAAAGTGTAATGTGTATTCTATAAGTGCATGGAATCTTCCAAGTGTAATTTTTTGATGCCTCTTGAATAATAAGAATGTTTTCAAGTAGAGTAAGTGAAGCAGCCAAGTGTCCTCACCCGTTTCATAGTGGGAAGCGTCTTATGTATCTATTTCAGCCAATGAACTTACAGGAAGATGAAACATTTCAGATCCAAAAATATCTTGTGTTAGATACTTCTAGTTCAATTAGAGTTCAATTAGACATTTCCAGTTTAGTTAGACCATTGGATTGGGAACATGCAGGTAATTTAGAGCTAGTCTGATGCTATAAATATGAGTGTAGGGAAAATTGAGAAATGGAGGAGGAAGAGAGAATTTTAGACTTTATTATTGTTGCCAATAATATCATTTTCCTTTGTTCTATTTTATTTACTTAGAAAGTTTGTATAACTGTGCATGTTTTTGTGCCTTTTATGTAACTAGAAAATTCATGAAGATTGAATTCTGTGCCTTTGTTGATATTTTTTGTGTTACTACAAGAATCATCTAAGTCATTAACCTTTGACTGCTATGGCCAGTAATATCATTTGCCTCTATTCTATTTTTCGTGATTTAGAAAGTTTGTATAATTGTGCATGTTTTTGTGCCTTTTATGTGACTAAAAATTTTAGAAGACTGAGTTATATGCCTTTTTTGATGTTTTCTATGTTATTGCAAGAATCATCTAAAATTGTGAGTCTTTGATCCTATTGTTTTCAATTTTTACAATAATCATGCCTATTTTGCTCTTTGATGTAATTGAATCTTAAATATAGTTTTCACTGTGCTTAGTATTGAGGATCGAATTAAACTCAAGCGCATCACCGTAGTTAAAATGTTCTTTCATTGCATTTTTGTTTCTATATAATTTCTATCCTTTTTCCCAAAATACTTTTTGAGATAAAGAAGAGCCAGCTTCTTTAAAATCTAGAGGTCGTTTCAGGTCACAAGTCCCACATTCCTGAAACTTCCCATTGTTGGCATTGGAAACAATGCAATTTTAAGCATCAACTACTAAAAATATCTTTTACATTTATGATTTTTACCCTTTTTCAATAACACAATTCACAAGTTATAATTTTGAATTGAAAGTCACAGTTTTGAATGCTAATTAGTGATATTGTGTTAATTTTCTAACCTTTAATGACTAATGGTTTTTTGACTATGATAGGTTTTTATCCATCTGTAAAATAATGACTTTAAGACTCGTGATATTGACCTATAATTCATGGTATTGCGACTACAATCACAACATTATAATTTTTCCCAAATATGCTAACGATTATCCATAGATCTATAACCTATAGTTTTTGTTTTTTTTATCATTTTTTAATCTTGTTGGAGGACCAAAAGTCACATAAAACATGACATAACCCCTTTTAGAATCATGTTTAAGTGGTTTTATATCTTAAATCATATATGTTGCTAACCACATTTTTGTAAAAAAAATTATATCTATAACCTATTATGTGATTATTGACAAGAGAAACATTAAAAGGAAGGATCATCTAAAAGATAAACATAATATTCTTAACCTTTTTCCTATCTTTAACAATACCACTAATCATGTAGTTGTGATTTTCCTTATAAGATAGTAATATTGCATATCTAGTAGAGATATTGTGATTTATTAATTTTAAGGTTGTTCTATTTGCTATTTAATATCTCTGAATTCATAAGGCAAATTTTAGGAAAAATCTAAACAATGAAAAATATTACTATTTTATAGATTATGTTTGGAGTGTCTATTTTTGATGAAAATATTGTCTTGATGTTATTTCTTAAATTTTGGATACATAGATTTTTTTTTAATGTTGCCATAGTCACCTATAAATATTTATTAGGAATTTAAGCATTTGAATTAATCTGATCGCATGACACCTGCATTTTGGTCAAACATTCAAATTTTTGAAGTTTTATACCTTATCATAATATTTGTAATCTCCAAGTCATGAAATCATCTTAGTAGCATGATATCACTCTAATAGTCATATTTATTCATAAATTGTCTAGTTGACCATCATTATTAACTATTTATGATGATAGCATAATTCATGGTTAGTGATTTTATTTTATATTTGTATAGTCTCTAGTTGTGGTTTTACATTAGTCTGACTATGAATCTATTGTATTTCATTCTAAATTTTTTATTTTAAACTCATTTTTTCTTCAAAATTTTCCTTTTTGAGTGCATTTTTGGAATCATTTTTGATGAATTTTGAGTCATTTTGAGCCTCTTACAAGGCCCACATTTCCATTGGACCCTGCAACAAGATTTGTCCCTTGAACATGCAAAGGGTGTTAACCCATGACCCCACTGGGGGATATGACCCTCAAACCTCCACATCATGGCTTGCTTATCCAAAGAAATTATAGAGCTAAATCATGATTTTTTCCTATGGTTTTTGTTAAGGCCTATTAGACTAGCATTTTGCTTCTTATAGGGGATAATAATTTCTTTTTTGGTCTAACGTGTTGTCTTTCAGGTTACCCCTCAATATTATTAATCAAAAAATAATAATCATTATCTTGAAGGTTGCCTCTTTAAAAGTGACATTCAAATTACTAACCTTTTTCTTATAGGCCACCTATCAAATACATCTTGGCATCTTAAAAACTCATTTTTGTCTTAAATCATTTTAATCACTAAATTATGTTATCTAAATTCCTTTGTTTATATATTTTATACTTTTTATATATCTCACATATAATAAATTGGTTAATTAATCTCTTTTGGCTTGCATGTTTGTTACCCGAGGGCTATGGTGGTTTATTCTATCCTCCTTTCATCCTTGGGGTGATTCTAAGAGGATCAAAAACCACTAACAAACCCTCTAATTTTTTTAGGGGAAACATAATGTGGAATTAACATTCACAAACTTTCCATATTCTTAGAGGGATAGTGACCATGGATTTCACCACCACACAATAATCTAAACTCTATATTCTGGTAGAGTATAAATATCATGGGCAATTATCATTAAACTAATTGGTTGACCCCATATAGGTCATCCATAAAGGGGGAGGAGTTAATTATATGAACCAATAATTAGATAACACCCTATATGGACTTGAAACCCATAATACTTAGTGTATATCAGGGAAACACCTAGATATACTATTCAACCTAACATAGGACCTTTTGGCCATAATAAGCAACTTGATGTCAGAGTTAGGATCATCTCAAGTTGTCATCAAGTGAAATTAAGGTTGAGAGGATTTGGGAGATTTAATAATGGGTCACTATCCTATATCCGCACTAATGAAGTTGTTAGATAGTGCATTCATTGGGATACACACCCTTGAGTCTACTAATCATAGGTTTATGGTCTAGTTGATTTATTGAGTGTCATGCAAAACCTATTCTATTTATGATCCAAGTCATCCTTTCACCAAAACCTATATACAACTATCTAGGTCTTCACATAGTGTCATCTTGTATATCTTTGTCTTATTATCATATCATCCTATTGTACATATTTTTCTTTGTATATCCTTTTAAATACCCTCTTATCTTAATACCAACCTAGTCTAGTTATATCCACCCATCATTGGTCATACCCCCATCACTTACATATCCTAATCAAATCTTATCATCCTCCATCACATTTTATTATAGTCCAACCTCATATTATTTACTTAGCCATAACATTAATCACCCTTAATAATGTCTTTATCACTTAGTCTATCTTAAATAATCTTGATCACCTTCTAGTCTAGTTTTATCCATCTACATCACCTACATATCTAAATCACATCTTGTCATCCACAATCCCACTTTATCTATAACCAATCATTTGTCTTGATCTTTTCTAGCCTATTCAACTTATCCAAATTTTATCAACCTAGTCCTAATCATAATCTAACCTATCTTCAGCCAATTTACCCCATTATACATACTAGTCCTCTTGTCAAGTCTTTAGTCAAACATTAGCCCTCACCCACATTGGAAATCCAACCTCCCACATTAGCATCCTCATCATTAGTTTGTTGGTGTCTAAATCAAGTTTGATTCTTCCACATTGTCACATATCCTATCAATCCCATTTATTTAATCATCACATCCTATTTGAGTTGACCATCTTAATTTTAATTAAGTCTTAATCCAATAAATACTTACTCAATATCAATCTGTCAGGATAGTCTATCCCATAATCATCAAGTCTTAGAGCTTGTGATATCTTCCCTTTTTGAATCTAATCCCAATCATCAAAGTCTATATCATGACCTAGCTAGTTTAATTATATATTATCTTATCCCATAAAACATCACATCACATCAAATATCTAGTTAAACTTGTGATAAGACTAAAGCAAGCTTTTATCCAAATTTTTTCCATACATTCCATCGACATACTTTAGTATTTATATTCAATCCTTTGCACCTATTGACTGGGGCTAGAAAAACATGTCATCCATACTTTCTCGCATCCTTATTTATGGCATCCAAAAAAAAATTGGTCAATACCTTGATTGAACAATGTATCATCAGCAATAGGGATATGCTCATTTCTTTCTTCCTTGAGATGAGTACCCCATGTCTTATAGACTTTAGCCCCATACACCTATCATTACCTCCAATCCAAACACATCCAATTGAGTCTCATTCAAATACTAATTCCACTAATAATATATAGTTGTTTACCCCTTCCTACATAAGTATATGCAATCCAATCTTAACCACCTCATCTACTACTATTCCACTCACCTAATCATGTCAATAAAAATCTAACCTATCATCTAATGCTTCCATATCTAAGTCAAAAAATGAAGACATCCCCTATAATTCTATTCACATATCCTTAGGATCTCTCTTCCATCAAATCATTACCACTAACGTGATGTTTTATCCACCCATACAATATCTTGATCCTAGCAAGCTTGAGCCCTCTTGGTATAAAGCTAAATAATATTGTTTATATCATCAATCTTGGTGCATACCATTAATCGATGTCATAATTTCCAAAATTATTTCCAATACCTCATCACCCATGGTGCAATAGAAATCAAGGATGAACTAGATGAGTCTATATCCCTAGGTGAACAAGATGAGTCTATATCCATTAAAGGTGAATCTATTCCCCATGAACCTATTCATCATGATTCCTTCTATGGGTCTATCTTTGTCAAATCTATTATGCCTCTACTTTCTTCCCCTCACCCATCATATCAAAAACCCCATGCTTATAGGTCAATTATAAATAATGAATCTTATATTAGTAGCATTACATCATGTGCATTAGATTCAACAAAAGTCTTATATGTAGTAGGATCATGTTCAATACCACTATTTGAATTAGATTCCTCATCAAAAACATCATCCCTCATTGATTTTGTAATAGATGATGACCATCCTTACCATTTTTAAGATACCTCTAATTTGGATGACAATCAGTCACCAAGTATATATTTTGATCAAGTTGATGAAGTTATCATTAAGCTATTTAAATCTTTATCTATTAAATATTTTTAGATTGAATTTCATCATATTTTGGATGTGTATACTTTAGCTAGTCCTAGTGATCCTTTTACTAATATTGAAGAGATTTTCTTTGATGTTGAAACTAGGTCTCTTAACAACCTATAAAAGGACCATGCTTCCCCACCACCACTCATTGACCTCATCATGCCATCTCCCCCACCTCCATCCATCATTAATCCTTTTATTCCTATCAATGATCATTTAGTCACCTCCCTACATATGGATGAATAAGAACATAAATCATTAGACTCTTCCTTAAGAAACATAATGTGTGCATAAAATATAAAAGTCTAAGACTAAATTCCAAAAGAAATACATGATGATCAAATCACTGATCCAATAATTCACCATCAATAAAATTCAAATCATTGGCCTAATCCAAAATTATCTTCCCTGAGTGAAGCCCAATGTCAGGCACTAGGGTATCATCAAAGTCAAAAATCAATCTCCCTTAGTGAATCCCAAAATCAAACACCAGGGGGAATTTAAAGTCAAATCCAATTAGAAAATCAAAATAATTTTGAAATTAGTATCAATACAACTAATAATCCTTCAAATAATCAAATCAAAGAACTAAAAAATTGAAGTGTCTTGGATCTCTCGCAATCTTTTGTCATATGGCACTAATAAAATATGAAATTACCAACATCTCCAATGATGTGTGTGATTACTATTCTAATCTCCCATCGCCCATCACATCTTATCACATTCCCATAACACCATCAAGTCCTACCATCAATTCCAATTCATCACTTCCCCATTAACATTGAGATCTGAACCAATTCATACCTCACATCACCCACCCAAGAAACATCATATCTTATAGGGGTGACAATGAAACCTAGTATAGGTATCTAGAGGGGTATCAATCAATAATCACCAAAGATCACACCAACCTTGATACATCTAGTAGTGACAACATTATCCTAGCATCACATATATCCAAAATAGGTGGTCTTAAGATCACAAAATGTCTACATATTTCATCTCATACCCATATCCAATAAATTAGTATACCATCTAAAAACTCAAATAAATTAAATCAAAAATCAAAAAATCAAAAAAATCAAAAATTTTAAAAAGTTAAAAAAGTAAAAAAAAAAAAGCATTCATCCAATAGTGAAAACTAGTCTTCTGTCACCTTGGGAGACTACCATGATGAAAATTGGTTTCAAATATCATGGTATAATAATATATTGTTCACATTATACCTCAAAACTTTGGGGAAGAATTCATCCATTTCATATCCTTTATCAATCTCCTCCATGTCATCCATATCTAACTTATCACTTTGTCTATTGAACTTATCCATTATCTACCATTATACCTTATATCTTATTATTTCCATCCATTATTATAGTCTTAGCCTTCATAAGGGAGTTTAACATGTCTTGAGAAATGTTCTAGAATTATTTTTTCATACTCTAATGTACACTTAGGAAACTAAACATTTGGTTCCTTCATGATGTGGTAATTGGTGATCCCAAGTCCATTTTTCCTTAGTCCTCATCCTATTTTTAGCATCACCCTCATCCTTTAGTTATAAAATTCATAATTTCATCCATCCTTATCCTAGTTTCTAGGATTATTATTATATTTTCTAGTAAAATTTTTATATTATATATACATATTCTAAAAATTGCTAGAAATTATAAAATCCATAAAATCCTAAAACATTTATGTTGGCTTATCTTATGTCATCTTGTCATATGTCATGTGTATCCCAATGTCCTAGGTTCCACATATTATTATCATATTACCTTGTCTTATGTATTAGTCATCTTACCTTGTCTTATGTCTTAATTTTTAGAGTTACAATTACTAATATGGGAGGGGGGTGAATTAGTGATGCAAGATAATCCAATTCAATTCCCAATTCCTAAACATTTAACACATACAATCATGATTCATAAAAATTAACCATTATAATAAACAATGAAGATAAATCAATATCAAACACATAATAAATGATATATGTTGGAAACCCTCTTTGGGGATAAAACCCACTTGACCTTGCAAGATGGACTATAGTCCTATAAAATAAGATCCAACATTTAGACTAACACCAACTAATCAAGGAACACCCAACCGTTAGTTTAGTGAGACACCCATCCCATAAGGAAGAACCAACCCCCTAGGTAGCCAATCACCCACTCATATAACTTGAATAGATAATATTAAACACTTTTTTATCCTTAGCTGATGATGACCACCTTTTTATGCACTCTTCACCTATAATCTCTCTCAATCTACCTCTAAGACTAACTTGCTCAAACATCATATTCTAGGCTCATTGAGTTCAATGACCTACATTTATTCCTAGATTAAATTAATAAGAAAATAATTAATGATCATATTCACTATTTTTGGGTCCTCAATTACTTTTACCTTCTCTTTCAAAGGTTCTATCCTTTGTTTTAATCCACAAAACTTCAACTAGCATAATTAGTCCAATTAGACCTTGCACTTATACCACTTTATTCCTTTAACCCATATTGGTTGGCCAGGATTATTTAAATATTTTAAATAATCTTATAATAGGTCCATAAAAACATTATATGTGGGAACTACACTCTACATGTGTCATTCATTACCTCATTAGCTCCAAACCACCTTACCAATGATTTCAACACATCAAAAAAATTTAAAATATACCCTTTATTACTCTCATATAGGTCCATGCTACTTAGAATGCCAACTCACACCTTGAACCTACCAATTAGGTCTCCTCACTCATTAGGCTTTTATACATAGAAAACATAGTCTTAAAGTTATAAAGTAAATACTCAAATATTTCACATATTCATATGATTATATAACATGGGTGAAACATTAAAGAACTATGAAACACCTCCATGTGATTTAGACACTTCAACACAATTTCTAAGCACTAAAAATAACTCTTTCAAAATGACCACTCAGGTTGGTCACACACAATCAAAATATAGTTATACTATCTTGACTCTCCATATCTGATCATGGGCATATCATGACATAAAATACTTTATCATAATCCTTATATATTTATATAACATCTCCATACTCATTTACGTATTCAATTCTACTCAGAACACCTTCAACTCATTCCTTCAACATGGTCACTCAATCTGCTAGTGCATTCAACAAACCTAATCAACTTATAAGAAATTATTCACACTAAATATGGATTGTTAAAACCTATAAAATAAACATATATGGTAATCATGGATTATATAAAACTCTCAAATATATATTTATCTTAACACATCAAAATACTATTAATAAAAATCTTCATTATCCTTCTCATGTCACTTGCAAAACATGGTCAAACACACAGTCAAATCTAGGGCTCAATATCTTAAACTATATGAACATTAAAATATTATATTTAAATTGTTTACATTTAAATTTAATTCATATTAAACTTTTATAGTTATTCCATCAATAAATTTATCTTAAATCAAAAGATATTAGTAAAATATTGTGGACTAGTTTTTCCCTTCGCTAATTCAAATGCTAACAGCCACTATGTAATGCAAATATTATAGACAAATATATTCATCTCATGCTACATGAAATATATATAAAATGTGATCTATTGATATCCTTTATATCATCCTAAATTTAAATCTTTAATTATCACTACTGTTAATTTGTGCTTCCATGATTAAGACACTTGGTAGTACTGTGTGCCTTCTACTCACCCTATAGTCAATCTCTAATGAACTTCCACCACTTATAAGTCCCACATGCCTTCTAATAATCCTTTATCATATTAAATTAATACAAACCATTGGATCACTATCTAAAATATCACACACTCCATTAGATCCTTATTTGGTTAGATTAATTGCTTATTGTTAGATCTTCGGTTTGATTGAATGCTCATCATAGATCTGTGATATCATAAATTTGTCTAATTATGGAAACTTATTTTACTCTATTTGAGAATCCAAATTTTTACCTTAATAAATATTTATAAAATCCATATCTATACTATCCATATATCAAGTTTCTCTTGAAACCTTCACACATGTGAAATATGACATCATAAAACTGCTTACTGAGTCTTATCTGTCAAGATGACTATTTAAACTTAGAGAATCATCTGACTACTCTAATGAATTTCATTTAATTCCAAAATCACTCTATGAACTCATAAAACCCCATAGGGTCTCTTTAAAATATCCATGCCATCAATATCATCCATCAATTACTTAACAAAATAAACACTCTCTAAACCATCAATCTGAACACTTTGTTATTAATACATTATGATCTCATGCTCTCTTTTACATCAATGACCATGATCAACAATCTCCCCCTTTATAATTGATGGAAAAGCACCCTCAAAATGACTTCTTTCTCATTTTAACTCCTTCATTCTAATCTTTCTCCCCCTTTTACATTAATTACAAAGGGTCTCTTCAATAATATGTGAACTTGATCATTGAGTTCACAAACTACTCATAGAGATTTATAAATCTCCCCCTAACATCAAGATTCATCTCATGTCATCTATTCTTTGACATAAACTAGTCTAAATTTGGGATTTTCTAATCCTTATACCTATCTACCCATAGAACTCACAGGATCCTTTTGCTCATGCATGAATATTTAATACCTTGAATAAACACATGACTTGGTTTGATCAAGTCATCATATCAATCTTATTGAATTCAAAAACGTAGTAGACATCTTCACCATGATTATAACACCTCACCTATGCTTCCCCTCACATCATGTACACCTTTTCAAGACTTTCAAACTATTTGAGTTATCTCTCCCTAACTCCATGCTTCACCGAGATCATGACATATTCAACAAGTCATTTCAATGAGCTAGGTCTGCCAACAAATATTCAACACTATCCACACTCTAGTCAAAAATCTTATGAAAACATCTTGTCTTCATAACATAGTGACCTCCATGACATACATAACTTGAAATCTATAGAACTCTGAGACCTTATTGATGATATCAAAGGTATGATAACATATTCTCCTCATAATCCATATCAACCTTATCTTCAATATTCATTATTAGATCAATAAATTTAAGTAATTGACAAGTTCTTACCTTTAGGACCAAAAAACTTAAACACATTTTGAGCATATTTGAAAAAGATTAGCATACCTTTATATGTAATAGAACATCTTGATAACACACCATCCTTGATCAAAAACTTGAAAACCTCAATTCTCTACCTATAAACCTATAGGAAAAACATATTCATTCTTCACCATTTGACTAACTAGACCATCCTTCATATTTGATCAAAAAATTGACTTTAGGATCACTGTCCCTAAATATAGCTTTTTAATCATTCCATCACAACACTTTGGAGTAGATTAATAAAACTCATTTCTCCCCCTTATCCAAGCACATTTTTAAAAGATATTTCTTATCTTACAACCTCAACAAAATCTCAACTAGCATCCACCATGCTTCCTTTTTCTTGTCAAGTGTCTCCTTGAATCCTTAATAGAGACACCCTAATCCATAATGTCCTAAAATAATATGAAACCAAGAGTTTCCCACAACTCCTCATATTCCTTTTCTTCCTTGGTCATCTGATACTAATAGTTCTTTTTCTTCTTAGGCTTAATCGAATCTACATGCTCATCCACTAAAATATTCTCCTTTTATTATAATATTGGATTGATAATATATGGAGACAACAAAGATTCATGACATACCTTTTCATCTAAAGAAATAACCTCAACAATAGACATTGAAAATTAATGTTCTTTGCATGAAACTTGCTCAATAATAGGAGGATGTTCTCTTATATCAATACATACCTCAAAACTAGCCTCAATTAGCAATTTGGTATTTTCCTTGAGCTTGACTTAAACTGACTTTTGATTCTTATTTTCTATCTAGACAGATAACACATTCTCTTGGTATTTATAAACCTTCTTCATATCTGATATCTCTTTTACTTGAGCAAGCAATCCACCTTGATATTTCAACTTAACTAAATTAGTTTTCTTAGTCTTCACTTCCTTAGGATTCCATACCAAATATTGACCTTTCTTGAGCATAATATGATGTCCATGTACCTTCTTATGACTTGAGAGCTTGTTTATATAATATCTTGAAATATGACTAACTTGATGACATTTGAAACAAATAACATCTTGTCTCTTAGGTTCATTATGCTCAAAATTGATTTTCTTAGGTCTCCATACCTAGGTTAGTATTTTCCCATGAATTATAGGGAAGAATATATAAATATGTCCCATGTCATGACAATTATAGAAGACTATATTATCCATACCTCTAGCTGACTAGCTGCTCTTCCTTTTACAGTTTCTTGACTTATGACCAGACCTATGACAAGCATAAAAATGACCATTAAAATATATTTAATACCTCATGTCACTTGGTTTCTTGATGGACATTTTATTTTTGATCTTGGTTCTTGAATCCTTCTTGTCTTGAGCTAACCTATCTTTCTCTTTCTCAGTCTTATTTACCTTGACAACCTTTAATGAATCTAGCTTAGTCTTCAATTGGATACTCTCATCCTCTTTATCTCTCATACTTGAACTTGTATCTTCTAACTAAATTTTTATAAATTTGATTGTCTCTTTATCCCTCTTAGCTTGCTTATCCATGCCATCATTCAATCTATATGATTGCTCTTCAATAATATTTATAGAATCAAGATTGGAATTCAATTCATCATGCTCACCTTTATTTGAACTCAACTTGGAATTTGTGTCTTCTAATTGACTCTTGATATGTCTATATTCTTCCTCTTTTGAACTTAGATTAGTATTTATAACATTGAATTAATCCTCAAGATCCTGCATGGTCAACTTGTCTTCCTTGACTATTGCACTTAATCTCTCAAACTTGGTTTGAATATGGCTTACAATTTTCTATGTTTCATGACCTGTTAATTAAGATTATCAAGACCCATATAATATTCATCATCCTTGGAATTATAATTACTCTTCCCAATCCCAATATGATTAATATTGTCTTCAATCTTTTTTTACCATTGATCTTAGCTCAAGATATTCTTTCTTCAATTGGTCAGCCATATTTTTACCTTGGATCACCTTCAAGTGGTTAAAATTGAAAATAAGGTCCTACTATGATACCCATTATTCTAGGTACAATCAATAAGGGGGGTGAATTAGTGATGTAAGATAATCCAATTCAATTCCCAACTCTAAAACATTCAACACATATAATCATGATGCATAAAAATTAACTATTGCAATGAACAAGGAATATATAAAAATATCAAGAACACAACACATGATAGATATGGGAAATCATATTTGGGGTTAAAATCCACTAAACCCTTTAAGATGGACTACAGTCTTATAAAATAATATCCAACATTTAGACCAACACCAACTGATCAAAAAACACCCATACCTTAATTTATTGATACACCCATCCTAAAAGGAGGAACCAACCCCCTAGGCAATGAAAAACCCACTAAAATACCTTAAATATATCATCTTAAACACATATTTATAATCTTAAACTAATGAGGACCACTTTTGTCTGCACTCTTCACCTATAATCTCTCTCAAGCTTCCTCTAGGATTAACTCACTCAAACTGCCTCTTCTAGGCTCATTAGGTCTAGTGACCTATGTGTACTCATGCATCAACTTAACTAGACAAGATTGAATGATATTATTAACTCTCTATTTATCCTAAATGACCTATACCTTATATTTTAAAGGTTATCTCTTTTTTTTAAATCCACATAATCTCAACTAGCACAATTAGTCCAATTAAACCTTGTACTTATACCACTCTCTTCCTTTAACCCATCTTTTTAGGCTAATATGATTTACATATTTGAACCAAACTTAACATAGGTCCATAAAAATGTTATAAGTGAGAACCAAACTCTTCATATGTTGGTCATTACCTCATTATTCCAAAACCACCATTAGGTCTTAGTAAGACCTAAAATAATTAGGCCTTCATACTCACATGTTACATGTGAGACCAATTGGAACACCTTCATCCTTTACCAATGATTCAAAAAAATAAAAGTTGTTTCCAATATACTATTTACTAATCTCATGTGGGTCCATGCTACTTGGAACACCAACTCACACCTTGAACCTACCAATTAGGTCTCTTCGCTCTTTAGGCTTTCATACACAAAAAGCATAGTCTCAAACTTATGAAACAACTAGTCAAATATTTCACATAGAATTATGATTATATCACATGGAAAAAACCTTAAATATATATTTAAAAACTCCATGTGATTTATAAACTTAAAAAAATATCTAATCACTAAAAATAACTCTCTCAAAATGACCACCCAGGATGGTTATATAGTCAAAATATAATTATATTATTTTAAATCTCCATATCTGATCAAGTGCATGTCATGACATAAATTACTTTATCATAATCATTATATATTTATGCAACATCTCCATACTCATTTTATTCTTAATTTTTTATCAAAAAACCTTTAACTCACTCGTGTAACATGCTCACTCAATCTACCAATGCATTCAACAAACACAATCAACTTCTAAGAAATTACTCATACTAAAGTTATGTTAGTCAAACATAAAAAATATAAATTGGAGGTATTAAAATAGTTTATTACACTATAAAATATATATTTCATCTTAAAACATCAAAATACTATTCAAAACAACTCAATATCCTTCTCAGCTCACTTGCAAAACATGGTCAAACAAATAGTCAAGTTTTGAGATCAATATCTATAGCTATATGAACATTCAAATCCTCTAATAAAATTATATATATGAAAATTTAATTCCTCTTCAAATTTTATTTTTATTCCATCAATAAATTCATCATATATCAAAATATATTAGCAAAATACTATAGACTAGTATTTCCCTTTGCTAATTCAAATGCCAACTATCACTATGTAATGCCAATATTGCAAACATGTGTCTTCATCTCATGCTCCCTGAAATATAGATATAACATGATCCATTTAACTCAAAAAAACCTAACTTTAAATATCTAAGTCTCACCATTGATCATTGATATGTACTTCCATGATTAAGACACTTGGCCATACCATATGCCTTCTACACACCCTACAGTCAGTCTCCAATGAACTTCCACCACTTGGCAGCCCTGCATGCCTTCTAATCATATTATGACATATTGAATTAATACAAACCATTGGATCACTATCTAATAGTAACACAATCTATTAGATACTTATTTAGTCAAATTAATTACTTGACATTATATCCTTGATCTGATTGAATGCTTGTCATAGATCTTTGATATCACAAATTTGGCTAAGTATGGAAAGTTATTGAACTTTGTTTATGAATCCAAATTTACACCTTAATAATTTTTATACACTCCATGTCCAAACTTGAAACTTGAACCATATGATCTCCTCATAGAGGGGAATATATCCATATATCAATCTGCTCTTAAAACCCTCATATATGTGAAGTATTATGTCATCAAATTGCTTACTAAGCCTTATTTGTCAAGATGACTACTTAAATCTAAACACTCATCTAACTGATTTGATGATTTTTTCTTACTTCTATAAGCACTCCAAGAACTAATAACACCCCATATATTCTCTGTAATGTGTCCATACCATCTATTATTTAACTAAGCAAACACTCTCCAAACCATCAATTTGATCACCTTATCATTAATGCACTATGATATCATGCTCTTTTTGACATAAATTAAAACCTAACATCAATGACCATTGTCAACATTATTCATCTTACTTTGTATTATCTACTAATCATCTTATCAACCTAGTCATCTTATTCTCATGTCTTTCATAAATCCATATCCTTATTCCAATCTTCATCCTTATCCAAATCCTCATCCAAATCCCTCATATAGTTCAAAATCCATATCCACATCCATATAATTACCTAAGTCCTAATCCTAATCATCATAGTTTGTCTCTTCCAAATACAGGGTTATCCTAAATCCATAATCACATCATGATCATCCTAGTCCAACCCGTCACCCAATCACTCATCCCATCATTACACAAGACATTGTACATTGCATGAAAATACTTATGTGTGTTACTTGTATGATCTATATTGTTTGAATTATTTGAATCATATATATATATATATATATATATATATGCTTGTCTTATGTTTTATCTCTTTGTCTATGCTTATGTTTTCTATTGCAGCATATATATTTTTGTCTATTGAGTAATGAACGAAGATGATATGAGGTCACCAAAGCTATAGTAATGCTCATAAGTGACCTTGATGATGAAAAGTTTACTTTTATCCCATTTTATGAACTTTGACACAATTTCCTCTTGGTCATACTTATATCACGGGGCATACTTCGAAGTGTAATATCTAATAGACTACCTAGACTATGATGAGATTTATGATAGCTATGGTGGCTTGATCACCTACACTCTCATCATTTATATAATAATCTAATAATCCTTATTTCTCATTCTTTATCTAATACTCCCAATTAATCTAACTAACATCTAATATATTATCCTCATCTCATCATCTGAGCCATATCCTATAATCATTGACATCATCCTATAATCAATAATTATCATCATCATCATCATCATCATCATCATCATCATCATCATCATCATCATCATCATCATCATCATCATCATCATCATCATCATCTTCTCTTCCATCATTATCATTTATCCTCTAATCACAACTACATTGGCTTGATGTCTTTTTATACTATGTAGGTAACACTTACCCACTTTTCACTATCTAAGGATAGATCAACCACTCTCACCTATTTACTCATCATCCATAAACACATCTCTCCTATCCCTCATCATCTTATAGTCTTACATCAGTCAAATCAATTAGTTATAATATAAATCATTGACCACTATATATATTGATTAATCACCATATCTGTACTCATCTGCCAAATATTTTTCTCAATCACCCAAACCTATCTATTGGGCCCAAAAATTCATAATATTTGTATTTTCTTCATCCATCATACATTATCATTGATTAGTCAATTCATCACTTATAGTTTATGGTTCCTTATTTGACTGGGGCATGGGAAAAACCATAACTTTATCATCATCTATCTCTTCCTTACATATGTCCTTACCAGGGGCATCATCACTATTAACCACCTTGTGTCTCATTGATTTGATTCTTCCCCTTCATGTTTTCATCACTCAATCATATCATTTTTGTCTATCATCACCTTCATCATATCATTTGAGTACATGCTTGATCGATAATCATCAATATTATCAAATCCTTATCTTATCCTAGCCAACATATCTCCCTTGCATTAATCCTTATTTGGGATACATCAAAAAATTATTGCATTTTATCCTATCATCATCATGTTACAGCCGATTCCCCCTTGAAATTTGTCAATAACCATAACATAGTCAATTCTCACTCCCTATGCATGTGTCTTTACCAAGGGCATCATCAATATATAACTCATTATTCAAGTTGATTTTATTCATCATCCATCTCACATATATCATCCCATCCACTTATCTATCCATTTCATCCCAACCCTCATTTCCTCTTTTTAGTGGCCATCCTTTTAATTCTTCCTCGTATGTCCCTTTGAAAGGGCATCATATCCACAAATACCATTTACTAAAATTCATCTATGAAATAGTTTTTATTTGAAATATCATTACTCTTTCCACATCAATCCACTCACAATGCCTTTTTAAAGAGGGGAAAATTGTATGTACCTAAATCTATTTGCTTCTTTCATCATCACTAATATTACTATTAGTTGACACTAATTCTACTTATCTAATTTATACCTTCTAATTTCATCTTAATATCACCCCTAATCCTATTAGTTTATCTAACTTCCCCCTTCATTCCACTTAATTTACTAAACTTATTCTTCCCCACTTCTTCATTTATTCTCCTAAATCCCCATTATGCCATCCTAATCCCACTTATTCAGTAATTTGGAATTTTAAATTTCCATGATCCACCTACCCACCTACTAGGCCTATTCCTAGGCTCTCTTACACCCATATTACCTAATGACCCATATAATCCTTATCTAATATTGTACATAATCATAATTAATCCCTAATAAGATTACAAAATACTCCAATTTTATAATCCTCTCTAACTTAGCCTTACCCATCTAGAACCCTCTACTCTAGAGGTTTCCAAAGAATTAAAAATTCATTAGAAAATCCCCAACCATTGATTCTAATGGCCTAATATTGAATTACATACATTTATTTTTCCCTTCATTTTCCATATAAATAACCCATTTCTCCATGGTTATTCTAACTAGAAAAAATCTATGAAGGTCGGGAAGTCTCCATGTTAGACTAGCAATCAAAAAGATATCTACTTAGCCCATATTAATATAATCTTTGAATCCATCATCAACATCATTGATCATGCCAACATAATGTCAAAAATTTGAGTCTAACTAATCTCAATATAATCCATTTACCTTTCATCCATTTAATATTGGTTTAGATCAATTAGCTTTAGGATTAAAGTGCCACTTTGAATAATTCCTACACATATTTTCATTTGATCCTAATGGATCTAGATCTTACTTAGGTAGTTTGATATTTTGGGTAGTTTAAATTACATAGTTTAATTCAATAACTCAAATTTCATATTACAATAATTATATAAATGAATCATAATTAGTAAATTATAAAAGATGCATTTAATTAAAGATCAATTAACAAGACCAATTTGGATTAAATTATTAAAGTATTTTTTTAATACCATTTTTGAGTTAAACCCAGTAGAGTTCTAACATTGTGGTATCAGCACCAAGGTTCAAAATATAGGAATTAATGATTTTAATAACATATTCATATTCTTCTATTAATCAGAAAGGATAATGGTGAATGGTAGACTTGGAGGTGAGGGTACTTCAAATAATAACCCTTTAATAGATTCAAACCAATTTTTTGTAGAGAAAGATGCAAAGTTGTATCAAATTATCATAGCCATGTACAAAAATAAGGACTAAATCATGTCTTTAAATTAGTAAGTACATGGGCATGTTAAATAAATTAATTATGAAGATCATGAAGAACACCCTATTCATCAATAATATCAGTAAGAGGCTTAGCAAAAGTGTAGGCATGATGAGGTGCCATAGGATCTGAGGCTTTGTCTAGTTGTAGAACTTGCATGGGAAATGAAGAAAGTTAACCTTTCTATGTTTGATGGAACTATGTTAGGAGATAGTGTTGAATTTTATTTTAAAAAAATGTAAAACTACTTTGAGATCCATAATCAATCAAAAGTCTCTAAGGTAGTTTTGGGAACATATCAACTTGTTGGAGAAGTAACAACATGGTGGAAAAATAAGAAGCTTGAGATGAATTTGGACTCCACTACCATCACATGGGATAAATTCATGGTTTTGTTAAGATCATTATGGTTGCACCAGTTCTATTTTTACCATAAGCTAATAAATGTTTAGAATTTGTAGCAAGGAGATCTTTTAGTGAATGATTACTAGGAATAGTTCAGTAAGACTTTAAAAATGTTCCTCAATATCAGGTAGGTGAAATGTTTCACATTCAAAATTTAATTATGGGATTAAAACCCCAAATTTTGTTTGATTTATATGTACATGAGCCATGCATGATGCATTAGGTATTTGAGAAGGAAGTTAAGTAAGAGTAAAAAATAAAGTCTATTTCTCAAGTCAAGGAGAAGTTAAAGAAGAAGTTCAGAGGTTCCAAACCCACTCTTAAAAGGAGAAACTAGAAAAGGAAAAGAAATATGAAGAATCAAATCAAGAATCAAAATACTAAATTTAGTAATTTCTTGGGTATTAAGAAATATAAAAGTATATTCAATCCCAATTTCAAAGGGAAGTAACAATTATAAATGATAGGACCACCTGGTAGATATTTCATTTATGGAGGTGATCACTATGGTAGGGAATGTACTCAAGGAAAGTTTGAAGGTAAATATAAGGGTAATACATAATAAAGAGCCTTTAAATAGAAAATCCATGTAACTGTTAACAATCATTAGGTTGATTTTGAAGTCTCACTTATTAATGTTACAAGTAATCTTTTTGGTCAACCCATTTCCATTTTGATTGACATTGGATCTATAAATTTTTTTATTTCTCCATGAATGTTATCTAAGTTGTCTTGGAAAGTTATCTCAATGAAAAATGCATGGTTAGTTTAATATGGGAATGAAGATAAGGTCAAAATTGACAATTTCTTAATGGAAGTTGAGATTGAATTACCTAAATTCACCACAATAATAGATCTTTATGTAGAACCACTAGGGTCATATGATATAATCCTAGGGGTAAATTAGCTTGTTAATCATAAAAATAAATTATATTGTTATCTTAAGAAGGTAGAATATCGTAATGATTTTGGGAATTAGAATCAGATTTAAGGTGAGAAAAAGGAGTTGAAACTTAGGTAGATTTATAAAATTTAGCTTAAGAAGGCTCATAGGAAAAGATCTCAGACATTTATTATTAAAATAAATGAAATGGAGGAATCTAAGGAATCATCCATTAAAGAATACCCTTTTTTATGAAATTTCAGCATGTTGATTAATGAGATAATTAACAATAACTATCCATTGCCTCACATTGATGATATCTTTTATCAAATACACAGGACAATAATTTTCTCTAAGATGATATTTAAGTAGTATATCACTAGTTGAGGATTTGTGAATAACATATTCTCAAAATAGTGTTCAAGACTTGATATGGTCACTATGAATTTATAGTGTTGCCTTTTAGGTTAACAAATGCTCAGACACCATTCATGAATCTCATGAATAATGTGTTTAGCGATTATCTAGATCACTTTGTGTTAGTTATTTTAGATGATATCCACATTTATTCTAATAATAAGGAAGAACATCTACAATATATGGAGATGGTTTTGTGGCATTTTTAGAAGCATAAACTATATGGTAAATTATCCAAATGTCCATTTTTCAAAGGAACATGAATTATTCGAGACACATTATCTCCACAGATGGAATTTTAGTTGATTTGGTGAAGATAAAATCCATAATGGAGTGGTTTTCATGAAAAAATGTTCACATGGTAAGAAGTTTTATGGGACTAGCAGGGTATTACACGAAATTTACTCCAAATTTCATAAAAATGGCTAACACAATTATCTCTATTAAATGGAAGAATCAAAGGTTTTTTGGTTGGAAAAGTGAAAAAAATTCTATCAAGAGTTAAAAAGGAAGCTCATTTTATCCCCTGTGCTAAGAGTTCCCAATCGTAATGGTCATTTATCAATAATAATCAATTCATATAGGGATGGTATTAGAATACTTCTTATGTAAGATGGTTTAGTTGTATCATATGAGTTTAAGAAGCTTAAACCATATGACGTAAATGATGCTGCACATGATTCAGAACTTATTACAATAGTGCACTCATTGCATTTTTCAGAGGAATTATCTATTGGGGAAACCATTTGAGCTCAATATTGATAACTTGACGTTCAAATATATCTTCACCCAATCTAACTTAAATGCTCATTAGAGACATTGGCTAGATTTCCTATCTAACTATGAAATTTATACTAACTACATCAAGGAAAGGAAAATAGAGTTTTTGATGCCCTAAGTCATAGAAGTTATATAACAACTTTAGCTACTATAAGGACTACCTTTTGTGATCAATTTATTAAACTCTCCCCTAAAGATGAATTTTATGAGTGAGTTAAGATTATTTTTTTAAAGAATGCTCAGAACCCTAAGTTTAAAGGATTCAAATTAGAGAATGACTATCTCTTGAGGTATAGTGGTAGAATGTATGTACTTGGTAGAGAGAATTTGAGGAGCAAGATGATAAAGGAATTACATAATGGCCCTTTTTCAGGTCACCCTAAGTGACAAAGTTAATGGTTGAGCTAAGACCTATTTATTTTTAGAAAGGAATTAAATGGATGCATTGAATTTTGTGCCTCATTTTTGGAGTGTTAGTTTGTGAAGGTTGAACATGTACACTAGGTAGGATTATTGTATCCTCATGATATATTGGAATGGAAGTGGTAGGTATTTATTATGGATTTTGTCCAAGGTTTGTCTTTATCATGGAACTAAGATGACATGATTTTGTTGGTAGTTGATAAACTAACTAAGGTAGCTCACTTGATATTAGGTAATGTGTCTGATAATACACCAATGCTTGTGAAAATATTTGTGAAAGAGATGTACTAGTTACATAGTTTTAAAGAGAAGATAATTTTTGATCAATATCTGATGATGATGTCTATGTTTTAGTTGACTCTAAATTCATATTTGGGCACATAGTTGAATTTTATTACTACATATCATTCAAAAATGAATGGAAAAATAGAGAGAGTAAACCAAGTTTTAGAAGATATTATTTGAATGTATTGCATGAATCAACAATATAAGTGAGAAGAGTATCTTTCAGTAGTATAGTTTTCTTACAATAACTCTTACCAATCATCTTTATAGGTGGATTTATTTAAATTATTGTATGGAAGGAGGTGTATAACACCAATCAATTAGGACAAGCTTGAAGGTAGGGTGGTATTTAGTCCTAAAATACTTTTAATAATGGAGGATTCATGTCAAGTCAATTAGATAAATTTTTGATGAATCCAATGATAGATAAATAAATCTATGTTGATCTAACAAGGAAAACAAGATAGGTTTCTATTGTTGATAATGTTTTTCTATGGGATAATCCTCATAAAATCTCAATTAAGTTTTGTAAATCAGTGAAGCTTTCACCAAGATATATGGGACCCTTTGAGGTCTTGTAAGTGATAAATATTGTTATGTATAGACTTGCCTTACCACTAGCTCTATCTCTCTTCCACAATGTTTTTCATGTGTTCTATCTTAAAAACTATGTATTTGATCTTTCTCATGTATTGGATTGAAATTGTTTACAGGTTCTAGATCCTAGAGTGGTCATAGTAGATATAGTCAGAATAATTAACACTCAAAAAATTAGTTTGAATAATAGGTAAGTGTCATAGCTCAAGGTCCAGTGGGACCAATATTATAAGGATAGTTCCACTTGGAAGGACTATGATGAGTTTTATAAGTTGTTTCCACATTTATTTGTTTAGATCATTTGTTATTATTATTTTATTTAATACTATGTGTTATTTGATTTCAAATATTTGGTTTGAAATAAGTTTCATTGATAAAATGACTAGTTTTAAGGGGGAAGGATGTTACATCCTTATTTCCTCACTAAACTTGATTTTCTTATTAAACAAATATTAACATGGTTAATGTTATTTAATTATTATTTTAGAAAATTATTTTAATGTATGATGATTTATAGACAAACATATAATGATTATTTTGTGTGACTCGTTACTTGATTGATTAGTTATACATGAGTTTCATATGCATGTGGATTATTCTCATTCACTATTATTGTGCTTTACTAGCATTTTTATTGATTATAATTGTTATGGGATAACTACCATTTATATTTGTGAGGTGGATATAGGAGAGAGTCCACTACCTATACATATATGGATGAGAGTATCATCTAGGAAGGTGCTACATATGAATATGTTGGAGATGTAGAGATTTCAAAAGGAACCCTGCACACACCACATAATACAAATAATTACATAATTATTTTAATTTAATTATGTTTGGTTAATTCATGTTTGCTCATGTTGATTTGGTTTAGATCCGTGATTATATACCATTTTGGTCTTGGTTGTAGTTGTTACTATTTTATAATATTATGATGTTTTTACCATTATGCTATATTTCAATATATATTTTTCTTTAGATGACTATGCTTATGAATTGTTGACTTCGTGACTCTACATAGGTGTATACTTGAAAGAATTCAACATAAAAGTATTGTTAGTAAAGATTATACATGGCATAGAAATAAATTACGTTATAGATAATATTAAAAAATGATTTTGTAAAAATTATCTAGCCTAAACCTAGGTAAAAGTGACTATGGTTGTACCTAGGGTGACATAGTTTTGAATACCTAAGTGTCAACTAGGTATGAAAGTTTGATTGTTTAATTTTTAAAATTTTGGAGAGGCATTCACATTTTTAATAAACATAATTATTGTGTTTATTTATATAACGTGATGTCACCAATAATTTTGGAGTCATCATTTTGTTTATCTTTTTTTAAACCATGCAAAATTGGCATGGATAGGGTTCAATTATGATTTGGAGGAAATATTGAGGTGACTGTGTTGTTTAGAGATCAAACACTAATTTTTTGAAGCATGTCAAGAATTTATGGTGTTATGGTGATTCATTTTTGGGTAAATAATGATGGAGAAGGATTCACCATGAAAATAGGGGTTTTTGTATGGCATGAAGATGACTCTTAAAATGAGAAAGGAGCAAGGGGTTTTTTGAAATGAATAAAGGCCATGATCGATAAAGAACAAAAAGAAGGAAAAATGGGACTTTTATTCACAGACCAAAGGAGAAAATCTACTTCAGGTGCACTCAAGAGGTAGGTTTTATTATTTGGTTCACTCTAAAATTTTATATTCATGTTATACAATTTATAGATGAAATAGTTATGGGGTTTTAAAAATGGCTTTTTAGTAATTGTAAACCCTTATGAAAATCAAGGATTTGACCCTGTGGGATGAGGAATCCCCCCATGGAATCAAATCAATGATTCAATTAAGTATAACATAAGTATGGAAGGTTAGGGTAACTGGTAAATGAGATCTTTATGTGATTTTATTTAGATAGTTGTGTGTTATTTTATGTTTTAGTAAAATGACCGAGTGTTAGTAAAATGTCTAAGAGACATTGTTTTGATAAGGGGTTTGAAATTGGGTTTTTATATTGATCATTTATAGATTATGTTTTCCTTAGTTTATTTATAAATTGAAATGACTGTTTAATAATTTAAATATACAAATAAGTATAAATAAATAGTGGATGGCTTAGGGATATTATTTTATATTTTGGGTTACCTTGGATTTTGGAATATGTAAATTAGGTTTTGTTGGATGTTATTTGGTTCATTTTTCATCTAATTTCAATTTATAAATGGTTGCGTGTTACTGCTTTGTCAACACCTATGTATGATTGTTTATATGGGATAAGTAGGAATTGGTTTCCAACTTGACTTAGGCTTGTTATTTGATTGTGTTTACATGATTATTTGTTGATTGCAAGTTAGTTTAGTCAATTTCCATACCATAGGTTTAATATTATTTGGTATTATATATACTAGTGTTGTATTCATGAGTTTGGTAAACATAATAAGACTGCATCAATATATACCATAGGTAGTTGTATAAAATGATTGAATTATTATTTATGATAATTTTCATTGTATATAATTATTATTGTTGAGTAGTATTGATGATTCTATGTTGATTAAAATAAAAATTTATTTAATAGATTAGATGAGTAGTATAATGTTTATTATATATTACATCATCTTGAACATATATACACAGACAAATATGTAGATAGTGATATATATTATCAATTGAATTATTTCTTTATGTTAATTGGTTGTGTGTAATATGGTTATAGGAATGATTAAATTATGTTGAAAGATAGTGTTAACTTTATGAGCTAGATTATTTTTAAACATTTGTAAAATGGTTGAAGTTGAACTATTTTTAGGACAAGGATGTTTAATATGGTTAAAAATTGTGTTGAATGATTTCAATAAGTTTATGTACCATATGGTAAACAATAGAATATTTCACATTTTCTATGTTTATTTTAATGCATTTAATTGGATGTTAAGAGTTGTGTTGTGTTAATATGATTTATATTTTAGTTTGAAGCAAATTTAATGTTTCTTAAGTAGGTAACGTAGGATATGAGAATAAACTGAAAACATATATAAATATGTATATATGTAATTATGGATTATACATAAAGATAATATAATATTCTTTATGAATAATTCATAAAAATGCACACACATATAAAACATAAAAATTATATACATAGGTGTGTGTGTGTGTGTTTTAAATATATATCATGCCATAGGGAAATAAGTATTTAAGGGTTTAAAAATATATGAATATACTTAATATATATGTATATGTATATAATTTGGTATGTAAATAGATGTTTGTATGTAGTGATTAACATATTCATATGTAAACTAGGATGTATATCATTAATTTATAATATGTTGATTCAGTTATAAATTACAAGGAAAATGATTAATTAGTGATTAGAACAAATAAAATTGTAGTTATTACTATTTGTTTGTTAGCTTCATATTTATTATGAAATTATTGAATTATATTATTTTTATAATACTTGTGAAAAGTGGTGTTTATATGAAATTGGCAAATACTTGAATATTATGAAGATTGTTAAAAAAAAATTATTTTAAATATTGCCTAATTAAAATTAGACTTGGGAATGTATTGGAGTTTAGAAAGTGTGATATAATATATTAAGTTGTTATTATATCACATGTAATTATTTAAAGTCATTTATTTTTATTTAATTAATATGGTATTACTAATAAATATATATAATAATTCCCTAGAAATATTGTATCTGACTTATTTAATAATTTGGGTATTAATGACACTAAGAAAATATTATTGTGAAGAGGTTCTCATGTATTTATTTAGATTCATGAATATATGAAATAAAATAAATATAATTGTGTGTGTGTGTGTGTGTGTGTGTGTGTGTGTGTGTGTGTGTGTGTGAATATGATTGATCTATGAAATCATTAAACTATATGAAAATTTTGGCCAAAGTAATTTTTATGATTAAGCATTATCATTTCACCTATTTGATTAATATTCATGTATGCATGATGTCATGTTAGAATATAATTATTTATGATATGATGCATGCAGTTAAAATATTAAAACACATAGGTTATATATATAGTCATAAATGCATGATGTTTATAAATCAATCCTAACTTGGAGAAGATAGATCATACTTACACTTCCAATTGGGGATATATTAGATAATCAAGAACACGATAAATATGGGGATCCACTATAACAAATTAGGGGATATCTTATCAAAATAAACAATACTAGGGAGGGTTCCAAAGTATCCAATCAATAATAATCATGCAATAACCCTAACTAGGTTCTATGTCTTCATATTATCTATATTAATAATAAGTAAAGAAAATAAATCAAATCTAGTGCTCACTAAAGCTTGCAAAAAAAATTGAGGGTTAGTAAACAAATAAAAATTCATAGGATAATCTCAATTAAGCTATGTATGAGTAAGACCCTAATGCATGGAGAAGAAGAGTAATATTATTCAAATCCAATACTTATGCTACTTCTATCTACTAAAGAAAGGAGCAAAGTTAGATAATACTTACCTAAAAGATGAACCCATCAAGACTCAATCTCTCCCTTGGATAAAGGGGATTTATAAGAGGTTTTTATGGTTTGTAAGGATCACTAATAAATGACAAAGCATCCAAGAATTCTCTACAAGACTATATTTTCCAAGAAGAAACCCTAAGCTTAGACTCCTCAAGTAGAATGGTAGAATAGCATATTATAAATAAGTGTAAGAGAATAATAACTATTGATCATTGGTAAATAATTATGAAATAAACTTGTATATATAGGAGGATTTAACTTTGAGCCCTTTCAAAAAATTTGGCCAATAGGGTTGACCCAATCGATCTAGTATTGTTATGGATAAAACTTCACTAGGTCATGGGCTAGGTTAGCCAAGAGCTGATCTAGACCCTAAATCAATTTTACCCACAAGAGTAAAGGGTTGACCTAGTTGACCTAGTACTAAAGACTATTGAAAGGGGCTTAAGGTGAGGAAAAGAGGGACATAAGGTGGTAAAATATTAGAGGAGTGAGCAGTAAAAATCCTTAATCATCAATGGAAAAAGGTGTCTATAAAATAAGTGATATGTTAGACCAAATGACCAAGTCAAAACTTGCAATAAATTAGGTAACTAAAAATTTAAGGCTACTAAAGACCAAAAAACTCAAAAAAGTAAACCTTAAGTAAGAAAGGAAAACTCACCAAATCAAACCAAGGATACATGTCAAAAAGGATTAGAATCAAAAATCAATGTGAAATTAGTAACAATCCTTAATTAAATAAAGATGGGCATTAAAAAATGGTAAAACAACATTGATGAGTTAGCAGTAAAAATCCTTACTCAATCATCAATGGAAAAAGGTGTATAAAAGGGAAAAAAACATTGCCGAGTTAGAAGTAACAATCTAACCTCAATCAACAATGGAAAAAACACATGAAATTAGAAACAAACTCAGGTGTCTATAAAATAAGTGATATGTTAGACCAAATGACCAAGTCAAAACTTGCAATAAATTAGGTAACTAAAAATTTAAGGCTACTAAAGACCAAAAAAATCAAAAAAGTAAACCTCAAGTAAAAAAGGAAAACTCACCAAATCAAACCAAGGATACATGTCAAAAAGGATGAGAATCAAAAATCAATGTGAAATTAGTAACAATCCTTAATTAAATAAAGATGGGCATTAAAAATGGTAAAACAACAATTATGAGTGAGCAGTAAAAATCCTTAATCATCAATGGAAAAAGGTGTATAAAAGGGAAAAAACATTGCCAAGTTAGAAGTAACAATCTAACCTCAATCAACAATGGAAAAAACACATGAAATTAGAAACAAACTTAGGTGTCTATAAAATAAGTGATATTTTAGACCAAATGACCAAGTCAAAACTTGCAATAAATTAGGTAACTAAAAATTTAAGGCTACTAAAGACCAAAAAACTCAAAAAAGTAAACCTTAAGTAAGAAAGGAAAACTCACCAAATCAAACCAAGGATACATGTCAAAAAGGATGAGAATAAAAAATTAATGTGAAATTTGTAAAAATCCTTAATTAAATAAAGATGGACATTAAAAAATGGTAAAACAACATTTATGAGTGAGCAGTCAAAATCCTTACTCAATCATCAATGGAAAAAGGTGTATAAAAGGGGGAAAACATTGCCGAGTTAGAAGTAAAAATCTAACCTCAATGAACAATGGAAAAAACACATGAAATTAGAAACAAACTCAGGTGTCTATAAAAAGGGTAGTGTACCAATGACAAATGATAAAAAGAGATCAAGGCATATATAGAAAAGTAGAGCCATGGTATAAAGAATGTAATCTAAAGTTTCTCAAGCATATTTTTTTTCTAAGGATAGATAAAATTGAAACAAAGTAGTGCTAGCATGTTCAGAAGAGGGAAAACATATTTAGAATCAAAATAACCTTCAAGGGGGAAATGAAATGGGTGTAGGAGAGAATAAAGGAAAAATCAAGGTATAGGAACTCTTTATCAAGGTCAAGGCACTCAAATTAGGTTTGACATATCAAGAAGACTTTCAACCTTAAGGATACTAAAGAACATCTCCTAGCCACAATAGTCTTAGGTCAATACATGAATTATGTAGATCATCCCATGAATTATATATGAAGGAAAAATAAAATGGACCTACCTTCCCACAACATGTTCCCCATTCCTCAAGACTCCTTATAGATCCATCGGTCTACTGTGAAGATTAGGTACTTACATGAGAAAGTAGGTAGAACCATAGAGTTTGTTGAACTCTCCTATTCCAATCTACTAGCCTACCATACCCCAATGGACCTAGACTCTAGTTTTAGGCTAATTATGGAGTTTGAGATTTGATTAGAGATAAAATATATACTTCAAATCATGTCTTTTGGTGTGATTTTTACTTCTAAGATTTGTATGTTGCCCTTTTATATATCATTGCCTTTTATTTCAAATGTTTGGGTTTAACTTTCTTGATGGATTTTTCTATTCCTCCTCCATAAAAAATTTGAAAACCAAGCATGGGTTCTAAATATGACTTTAAATTGAACACTTTGGACTAGGTTGATAAGAGATAGAACTTCAGACAACATGGTGTTTAAGAGTCTCATAAATCTAGGTGAAATAAAAATGCTATATTTAATTTAACCTTATTTTATCCAATTTGGAGTAAAATGAAAATAAATAAAGAGGAATGATACATGAAATAATTTGAATTACTTTAAATCTTAATTTTTTTTGACAAAGGGTAAAAAAGGATTAAATGATAGTAAAGTGTGATTCATTATCATAACAATGAGGTGAGTGTAGGAAAACATGCTAACATATATTTGTTGTGAAAATTTTATCTATTAAAAAAAGAAAAAGATAAATCTTAGAACAAGGATCAACACTCATAACCATTTTAAAACAAATTCTAGAAAAAAGAATGATAAGATAGTGATTTTATTAGGAAGGCTATGTCCTATCCATGGTCTTACATTGTAACTCATAAAAGAGAAACCCATGAGGTGCCAAAAATTATTGCAAAAATAAATTATTTAGGAAAAAATGGTATTTGTAAGGAAGGCCATGTCCTATCCATGGTCGTATAGTGCAACTTATAAATGAGGAACCCAAGGGATAAAAAAAGTGTGTAAAAATTATGAAAATAAAGAAGAATATAGTACATCATGAGGAATATCAGGTCCTATCCATGGTTTTATAATGAAACTCATGAGAAAAAGGGAAACCAAAAGACCAAAAAGGAAGGACTAAGGTTTATGAAAGTGGATAATGACTATAGAGGATGAGATCCATATAAGTAACCTATAAAAATTCTTAGATAGATAACATATAGAAAACAAGAAAAGAAAGGAAGGATTAGGAAAAATACTTCTTGAAGAATTATGTGTTGGTGGGCTCTTTGAAAATGTGGCCTTCATTGGTTTGAAGGTGATAGGTACTTAGATCAAGAATATCTTTGAATAAATAAGGCCCCCACCATTTTTGGGAATATTTACCTTATTTGTCATGATTGTAGTCTAATTTGAGGATAGGATCACCAATATTAAACATGATAACTTTAACTTGTTTTTTATGTTGTTTGGAAATATGGGCCTTGTATTGGTGATTATATTATAAAGCAAACAAGAAGACATTTATCAAGGAGATCAAGGGCATGACGGTGAGATTCAAATAATTCTTCATCATGAATGATACCTTAAAGATATATATAGAGAGAGGTAACATCAAATTATAAGGGAAGGACTAACTTAGAACCATAGACTAGATAGAATGGCATCACCCCAATGGAAGTATGTATGATAGTATGACAGGCCTAAATAATAGGATAAAGATGAGGGTTCCAATCCATTCAAATTTCATGAATTATATTTTGAATAATTTTCATTGGTTGCCTCATCTTGGACATTACATTGTATATGATAAGGTGTGGAAAATTTGTGATTGATCTTAAATTTATTACATAGTTGTTTGACATCCTTGTTCTTGAAATAACCATCATTGTTTGAAATGATAGTATCAGGGAAACCAAAGTGGAAAATTATTTTATTGAGAATAAAATTGGAGATGGTATTACTATTGATATTAACAAGGGGAATAAATTCAACCCATTTGGTGAAATATTTGACAGTTGTGATTATAAATACATGCCCATCTTGAGATCGAGGTAATTTGTCTATGAGATCTAATCCCCACATAGAAAATTTCTAGGGAAATTAGATAGTTTGAAGCTTGGATGGAGGTGAATGATTTAGATAGTCATGAAATTGTCAAGAAGTACACTTTTTATTGAATTACATAGTATCATTTTCAAGAGTGGGGAAAAAGTATCCCATATGTATGTATTTATGAGCTATAACATATCTTTTATAGTGGACACCAAAAATTCCCCCATGTGATTGTTCAAGAAGAGGGGGGACCTTATCTTGCATAACATAATGGAGAAATTTTACTTCAACATTATGATAATAAAATATGTTATATAAAAATAAATACATAAAATCTTGTTTACGAATATCAGTCTTTTCATTAGAGTTTAAGTTGGGAGGATAAGTTTGGTGTTCTATAAATTGAATGAAGTCTTTGTACCATGGGTTTTGTTGAATGATGACAAGCTCAATGTGTTAGATAAGTGAATTTGGTGGTTAAGTAGAATATGAAGATTTTAATATTTTTATAATAAAAGTGGTATAAAAAATAATTTGGTGGGGATGAAAAAGAGATGATGAAGAATCAAAAGAATCAACAATAGAATTTTGATCTTAAAGGATAGGCTATATGGTGAAATAAATGAAGTATTTAGTGAGAGTAGTTTATATTTGATTATAATAAATGAGATTATCTCTTTCACATTGGTAATCACCATTTACTTGGTGTAAAATAAGCTAAGAATAACCTAAGGCATACAGGTATTGGATATTTAAATCAAGATCAACTCTCATTGCTAGGATTAGAGCTTCATACTTTTCCATATTATTGGTAACATAAAATGTTAAGTGAAAAGTTAAAGGGATGATTTTTAAAAGAGGTATAATAATAATAAAACCTAATAAAAATAATTTAAGACATTTATCACCATCAAAGTGAAGGTTCCAAGTGTCCTCTTATAAGTCAACATTAATTTCAGGAAGTTTTTTAATGATTACTTTTAGTTTAGTAGTATTAGGGAGGATAGCAAATTCATCAATATTACTTGCTTCAAAATCAGAAGTGAAGCTATGGAAGTAATATTTTTAGAGATATATCTTGGTTGAAACCTTTAATATATATAATTTTATCATTAGGAAGACTATCTTGAAGGTGGTTAGTAGTATGCACATGAGCTACAATAAGTTGATCGACTATGACTTGTCTTTTGACATCTTTTTGAGTAATAATGTGGAGATCAAATTACATAAAGAAGACCATCAATTTTCTAATTCTATCTCCAAGAAGAAAATATTTGGGTAGGAATTGACAAATGGGATATGAATGAATGATGACATAAGCGGTCTGATAGAGCATGCAATGTCAAAGTTTTTTAGCTACAGAATATATGGCAAGAAAATCATGTTTGACTTTTGTATAAAATTTATCATAATTTATGAGGCCTTAGATGATGTATTAGATAACATACTCTCTTATAGTGTGATCTTATTGTTCAATATTTTCCCCAATTAATATAGGTGTGGAAGAAGTACATAAGATTAGACGTCAATATGTGGAAGGAGGATGAAGTGTAGGTGGTGTGAAGAAATGAATCATTCATGTTGCCAAAGTTTTTTGACAAGGATCAATTCATTATAAATTATTACATTTATTAAGATGAGAATTAATGGAATGGATACATTAAGCCATTTTGAGGATGAATCATCTAATTGCCATAAGTTTGTTGAGATAAGTGTGAATGTCTAGAATATAATGAGGAATAGGCATGTTGATGATAACACTAATTTTAGTGGGGTCAATGTTTATGGAATGAAGAGAGACTATGAATCCTAGAAATTTTTTAGATGTGATACTAAAGACACATTTATAAGTATTTAGTCTAACTCAATTTTTGATAAGATGGTCAAAGATGATAGAAATATTGGAAATATGAGTCTTAGAACATTTAGACTTATTAGTGAGGTCATACACATAGGTTTCAACAATTTTATCATGAAATATGTGAGTCATTTCTTGTTGATAAATGGATCTGACATTTTTGAGACTGAATGGAATTTTAAAATAGCAATAGGTGCCCTATTCTATGGTGAAATTGGTCTCATGTTGGTCTTTAGGGAAAATTTGAATTTGATTATAGCTTGAGAAACCATCCATAAGATATAACATTTTATAACTAGCTGTGGAATCAATAATGGCATTTATTGATGGCAAAGGAAATTATCCTTGAGATAAACAAGATTAATATTATGAAAATCAATGCATATGTTGATGACTATAGTGATATTTTTTAGAATGGGAACTATTTTAGAACCCCATTTAGAGTAGTCCACTAGTTTGATAAATTTAGAATCATGCAGTTTGATAATTTCTTTGTGACATAAAGTGGAATCATCTTGTGGAAATTTTGCTATATTTAAGGCACATGTTTGGCATCAAGATAAGTGATGGTGTTGTGCACCATAATTATAGGGTCAATACCAGGCATGCCATCATAGGACCAAGTAAATATCTCATGATATTTATCAAAAAATAAGATAAATTTATTATATTTGTTAGGTGAGAGTTCATGAGAAACTATAATTGGTTAAAGGAATCATGGAATACCATATTCAATGTTAGTAGTTTCTTAGATAAGAATATCAATTCCATCTTGTAATTGGTATGATGTATTAGGTAAATAAGAAATTAGATTAGATTTATGATAAATTCTATTAACAAAGGTATTGAAACAAGGAGCTTTGGTTTTGAAATTCCAAAGTTTGTGATGTTGTCAAGGAAGTTGAGGTTCTCAGTCATGAAATTTTTCAAGAATAGATTCATCTCTAGGAAAATTAGGAATATGATCATAATAATCAACATTTACTTCAAGATCCAAAATTTATTTACCATAGAGATCATATTTAGAATGCATTAGGTGAACATTTGTGGCATTGGCATCTAGTGTAATCTTAGGAGTAGGAGAAGTAGATGGATTGAATGGGATTGGTGTGTCATTATTTTCATTGATGTGGGAAGTATCAGATGAAATTATGTGATCCATAGGTGGTAGAGAAGATGTAATAATTTTTGGAGGTTTAAAATTTATGATTTGTTGTACTACCTAAGGAGTATCAATAAATAGAGAATTAGCAGGAGGCACATGACCTTTAGGATATAATTCATGATCCATAGAAATGGTATGAAAATACTCATTAAAATCTTGGATTTGAGACAATGTTTTATGATAATGTTGAGCATCTGAGTTTCAAGATTTATCTTAGGCCATTATGTAGTTATCATAATAGTTTGGATAAACTATACATACTTGATATTTAGGGGGATTTTTGTAAGGAAAAATCCCAATATTATTTAATGTATGTGGAGAAATGATGAGAGGATATTAAAATAATTTGGCCACTCCATAATCATTGCAAGTGAAGGCTTAGTCTATTAAAGAAGGATCTTGAGCATTTCATGGCAGGGGAAAATTAATTATCTCATTAATTAGGGGAATATCATGGTCATAAGGTAATAGAAAAGGAGGAAGCCACTACAAAATGTAGGGAGGTATCTTTGTAATATCACAAATATGTTATTGATGTTGATGAACTCAGGTAAAGGATCACTCTTGATCTTAAGAATGGTAGGAATATAATACCAAGGTTTTAGATTAGGGATTTGAATACTCAAAGGGTTAGGATCATTCTCATGTTTATATTATTTCCCATTATGTAATAATTTAATGCGTTGGCTATCAAAATAGTTAATGTTCCTCATTCTATGAGTCCATGGGTGACCAAGGAGTATGTTATAAGATAAGGCTAAATCAAGTATCATAAGTGTAGTTCAAATGGTCTTAGGTCTAATTGTTAGGGGAAGCTAAATACAACCAAGTTGTTTTTGATTAATCTTATCAAAACCATGACATGTAAGGTATGTTTGATTGAGATGATCATTGTTATAACTAGGTTATTTGATAAACCATAAAGATGCCACATTAATGCCATAGCTTTCATTAACTAGAACTTTATGAATAAGATTAGTATTAATGGCTATTTTAATGAATGGTGGTGGATCATCAGAATGAAAAAGAATATCATCATTGATCATGGACTCTTAAATAAATTCAATATAAGGCTTAGAAGAAGGACAAATGGTTTCAATGGTATGCATGTTGGTAATTTGAGGTTCAATAGAGGGTGGTTCTTCATCTATAGGATATGTATCTTTGTTTTTTTTTTTGTAATTATTACATAAAGCACTTGTGATGATAAGGGGAAGTAAAAACCAACTCCATAATTGAAATCTTTTAAGGCATATAATTAAGTTATTTGTGAAATATCTAATGATATTTAGAAGAAGAACCAACATAAATTTTAGAAGGTAAGCTAGATTTTGAAGGAATATACATTATTTGGGGTTTAGAAGTAGGAAGTGGTTATTTAGGGGATTTTGAAGCTAAATTTTTAGTTGTAGTATCTTTGAAAGTTTTTCTTTCAAAGATTATTTCTTAGGTTTGGTGAAAATATCTATGTGATCTAGCTTTTGATGATGATTGACCTTAGTCGTGTTAACATATTGAGCATTATTCTAATATTGGTCATAATCAAAATCAATGGCAAAAAAATCCTTGGTATTTTTTTATTATTATGTATGGAAAATGATTTTTGGTTATTTGAGGTAGAAGCTTTGGAAATTCCTTAGTTTTTAGAATAAATATTATATTCTTGAAGATGAAGGTTGATCATGGCTTCATGATTAAAGGAATCAACAAGCATGTAGGAGACAAAAAATTTAGTGATCCCTCTACAATATTTATGGTAATGAACAATGTTGGTGTGGAACCAACATAATTGATTTGGATCATATGACTTAGGAGGATTTTTAAGATATGTGAAATGTTTAGAGGGTGGTAAACATTGTTTCATTTGCTACACAGTCAATGGTGTGTGAGAAGTTGAAGGAATGTTGTCTTTGACAAATCCTAGTTTGGTTTGGAGAGTATTTCCGATGATAACATTAGTATATGTTTAAAAATATCCTTTAAGAAGTTTAGGGTTAGGTCTGAATTGCTTCATGATAATGTCTTAATGTTTGGCTTAGTCAAGATCTTCATTGAGTATTTGGGGAGAGAAAGTTAGAACCTTATATTGAAGAGGAGTTAAAGTAATTATAAAGAGTTTGAATAAGTTATCATTAGTAATGTTATGATTAGATTTATGGGCCAAATATTTCCATCATTTGATGAAATCATGAGCTAATTTGATGGGAGATTACTTAACATTGATGAATTGGCTAAGACATTTTTTGGGAAGATCATTATATTGAAACTCTTTAACTAAAGCATTGACTAAATCTTCAAATTTACAAATGGAATGTTGTATAAGTTGGTTATACCATTTTAATACATCACCGGTGAATATTTGACTAAGATTTCAGTTTTGGTGAAATTATTAGTTTGAATCCACTCTTCGTAAATATTTACAAAGGATTTGAGAAAGGATGCAGGGTCTTTAGTCCCATCATATTAGATAGTTGGAGATATGTTACCAATATCAATGGATATGATAAAATGGGATAAAGGCTCATTTTGAATAGTTTGAAGCATTTTGTTATTGGTTGAGGAATAACATTACCTAAAACATCTCTAAGAGGTGGAGGAATGAAATAGGGATTGGGTCGGGGATGGATAGTTGGAGGTTGATTAGACATATTAATCAAATGACTTTGTAGTTGCATCATTTGAGAGGTGTTATAATTTTTAATTATGTTCATTTGTTGTATGACTTATGTAATAAGTTGAGTCATATCAATTGGTGGGTTGGTGTTTTTAGGAGCATTCCCTGAATTGATATTAGGGGAGGGTTATTAGAAGATGGATTATTAGTAGTATTATTGATTACAAATATGTAAATTTCTCCTACATTATTTTCAATATTTTAAAAATGGGAATTGTCTTGACAGATATAGAAAGGATTAGATCCACCTACTTCATCTTGAGGTGTGATTTACACCATATTACAAGCCATGCATGAAGGAGGGGAAGAGGTGCTCCAAGAGTGATGGTTATCTTGGGAGGAAAAGAGAGGGAGAAATGAACATCCCATATAGTATCTAAATAGATTTATGTTGTAAAAAAATACTGTGATAGGGGACCTCATGATGCCTTGAGAGAAATGAACAAAATGCCAAGGAAGAGAATAGATAACTAAGTTAGATAGAAAGGGAAAATATTAAGAGTATATAGTCAATTAGGTCAACATAGTACTAAAAAATAGGGAAAATAGATCTTGATAAGATTACAAAGTCTATTGGATCAACCTAGTACTGTTATTTGACTGGAAAAAGAGTCACAAGGTTGACTAGGTCAACCTACTACTACATGTAGGGGAGAAATAGTTTATACAAATTTTTGTCGAACAAAATGAGTATGTACTAATAATAGGGAAAATATTTAAGTGTACTTTGAATCAAGAAATTAAAGGAAACACATAATCCATTGGCTCAATATGGATGATCTAATTCAGTAACACATCACAAAACCTTACACGAATGATGGCCAATGCAAGTTGTTACAATACAACATACAATGAGCAAAGATCAAGTAGTCAACTTGGAAAGTAAATACTAACTAAGAGGTCATCATAAATTTTTTTAAATTATTAGAGTGTGATTTTAAGTGTGATAGGAAGTTGGATAAATGTAAGGAATTAGAAAGTAATCTATGGATGGTTTCAGGATGTTTAGACTAAAAGGAATTTGTGTTGGCAATCGTATTGGATTGGTATTAGGTCCTACCCCCTCACATCACACATTGCATTGATAAGGGTATCAGGTGCTTTACCAATATACACCATTAACCACGTGTTAATACTTTTCTATAAAACCAAGTTTTCTTCCCTCTTGGTGATAAAATATAAGTAAGTAGGCCTTGGGTAGATAATTATTTAAATGTTTTTTAAGATTATGTGATTTGGTGTGTGTGCAAGAAAGAGAAAAATAGTGAAACTAAATGATATATTGAAAAACCACCTAATTAGACTAATGTGATATATTTTAAGCATGAAAGTAAATAAAAGTGAAAGTGTGAATTAATTACTAGCATATAGATGTTAATTCCAACTTTAAAACATAGGACAATGTTGGTCTAGATGATAGTATATGCAGACATTATGTTAAAGATTTGATAGTGTCACTATTTTACTACTGAAGCAAGGGTCTATTAAGAACTAAGTTAGTAGTGTTGACCTAGTCTTTTAGATAGAAGACATAATACAAAAATAGGTTGACTAGGTTGACCTAGTTTGATATATAAGGATAGTTATAAAGACTACAAACTGTAAAATATAAAACTGTAATGAATAAAAGAAATTATAAAGAAAGAGATAAAGGAACCTTTGAGGGTTAATCGATGTAGAGGAAAGTGATATTTTTGTTCAATTTCCTTGATTTTTACTTGTAAATTATGCTATGTTAACTGGGTCAACCTAGTTCTCTAGTTCCCTATTTGTTGAATCCAATGAAGATGACTATACCATCCTAGTTGACCTAGTATGTTTTTTCAAAGTCTATAAGTGTACTATGTCAGCCTAGTAGACATAGTAGCCTATCTGGAAGTGAAAAACTATACTATGTCAACCTATTCAAATGAGTAACTTGTATCTGATGAAGACCTACACAAATAGAACAAAGTCATTTTTATGTGATTGTGTGTTAAACCTAAGCATAGAAGTTAGAAACTCTACTGGCCCTATCGACCAGGAATCAAAAATATAGAAAAATAATAAATAAAATCATAAAATAATCAAAAAATGTGAAATAAAACCTGTAAGGGTTATTTTTCACATCAGATTCACTAAAATGTATGTAATCAAAAATTCATTATGTCTATAAATAAATCCTAACTCAAAAAAGATAGATCATAATTATACTTCCAATTAGGGATATATTAGATAATCAGAAACATGACCAATATCAGGATACATTAGACCCAATTAGGGGATATATTATCAAAATAAACAATACTAGGGTAGGTTCCAAATATGCTAGTCCAACACAATCATGTAATAACCCTAACTAGGTCCTATGTCTTCATATTCACTATATTAATAACAAGTAAAGTAAAGAAATATAATCCAGTGGTCACCAAATATTGTGGCACAATCTAAGCATTAGTAAAAAAAAAAACATGCATAGGAGAGTCTCAATTAAGATATGTATGAGTAAGACCCTAATGCATGGAGAAGAAGAGTAATATTATTTAAATCCAATACTTATGCTATTTATATCTACTAAGAGAGGAGAAAAGTTAGAGAACACTTACCTAAAATATAAACCCATCATGACTCATTATATCCCTTGGGTAAAGGGGATTCAAAAGAGTTTATTGCAGTTTGTAAGGATCACTAATAAAGGCCAAAGAATCCAAGACTTTTCCACAAGTCTCTACAAGACTAGATTTTTTAGTAGAAACCCAAAGCTAAGAATCCTTAAGTAGAATGGTGGAAGAGTTGATTGTAAAGAAGCACAAGTGAATAATAAATATTAATCATTAGTAAATAATGATAAAATTAACTTTTATATATAAGTGGATTTAACCCTAATCCCTTCTAAAAGTTCTGGTTAATAGGGTCAACCTAGTTGAACTAGTATTATTATGGACACAAATTCACTAGGTCATGGGATAGGTTGTCCAAGAGATGACCTAGACCATAAGTAAATTTTACCTACAAGAGTATAGGGTTGACCCAGTTAAACTAGTACTATAGACTATTGAACGGGTCTTAAAGTTATCAAAAGAGTGATGAAAGGTAGTAAAGGACTAGAGGAGTGTGAAAAAGTGGAGTAATAGCTTAGGGTAATTATTTTAGGAGTTGGTTGGATTGGTAATAAGTTAAAATAAGGGACAATAATCCTACAAAACACCAATGGTCTACCTACCCCTCTCCTAGTGCACTCGTTAGGGTATGCACTCAAAAATGAGTATCGATGGGTTATTGTAAGATACAAAGCATGAATAATTTATAAAGTTTGAAAATATTATGTGTATACAAGTTATATTTGACCTCTCAATACCTTTATCATTACCATCTTATCATCCATAAATGGAGGGTCATTCTATATTTGGGTAATTGTGTAGGGGATATATGGTATGTGGTTGGTGTGAAAAATGATGCTCTCCCTCTCCAACAATTAGTTGATAGATAATTTTAATCATGATTATATTTTTATATACATCTGATGAGGTTGTGGACATTAGTTAGTTATCTATAAAAATGTATTTATTTATATTCACTATGGTGTAAAATATTTATACTATTGTACTTTGATAACTAGTAGTTGGATGCTCTTATTATATTCAATAGTTGGTTGAGTTTTTTTTTAGCAAATATATTTTTTTATGATGGATTAAATTTTTAATTATATTTAATGCATTAATTTGATCATTATCTAAATGAATAATAAATTTTTAACTATTAAATATGAATTTAGTTAGAGATCAATTAATAAGAATAATCTAAATTGGATTATTAAAGTAAAATTAAAAAGAAAATACCATTTTTGAGTTAAACCTAGTGGGGTTCTAATAGATATTTCATTACATATTCCACTTTCTATAGGATTCAACACTAAAAATTAAAATTAAAGTGGCATCGGTACATCTCCTGATGTGGTACATGACAACAAATGTTTCTTTTCCTCCCTCTACATTTTTGGCTATACAAGATAAAATGTTTCTGAGTTAAATCATTTCCTCTATACATATTGAATGTAAACAAATTACAAGTGAAGTAGCAAATTTTAATGGTAATGTTATTGTCCTTCATGATATCCAACATGATATACTTATCTATGTAACCATGGGTACTCTTAAACCAAATGTTGCAAAGCCCTATGATTATTTTCCTCTTGAGAGTGGTAAATATCCTACCATTCTTATGTTTTAGGTGAATGGTTTTTAAAAACCTCTAACAAAAAATTATACATATTCTTATGATATTTTATCTCTTGTAACCACCATGAGATATTTTAAATAGTAATTCAACACTCTTAAATTGCAAGTTTCTTCTCATTAGACCCATTTTGAGGAGAATACATTACCAACAAAACCTATCACTTGGAATAGATTTGAATATCCTTATACTCCAAATTTTATCATGCTTGATTTATACTTCTTTTATGGTCAAAGGGATCTTGATATTTATTTATAACAATATATACACTACTTTTGACATAGGACCCAAACTAGAACATTGTTACTAAAAGCTTTCCATCACAATTTAATAAAAGGGGCTCTTGATGTTAGGATAAATTAAAACATAGACCTATCCCCAAATTGCATACATGAGAAACTATGAAATAAATTAAACATAAACATGCACATAATAAGAGATGATAGATTTAACATGGTTCACCCAAGATGGACTACATCCACCAAGCTTGTCTAGTATATTATTTCCAGCAATATAAGGGAGAAAAAATATCCTGTAACAAACCCTATTACACCTCTCCACCTTTTTTACCTCCTCTCTATGTATAATATTTCATCATAATATCAAACTCATACATCTTATCCATATATAAATACATTTTAGGGTAAAAATAACCTAAACATAACCTCTACCATTAAATCTAGAAACCTTTAATCAATGGCGTAGATTGACTATGAAATTACAATTTAACAAGGCAATTTTAATGATAAAAAATTCTCTGGGTCACCCAGCCCTTGGATCCCCTACTAGGGGGGTCATCCCTATGGACCCTATAATGGGTTTTCCCCCTCTTGAAACCCCTTACACCATTAGGGATTCAAAGAATGGGATCCAAACCTGGCTGAAAAAACATCATAATTTTAACCTCTAATCCTAGAAGACAATTAGGCTCCACACCTAACACTTGATTGGTTTTATATCCTTCCAAATGGTTCATTATCAAATTTAAAGAAGATTAAAGATGTATTATTATCAAATTTTAATCTTTTTAACTTACCTAAATTACCATTGGAACATTTTAAAACATTAACCTGATATGAGAATAGGTCTATATAAGACTATGTTATTAGATTTAAGGATACTTTATATTCCTTAAACTATACACCAAATTTAGAAGTATAATTTATATTTAATAGGTTTATTCTTTCTCCATTTCTAGAGATATCATTGCTTAATCCCTTTAATTAATTAGAGACATTATATTGGGATGTGCATAAATATGCATGCGCTTTAATGAATACATAAACTCAGTTGCTTATTTTTCCATAAAAAACCAACCATGATAAGAATAATGTTTTAAAAAAAATTAAAAATCTACGAAGAATCATGAGTCATTTCAAATACCCCCTACAAAAAAACTACACATGTCAAAAAATAAATAGTAAAGGTAATAAAAAGGAAAGGAACATGGTTTTAGATTATCTACCATACTTAGACCATATACCACTAAAAATAACAAACCCTTTAGTTTGATTGGTACAAAGATATACCACATGATATATTTTAAATTTTTTTAGATAAAATAATGAAAACACTTACTCCTAATTCACATTATCCATGAAATTTATTTGAAAAGGCTAAAGGAAAATACCCTTGTACTTTCCATGGTATTAATGGACATCAAGATAATTATTGTTTACTCTTGAGCAAAATCCTACACAGTTAGTTGATCAAGGAATCATTACAGATCGAATAGACATATCTAGATCTATTATGCATACTTATCCTAGAGGATCATCTAAGAGGGTGGATCCATCCCATGATGCTCTATTTAAGGGATACATGGTCCATCAATCTTCACAAAAGATGACTACTAGCAGAAGTCCTTGTCCTAGTATACTCTCTCCCATGACTAATCTCTCCCACACTAATCCTACCAATGAACCATTGGTTGATTAGGTCCTTATTTAATATGAACATGGATAGGTTTAACCTACACAAAAAACATGGGTACCTAAATAGATACATACATATTCATAAGATATTTCTACATATTCTTCAAATTTAGTTATACAAGCAAAATCATCAATCCCATTACCACATGATCATTAAATTCAATGTTTGATATTTCCATATGGTTCTCATTACATATAATTATTGCCTCATTAATAAAAAAATCAACTTTTATTAAACCAGACTATCACATACCATTATGCAATTTACCATATCCAAACACACATTATGAAAAAAATGTAAGAAACTAAAGGTACACTATAATGTGGAATAAGAATACCAAATACAAACCTACCAAAGAACCATGATGCAATTCATAGTTCTACTATATACCATATTTAGATATCTAGATAACCTATACATGTACTTATTATAGATATTCAAAATAAACCATAGAACACTCAATGATGGTTTCTAGGAAACCCCACTCCTATTGATACTACTATCTCTCATATACCACAGAGTCCATGTAGATGATATTTTGTGATTATGTATCACCTCAACCTTGTACACTTAGAAATATCATACCTTGGTTTATCCTATTAGTTCTATGCATGCCTTAGTTCCACAAGCCTTGTATATCATATATCTTATGCCCCTTGGCCTATCCCTTAGTCTAACCATTCTTATATTCATGACATAGACATCCTATATTACCCATAATTTTTAAGATGTACTTATCTTAAACCTATGAAAGTTTTGATCCTATACATATATTTTTACTCACTATATGATAATATATGGGAATGATGGTAGCATTAACATTATTATGTTTCCCTGATGCAAGTGTCTAGTGGCCTAAAGTCATCCATTTTTAAAAATAAAGTATCTAAATCATTTGCCTAAGTGTTTTAATGTGAGTTATCTCCTGTTAGGATTGGTACAAATACAATATCAACCCTCATTTATTCTTCATCTATAAATCAGACCAAAGAGACTAAGGAACTTATCAAAACCATTATATCAAGTATTCAATTGATTAAAGCTTCCCTATTTCCATACTAGTCATAGGTAAAACACATCTATAGATCTAAATTACTAAAAGAACAATCATAAGGTCTTATTTGCTAAGTTATACCATATGTCACTATTGTAATTATTTTACACACATTACATAATTAACACACAAGACAACACATATTGGGTAGATACATGAGTCTTAGTACCTCTTATGTATTATTAACAATGTATGAAGCATCCTTTGATAATGAGGTTGTAAGAAATATTTTCATTGATGTCAAAGGTTTATCATTATTGGTGATAAAGGCCCCATTGCATTTAATGTTGTTTGTAATAAATATATCTTGGATAATATTAGTTAATATTTATTGAATAAACAAATATATTTTTGGTTTCATATGAGACAAAAGAAGAGCCCATGGAGAAGTCAAAGAGCCACGGGGTAAAGACAAAAGAAGGATGGGACACATTTTCCCATGAAGAGTCATCTTGGAGAATACCAAGAGTCACCAAGTGAAGACAAAAGAGTAAGGGTGCAATTTCTCATGAAGGGACACTTTAAGGAATACGAAAAGTCACCAAAGATAAGGACAAAAGCGGGAAGGATGTTTTTGGTCATGAAGGGTCACCACATGAATTTTCAAAGGCTTGAATATGAAGGGTCATCCAAGATTGGCACCATTTTCCATGAGGATTGAAGGGTCAAAAAGGGGGAAGGCCAAAGTTCATTTGGAAAGATATAAATAAAGGCTTGAGAAGCCATTTGTAATATGAGTGAGAGAGGTTGATTTGATATTGTAATATCTAGTTTAGAAGAGCAATTGTGAGAGATGAATATGATTTGTATTTGTTATATCTAGCTTAGAAGAGCAAAGGTGAGAGAGAGGAAAGAGATGTTGTATTGAACTATCATTTGTTGAGATAACACCATTGAGAGATAGGTGTGTGGTATAGACAAAGGGGTTGGTGCTCCTCTGGGTTGGTGCTCATGAATTGTTGTTGGGTTAGTGCTCAACAAAGGGGTTATTGCTCCTGTGGGTTGGTGTTCATGAATAGTTACTGGGTTGGTGCTTGGCAAAGGGGTTTGAAACTCCTGTGGGTTGGTGCTCATGAATTGTAGCTGGGTTGGTACTCGGCAAAGGGGTATGGTGCTCTTGTGGGTTGTTTCTCATGAATATACTTGAGATTGTTCTCCGTGGTTTTTCCCACATTGGGTTTCCATGTTATATTTGGTGTCTCTCTCTATCTTGTGTTATGTTTAATATTTGAGTTTTATTTCATATCTTGAATGTTTGATTAAGTGTAATTTGTTAAAGGGAAAGTTTTATAAGATATATGATATACTGATTCATCCCCCCTCTCAGTATATCCTATGCTTAACAATTAGTATTAGAGCTGATTCATTTTTGAAAATTTTTACAGCTTGAAGGTAGATCGGGAAAGCATGATAACTGAGTCACAGGAATGATTTTCTACAAATAAGGCACTTTTGTTTGATGGGATGAATTATGCTTTTTGGATCATGAGAACGAAGGTTTATTTGATGGCCATTGGATTCGACATATGGAAATCAGTAGTGGAGGAATATGAAGAGCCACAGACATTTGCAATTACTCCAACAGAAAAGAAGGCAAGTGAATGTAATACTAAAGCTTTAAATGCTATTTTATGTGGTTTATGTGAATCTAAATTTGTTAAAGTTATGAAATGTAAATTTTCTCATGAAAATTGGGTAAAACTTGAGAATATTTACAAAGGTGATGGAAAGGTTCAGCAAGCTAAGTTGGAGACTTTTAGAAGGCAGTTTGAAAGTTTGAAGATGGAAGAAGAAGAAGATATAGCAAGTTATCTTTTGTGAGTTGATCAAGTTGTAAATCAGATTCAAGGTCTTGGAGAAACATTGGATGAGTCAATGGTGGTGCAAAATGTTTTGAGATCTCTACCAATGAGATATGATACAAAGGTTTCGGCAATTGAGGAGATGAAGAATTTAGCCAAGCTAAAGATGGATGAGCTTCATGGTATTCTCATGACATATGAGATATGGATAGAACAAGATAAACCCTCAAAAAGAGAAACAGATTTCAAGACATTAAATAAGGAGAAAGCTAAGATTCAAGAATCAAGTGATAGTTCCAGTGATGATGAAGATGACAATGGAGCACTTTTCATTCGCAAGTCAAAAATAGGAACATGTAAATATCAGGGAAAATTACCTTCTAAATGTTTTAATTATGGAAAGATTGGACATTTTTTAGCTAGATGCCCAAATAAGGTTAATGATGAAGAAGAAAAGCCTACATACGAGAATAATTTCAAAAGAAAATCTAAGAAGGGTTTTGAGAAGAAGAGCCTGTATTCTAAGGATCCTAGCTCAGGCAAACATAGTGGAGTCAGTGATTCAGAAGAAGAAGATATTATATTCATGGCCATACATGAATATGATCAAGAAGAAGAAGAGGAGGAAGCTAAAGTGAATATGGAAGGAGAGCTCATTTGTGCCTTAGAAGAGTTAGAAGCTATTTAGAAGAAGAATCAAAGATTAAAGCACTAGATCGAGAAAAATGAACAAGAGTCAAAGGAAATGATTGGAGATCTACAAGAACACTTTGAAGAAGCCAAGAAGAATGAAGAAGATCTCACAACACAATTGGAACTAGCAAGAAAAGATTGTGAAAGGTATGTTATTGAAATTTATTCTTTAAAAGAAGATATTAAGAATGCAGTCAATGATAAAGTAGTCAGTGATTCAAAATTTAAAGATAGCACTAACATGCTGAATAAGATATTGGAATGTCAAAAAGCATATTTAAATAAGATAGGGATTGGTTTTGAAAATAAAAAGAGTTATGTTGAAGCTCTTACACAAGAAGGAAAAAAAGGGGAGAAGTGAAGAATACAGAGGACATTCCAAATAGAGAAGGCTAGAAAGAATAAAGCTCCAAAAGGCAATTAGGTCAGAGATATATAGACAGGTCTTATTTTTATGGCTATTGTTTTTATTGTAATGGATATGATCACAAGAAATTAGAATGTAGAAAAAGAGATAACAATCTCAGAAATAAGGAGAAGAAAAGTCAAGTAGAGTCAAGCAGAAGCCACAACTCTTTTGCTCCTCTATTAAGCTTTGATGAAGAGACCATAGTATGCTACAAGTGCAACAATTTCATACACATATCTCGGTATTGTAGAAGCGTGTTCAAGTCAGTCAAAAAGGATTAGAGTTTCAAAGCACCATTCATCAAGAAGAAGGTTTAGACATGTTCATGGTAGAAGAAACAACATGAAGATTCTATGATGGTTCAGACAGCCCTGCATGTAAGAGGTAAAGATCAGCCATGGTTAATTGATAGTAGATGTTTGAGGCATATGACAGGAGATAAAAGTAAATTCATATCTCTAAAGAAGATCAATGGTGGTACAGTGAGATTTGGATATAAAACCACTACCAAGATAGATGGAAAAGGTAATTTGAGTTTGGATTATGGTAGAACTAAGACTAAAAATAGTTTGTATGTAAAAGGTCTTAAGAATAATCTATTGAGTGTTAGTCAAATATGTGATCAAGGATATACATTAAAGTTTCATAAAGAAGGTTGTGAGATTAGAAGTAAAGATTCAAATGAGTTGATTGGAGATGCTCAAAGGATAGGAAATAATGTGTATATATTGTCATATATCTTCTCAAAGGCACGATCAAAGGATACATTCAAAGATTGGTGAGAGGAGTTGGGAGTAATTTCTATTACTTCCTACCATTGATGTTCAGAATCAAGTGAGGTGGAGCTAAGTGTTATCTCTAGGTAGGCGCTTTTCCATTGATGTCAAAGGGGGAGAATGACAGGTACAAGTATAGGTGTAGAAAATATGTACAAGGAATAGGTACAGGTTACTACAGTAAGGGGAAGTTACTATATGTTTTCAAATGATAGGATGTGCAAGTGAAAGGATGTGGTAGTTTCACGATTGAGGTTGCCATCAATGAAAAAGGGGGAGATTGTTGGAAATATTTTCATTGATGTCAAAGGTTTAGCATTATTGGTGATAAAGGCCCCATTACATTTAATTTTGTTTGTAATAAATATATCCTAGCTAATATGAGTTAATATTTATTTAATATTAATGAATATATTTTTGGTTACATATGAGACAAAAGAAGGGCCCATGGAGAAGTCAAAGAGCCATGGGGTAAAGACAAAATAAGGATGGGATGCATTTTCCCATGCAGAGTCATCTTGGGAAATACCAAGAGTCACCAATTGAAGACAAAAGAGTAAGGGCACAATTTCGCATGAAGGGACACTTTAAGGAATATGAAAAGTCACTAAAGATAAGGACAAAAGTGGGAAGGACGTTTTTGGTAATGAAGGGTCACCACATGACTTTTTAAAGGCTTGAATATGAAGGGTCATCCAAGATTGGCACCATTTTCCATGAGGATTGAAGGGTCAAAAAGGGGGAAGGCCAAAGGTCATTTGGAAAGCTATAAATAAAGGCTTTAGAAGCCATTTGCAATATGAGTGATAGAGGTTGATTTGATATTGTAATATCTAGCTTAGAAGAGCAATTGTGAGAGATGAATATGATTTGTATTTGTTATATCTCGCTTAGAAGATCAAAGGTGAGAGAGAGGAAAGATATGTTGTATTGAACTATTATTTGTTGAGATAGCAACATTGAGAGATAGGTGTGTGGTATACACAAAGGGGTTGATGATCTTGTGGGTTGGTACTCATGAATTATTTCTAGGTTGGTGCTCGGCAAAGGGGTTGGTGCTCCTGTGGGTTGGTGCTCACGAATAGTTGTTGGGTTGGTGCTTAGTAAAGGGGTTTGAATCTCCTGTGGGTTGGTGCTCATGAATTGTAGCTGGGTTGGTACTTGTGCTCCTATGGGTTGTTTCTCATGAATATACATGAGATTGTTCTTCTTGGGTTTTCCCACATTGGGTTTCCACATTATATTTGGTGTCTCTCTCTATATTGTGTGATGTTTATTGTTTAAGTTTTATTGAATATCTTGAATGTTTGATTAAGTGGAATTTGATAAAGGGAAATTTTTATAAGATATATGATATATCGATTCACCCCCCCTCTCAGTATATCCCATGCTTAACAGGGGTCATTGGGGTCATCTTGACACCCTATGCCCACTAACCCATTTTTCCTAGGGAATCATTCAATGAGAAATAAGAGTGTAGTTAACATTTTGGTCAATAAATTGAGAGTTATAGACTATGAACAAATATAAATACATTATATATAATGAGTCAAAAAAACCATAAAAACCAAACTAAAAGATTCAAAAATAGAGCTATATTATGGCCTGGACACCAGTGGCAACATAAGGACACTATCTTCGATGAAAGTATCCAACTTAAACATAAGTGTCCAGTTGTGAACCACAATAAAATTATATAATGAATGGAACTTGTATCTCTATTAAAATCCTTTGAAAACACTTTATAATTTTCATATTCTAGAACAAAAAATCAAATAAGATATGTTCTCTTTCATCCCTTAGCTACATTGTACTTGTTATATTAATGGCACATGCTAAATTCAAAAATTATGTATTATTGATTATAATTTAGTGTAAATATGAATATTGTTATTCATTTCAAATAATTTTAATTTCTTGGGTATTATATTTTAAGACTCAAAAATCATTAAAATGTTTAGTCAACAATCCTCTATTTATTTAACAAAAATCCTAGTTTGGATGTAGGGGTTTCCTTCAAGAATTTCATTTTAGAAATATATATTTTATTTTCATATTTATTTTGTGTTTATGTAGGATTAGTTTAATAATTTTGAATTTCCTTGTTGATTTGGTCCCCATGGTTTTTTTTTCAATAATTTTATTCAAGTCTCAACTCTTATGACCATCCAAAGGACCCTCTACCAAAAAAGCCTCATATATTGGATAGTTTTCATACTTTGATAATGATAAATGTATCACATATGATGATATTATGGAAAATAAAAAATAGGAAAAAAACCCCTTCCTTTTCTTATAATTATGATAATGAGAGACCTAATGATGTAAATGCAAATATAAATGAGCAAGGTAGTGATCATGGCATTTTTGCTAATGAGTTTTGTTGTGTCCAAACATAATCCCATTTAAATTTTTTAAATAGGGACCCAATTTTAGTTGTAACCTTCATTTGTAAGGATCAATGATGTATCCTAAGTTTTTTTCTTGAATATTAATTTGGCATGTAAACACTTTACTTATTACAAATGAAAGTTATGCTTAGGCTTGTCTCAAGTTATATCTCTAACATTTGGTTTATTTCACACATGTCAATCAATTTTTTTTTTAATTCTAATCATTCATAAATTTTTCTTGTTTATCTAAAATAATTTTAGGTCTTGCCTCTTTCAAACTAACTTATGTGTTTGTCAAGGTGGTGGTGTTTTGTGTTTTATCTTGTGCAAATTGTTATTCACTTATAATTTTTTCCTATTTCCCACCCAGACACCTACCAACTCATTGAAGCTTTCCACATGGAATTCACTCATTCTCCCAAATCCCCAAATAAAAACTAAATGTGTATCATATTTTGGTATTCTAAAAAATTTATGTCAATTAGTGATAACCCACTAACCTATAGATTTTATAACACTTAGAAATTTTTAAAAGGACTCTCAAGAGAGAATAATCATATGATGTTTCCATGTGTCCTAATGCCTCTCACCTGATGACTAATAAATCAAAAATTTAGAATATATAATTTTTGTACCAATGGATTGGTGATATTCATCCATATTTCATGATCTAATAAACCATTTTCTATTAAATACTTATGAGAAGTTTTGAAGTAACCAAGACAAGTGTAACAATGATATTTTTTCATGTGTCATCATCCTACTCAGTCTGAGCATACAAAATAAGGAAAAAGGGTACAACACTTCTAAGATAGTAGAGAAATTACAACCTCCGCATGACATGATCTTGAAAACATAATTTAATAAAGATTCAAGTGGTATCAAAGAAAGAGCCTGAGAAGTAGAGGTACGGTGAAATTCTACCATGTGTCCCTAAAAGGACATGGGAGCTAGGTAACAAAAATTTATTTCTTTTAGAGGAAGAGAAAAAATTCAAAGTGTCAAATAGAGATGATGAATCACATATAACAAAAGAAATAAAATCCACCTAGAACTAGGGATTACTAAAGGGGTTGCCACGTCACTAGACAAATTTAAAATATGAAAATAGAAGAAAGCAAAGAAATCTAGAGTTTTTATTGCCATTAATTTGAGTGAATTGGAAAACTAAATATGTTTAATTCAATAGAGTTAAAAAACCCAAAATCAATATATGCAATCAAAAAAGTCAATCGTAATTACATTACCATATAACTAATAGTTACAAGCACAATTTTGATCTCTATTGCGATCAAGTAATCCCATAGTTTTGGAGAACAAGAGATCTTAATTTTGTAAAAATGGATTTTTCTTCACATATTCCACCTCCCCATCTATGTATTCCATTATAAGACTTAATTAGTACACATATACTAGATTTGATGAGGATTCCCTCAATTGTTAATTCAATCATTATTCTACTATATGAGAGGAAATTGAAGGAGCAAAACCCTATGGTCTTGAGGATCAAATCTTCTATTTGAAGATTTGATGGCATTTCCATTAATTGTGAAATCAAGCATTATTATACTATATGGGAGTAAATTGAAAGAGTAGAACCCCATGGTCCTAAGGATCAACTCTTGGATTTCATACAGAGTTATAGGGGAAGACCTAGTGGAAATCAAATCAATGTGCCTATATAATGCTATATAAAAACATGAGGTAATGCCATTTATTGAGTTATTATTTAATTAATTTACAAATGGCCAAATTTATAGAAAAATACTAAATTTCCCCTAATGCATCACCCTAATAGTGTATATTAGTGGGTCTACATTTGAAAGTTAATATAGACTCCCCTTCCCTAAAATGGCCTACACTCAATCCCTATTAATTTTATGTATGTATATAAATAATGCAATGATTAAGTTATGGGAATGTGCTAGAGACCCTATCACCTTCATATTAGAGGGCCTTATTTATACTTACCCATTCCCATATTTAAGCCTAGAATTATGATTTATATGGCCTTTCTAAACCAAATTTATGATTTCCCTAGTATAACCTACATTAATAAGGTTGGGATTCCCATTTTGGATACCATCCTCACTTCTAATAAGGTCATATCTATTGGTGAGATAATCAGTGCCAATTTGATTGGTCAAGTACTAAATTAATTAAATAAACTAAATGGAACCTTCTATGTGATGTCTTATCTAGTATATTGCATAATAAGGACTATTCACGTAGCTCTTGAGAAACACTAGGAGATATCGATCAAGTATCCCAAGAACTAAATTTGTGATGAGTTTAATGTTATTCATATAAACAAATTAGGAAGAATATGACCAAACTGATTAAGAATTTCTACCCAATGGTATACCAAGCCAGTTATAGAAATAAAATGCTTCGATTGTCTGATCAAATCAAAAAAACCATTGAAAAGATTGGTGATTATTGGCTCTATCCATATTTCACTATCATCACAATATAGGGAAATAGGGATCCTACTATTTATCTACCCTAATTAGCCTTAGATAAGATGGTAAAGTAAGAAATTATAGGTCAACTACCTAATGTTGTATATATTCCACTATGAAATATAAAACAAAGAGATTGACAATAACCTTATAAAGCTACATCTAGGGGTATTTATACTTGGTTTTCCCCAACCAAGTAGTTATAAACATAATTACACTCATAGTGACTTTTAAATGATCATCAACACACTTGATTCATGGTAGTCAGTTACATAGATTTACTAATGACCCTAGCCTTTGTGCCCCTATATTATCTCTTTGGTATTGGATCCTCATCACTGATCTCCTATATTACTATGGGATGGTGCTGGATTCACATTCTATTTAGTATATTTCATCCCTAAAAATTTATCCCTAACCATCTGTCACTTCCCACCAAGTCTTTCACTAAGTCTTAAATCCTTCATTATTGAGTTGTTTATCAATTATACACATTTATTCTAACTTGGTCATCCTACACCATGGAATCTTTCACTATGGTCTTTTACATCATGCCTTTCCATGCAAGTTATTCTAAAAAAGACTTTATCCAACATTTATTATCCAATATCACTCCATAGTAGGCCTTGATTTTCTTCTTGAAACCTCTTTAATGTGTTAAGGTTTTCAACATCTTGGTCATTATTTCTTTGATTAACACTTTGAACTTCTTAGTCTCCTTGGGTTGGTGGAGACACTCAACTACTTTATTAACCATATATTCAATGGATATATAAGAATCATTATGAATGCCTTCAAGTGTAGTGACCTCAATGACAACCTTTACTTAGAGTTTCATTATGTTTGAGTTTAGTTATTGGTGATGAGCATTTATTTTTTCCTCCATGGCCTCTACATATTTAAATTCTTTAGTGCATTCTAAGTAGTATTTTATTAGTAAGGTGTTATCAACCATCTATTATCATTTAATCTATTTTACCTAAAGTTGAGAATCCAAAATATTTTTGGGCCATGATATATTTTTAAAAACCTCATCTAAAATGGGAATGATATTTCTAAATCTATGCAAGATTATTTTGCACACCTCCATAGCTTCCACAAACTATTATGTTGCCAAAATTTGCTGATCTTGAGGGCTAGGATATTATTTTCATCATTTCAATAGGATCTCCACTAAGGTCTCTAAATTATCTATTGCATCACTAAATAGGGGTACTCTATCCTTGTTCACTAGTTCTTGGCTCAAAATTTTCTTACATATGTTCAATGTTATTACTTTGGTAGTTGTTTCCACTTCCAACTAGCACTTCTCAACTAGATTTTCCTCTAACTTTGTCCTAGATATGACCTCATTATTATACATCATTACCACTTCTACATGTTTCTTTTGGGCTTGTCACGCATTAGAATATATAAAGGCATTTTGCCTTATGAACTCATGTGATAATTTTAAGATTTCCATGCTAGCCTATATAGGGGTAAGCTATCCCCAAAAGGTATCATAAAGTGATATTACTTCCTAATATTGTATGAGGCTATCAAATGTAATATCAAAATGACATTATTCATTATACATATAAATAAATAAATACATCTCCCATCAATTTTTATCATATGTATCTTCCTATAAAAAATTTGAATACATATACAAAATCTTATTTGGTACTCCCCTATGGTAGTTAGTGTGGAGGATTGTGGTTACATTGGTCTTTTATATCCTTAGAAAATAGTCATTAATTAGTTCCTTAGCCTTTGAGGGATATAAATAAAGTATCTCAACATCTATTTATTCACATTAATTACTAGCCCTAATGTCAAGACCACTCATTCCCAGAACATTATCAAAACCATTCCTCTCTTAACATAGTATTTATTTAACTACCAACTATTTCTCCTCGATGGTGTTTTCTTCATGGAACTTTGATGAAGGTATCTTTTAAGAGTTAGGAGTGACTTTATATTATTTTATAAAAATTATTTTTAGTGTCCCTTTCATAATATCTACCATATCTTCCACACCACCATCCTTAGGTGCCATTATTTCCTATTCCAAAGTAATCATCTGTGTTGTTAGCTTTGGGCCTTTAGGTTGACTAACTGGTCAATTTTTATTAGGTGGTATATGGGTATTCCTTTGAATGTTTGAATGTTATATTTGATTTCTTATGTTATCATCATGCCATGGGTTCTTCTACTTCTTCTCTTACATCTATTATGGAATGAGTGTCTATCTTTTGTGTTCTACACTCCCTGAATATTTCTTCTTGGGTTTCAACATGTAGAATAAAGAATGAATTGAATTATCACCAAAGTTTTATAAATTTTAATGTTGGTTTTGTCTAACTCATACTTTTATTATTTTATTTCTTGTTAGGATATATGTATATATGGTGGAGGGTTTGAGTCTCTATGTTAATAATTTTTGAGGTAATATTCACTAGCTTCACATCATATATTAGGTTAACGATGTTCATGAAGTATCACACCGTGAAAGTATTTGGTAACTTGAACCATGAAAATAACTCCATAGAGGGATCCATCTAGATATGCATCAAGGAAAAATGTTGCTTAATATAAAATATTCTATGGTATTTAGCCTATGTAGGTAAGTACTTTAGAACATGCCACTCATTCTCAAAGACTTCCTTCATCCCATCATACCATACATTCATTTTAACTTTGTGTGATGGGGTGATTGGGCCAAAATAGGTGACTCATTGTACCACTTTATGAAGGACTTATTATCATGTGGGTATGACCATTTTATCTCTCTAGTGCTTTAGTAATGTACACCAATCATATCCAACACCATTAATAACAATAACATGCCCCATAAAAACCTTTGGTTGGGTATACAGGGGGTTTTTTATGCATCTTCTATAATTTTGGTAGTGAATTACTACACCTAAGAATTGTTGATAAACATAAAGATGGGCCATATCCTCCTTTTTCCACCTATCTCCACCTCTAACCTTGGTCATTTTGATGCACATGACAACTCTTAGGGTAGGATATTGGAGACTCATAATGTGAATGGAATGGTCTTGATTCCTATATTCAAGCATTGTGGTAGTGTTTTCAATCTCATCTTAGTTGTCCAAGTCATAGGTAAGGTCTATGCTAAAGCACTAGAAACCTATGACATTGCTTATTCATTCTAATGTAATTCTCATCTAGTGCCCAAAAAAATAGATATAATATTTGTACACTTGTGAGATCAAAAAATTCATTTATTTAATTGGATTTAAAAAGTATAAAAGATTAAATAATTGGAAAAGGCCAACATCATTTAAATCATTGAAAATATTCAAGTTATACACTAACTTACTCTTAGTGTTTTGAAACTCTACCTAGTAGTCACACTAAAAATCTAATTCATTTCTAGGATGGTTATGGTTGTAATCAAAGACATTGTATGTGGGCACACTATACATCTATATTTTTGCATGTATTACTACATCTAGGGACTACATCTCTTAGATCATTAGTGGTGGTGGAAAGGGAACAAAAAACTTCTTCTTTTCCTAGTGCACCATTTCTAACTCTATGTTTCTCACACTCACTCCATACTCTTCATGTACTTATTCTATTATTATCATAGTTTCACCACCCACACTCAACTCCTCTTCCTCTAGTATTGTAGGTAAAGGCTCACTTTATTGGGCCTTTTTATTTTGTTTCATCACCCTTAATGGAGCCTAAAGGTTGAGGTACAACCATCTAATATTACCAAAGAAATAAATGGTTGATTATTTATCCTACTTTGGATTTCCTTCTTTAATGCCCTATAATGATAGATGTCAACATGTAACCTATCACTCTCTTGATACTATGTTTATTCCCCTCAACTAATAGACTTTATAATACTTGAAAATAGTCTAAATATATTATTTTTAACTCATCTAGAAGCTTGGAAGTCACTCTACAATAGCTCAAATATGCTCCTTAAACTCTATGAATTAATAATCATAAAAATAGTAAAAAGGGAAATGACCCCTATTTAACCTTTTATAAGCTCAAGGGGGTAAATTATACTTACTAACCCCTACATCTAATATCACTTCACATAATAAATTCTAATAATAGTGTTTCCATGATGCTTTTTTGGCACACTTTCCATTACCATTAATCTTCTATTAATTGTATGTCCCATCCTATAGTTTTCTTGAAGTTCATAACAACTCTAAAGAATTTGAATAAGTTCCATTCCAAAGGCATGATTTTTTATTTACCTAATCTAGCTTGTGGTTAGGTGCCATATCCTACATACCATTTTATCCTTTCACACTTATACTCATGCACCCTTAATCCCACACAAATAAAATATAAATATCCCAACACTCCATAGATGTTATACCCTTACCCCATATTAAACATTATTCGTGGAACTCCATGACAATACAAAGAATCATATAAGTAATACCACCTTTTATTAAAAATAATGGAAACCCTAGACTAACCTAATGACATACACATTATTATTAAAAAAGAAGGATAATTATAAAAATATGGTATCAACTGATTACCATTATAATGACCAAGAAGGAATTATCCATTTAGTCACTTTAACCTACATGTGCTAGTGGGACATATTTTATGAATGATGAAGTGAAAATCCTAGTTTACACAAAGTTTTTTGGAGGCATGAAAACTTGGATTCATATACTAAGATACAAAGTCTTGTTCTTTAAATGATGGTCATGCCATGATTTATATTTGTATTTCTCCATACCTAGACTCTAGTGTGAGAGAAAATGTGTCTCAACCAACTACAACAAAGCATCAAAGCATTATGTCAAGGATGCTTCATCATCCATTTAACTAATGCATGAAATGTAAAGAGAATAAATTAGGAATTCAATTAAAATAATTAATTTTATACTAAACACAATATTAAAAGGTGTGTTATTATTTAAGTACTTATAAGTGGTCTAATAGGCCCATAATACCACAAAAACATGATCATCCCAGTCAGTACAATATTAAATATATTTATCAAATTATAACCCAAGATATTATTGAGTACCTTAACTATACCATTGGCCTAAGGATGATATGGCATTATCTTATGGTGCATGACCATAAATTATGATAAGAGGATAAAAATGGTCTCATTAAGTACATGGGTGCCTTGGTCACTAGTCAAATTCAATAGACATCAAAATTATATAATGATGTTCTCCTAGATTAATCATGCAATAGTGATAGCCGTATAATTTCCTTGTTGGTTTAGCTTCAGCCCAATAAGTAAGATAGTCAATATTAATGATAATATAGTGTGATATAGTACCCCTTCTTATTGCATTGATGGGGCTATTAAAGTCAAGAGCCCAATTTTTTATGGGTTATTGTGATAATATAGGATGAAGTGGCATCATATCCCTCCTATTTAGATTTCCCACACACTAGTAAATGTCACAATAGGTTGCATAAGTCTTAACATCCTTAAATAAGGTAGGGCACTATAAGCCATCTAAAGGAACCTTCTACACTTAGCTTCACCAGTATCGTTTCCTCTAATGACACTTTCATGAACATACCTAGGTACCTCAGCGTGATCATGATTCATGATGAAACATTAGAGTGCTTCATCATATCTAATATTATATAGGTATCTCCATATAATCTATGATAGAGTGGCTTGTATATCTAATTGATTCTTTTTTGGATTACTTAGGTGATCTACTATTGAACTTGTATTTATAAAGGTGGATATATATTTCACCTCTTTAGGCATGTGTTTGATGTGGAATAAATTCATGTTAAGAAAGTTATATTTAATGGTGCATGTTGGTCCACTATATTTAATGTGCTTGGACTTACCTAGATTAACCATTATAAAAAATTTGAACTCATAAAATAACACATTCTACCAAAAAATACACCCATATAATACCAATTTGTTTACTAAGTACTTTAGTGATGCATTGTTCATGAAGAAGATAAATGAATTTCCCAATAGGTACTAACAAAACTTTTGGAGGGTGTGAAAAGTAGAAACTGCTTCATTTTCTATAGTTGTGTAGTTCCATTAAGTTTGAATAAGCTTTCAATTTATAAAAAAAATAGGGTGGTCTAAGCTTGCCTCACCAAGCTAAGAAAGGATAACACCAATAAACTTGATGGAAGCATCAACATGGATGTCAGAAGGATTTATCCACTATAGAAACTACATAATAGGTGTGATGATAAGCCTATCCTTAAGTACAACAAAATCTTGCTTGTGAGTACTTTTCTAGACAAACTGACCATTTTATTTTAATAATTCCTCTAGAGGCATAATAATCCTATGATATCTACACTTTGGTACCAAACATAATATTAAATGGTCCGCTTTTGTTTAAGAACTCATAGGTAGTCTAATATTCACATAATACCACAAAGACATGATCATCCCAATCATTGCATCTAATATTACATACCTTAGTCAATGTAGTACCTAAGATATTATTGATTACCTTAGCTATACCATCAACTTGAGGATGATATGGAATTTTCTTATGGTATGTGATCATAAATTATGCCAAAAGGATATAAATGGTCTCATTAAGGAAATTGGTACATTGGTCATTAGTCAAAATCAAAAGACATACAAACTATGTAATTATGTTCTCCTAGATGAATCATGTAATAGTGATAGTGGTATAATCCCTTGTCTTAGATTTAGTCCAATGAATAAGATAGTTAGTAGTAATGATAACATAGTGTGCACTAGTATCCCTTCATGTTGGGTTGATGGGGATAATAAAGTTAAGAGCCCATTTTTTGAATGGTTCTTGTGATAATATATGATGAAGGGGAATCACATCCCTCCTATTTAGCTTTCCCATATGTTGGTAAATGTCACACTGGTGTGCATATATCTTAGCATATTTGAATAAGGTAGGCTACCATAAGCCATCCAAATGGACCTTGTATACTATAGCTTCATTGTCATATTATCTTTCAATGACACTTTTATGGACTTACCTAGGGACCTCAACATGTTCATGCTACATGATGAAATATCAGAGTACTTCATTCTATCCAAGCTTATAAAGGTCTCTCCCTATAATCTAGAATAGAGAAACTCAAATAGCCAACTGATTCTTTTTTGGAATTTTGAGGTGATCTACTATTGAACTTATATTTAAAAAGGTGGATATATTTTCACCTCCTTAGGAATGTGTGTAATGTGGAACAACTACATGTCAACCAATTTATCTTCAATGGTGCATGTTGGTTCACCAATTTTAATGTGTGAATGATGATATGGGCCAAAATTGGCCTTACCTAGATTAACCATTATAGAAAATTAGAACTCATAAAATAACAAATTCTACCAAAAATTGAACCCATGCAATACCAATTTGTTTAATAAGTACTTTAGTGATGTTTGGTTCATGAATAAGATAAATGTATTTCCTATCAGGTACTAACATAACATTTGGAGGGTGTAAACCATAGAAAATGCTTCATGATCTATAGTTGTATAGTTATATTATGTTGGAATAAGCTTTAAGCTTGCAAAATAAATAGGGTGGTATATGTTTTCCTCACTAGGATACAAAAGGATAACATGAACTGCCATGATGGAAGAATCAACAAGGATGTTGAAAGGCTTTGTCCACTCTAGAAACTAGAGAATAGGTGTAATGATAAGGTTATCCTTGAGTACAAACAAATATTTCTTATGAGCACTGGTTGAGACAAACTAGTAATTTTATTTCAATAATTCTTCTAGAGGTATAACAATCCTATCATATCTAAAAATAAACTTTTTTTAATATCCATTATGACCTAATAAGGCACATACCTCTCATTGGGTAGTCATCACTAGAAGTCTATGTATAAAAAAGAAATTAGTTAGGTCCACTAATAGTCCATCATGGCATATGACATAACTAAGGAGGATATAAAAGGGGGTAATAAATAGACATTTGTTCATATTTAGGGAAATCGAAAGGTTTCACCATCACTCAAACATTAGTCAAAGATTTGAATAATGGTCCTTCACTAAGCTATGAATAGTCTAGTCATCAAGGTAGACCTAAAGGAAATATGAATACAGTCCTTGAAAGATTCAACTATGATTCAAGAGAATAAAATAAGAGCATTATTTAGTACAAATGGAATTACATTGTGATCAAAGGATCCCCACTTGGTTTCAAATGTATTATTTTGTGTATCCTTTTACATTATATAAAATTGATGGTACCTAGATAAGCCATCCGTAAATGTGTAAATTTCATTGCCAACAAATCTTTTGAGTATATCTTTAATGAAAGGTGTTAGGAGGGGGTTAGTAATGAAAACAACATTAAGTACCTTCTAATACACATAAATCTATATGTGTCCATCCTTCATGATACTTATAACCATAGGAATCACCCACTCATATTCATCAATAGGAGTAATGAATCTCATGCACAACATCTTATAAATCTCTTTATTGACTCAAGCATGAAAATTGGGATTCATCTGATAAGGCCTCTTTCTCCTCATTATAGAACCTTATACCAAATTTATGTGCATTTTTCCCAAATAAAAATGTATACACTTCATTTCAATGTAGTTTCATTGGGAAACATATTAATTCTCTTTCAATAGATCAAATACCTTAGTTATCTCAGCTTCAAATGAGTAATGCCACACAATAGCCATCTTGGGTTCTTTGTTTGTGTTAATATTGCATTGAATAGTCTAGATAGGCTCTAAGTATAAGTGTTTTTAGTTGGAAATGGTGTGGTGAGAATTGTCCATGTCATACTCTATGTGAATATCCAAATGATTAGTTGATGGGTTAGGTAGATTAAATCTAAAACCTTCATAAACATGGTAAATGGATTTCTGTTTACCCTTACATACTTGTTCTCTTAGTACACAGTATAGTATAGATTCACGGGGTAGAGAGGATACTTGCTCATCAAGTTTGTGAAAAAGAGTTGAGCCCTCCTCTCATGTGTTATGTATGCATATTATCTAATATTCAAATGGGTAAAGTTCACCTATGATATATTGACACATGGATTATAATTTAAGTCATAAATCCATCCATGGGAATGAATATGATAACACTATCATCAAGTTACTCTTAAGTAGAGGCTAAACATGCATGTCTGGATGGATCTCTTCCTAAACATACCATGATCTAGCCCAAGTGTGTAGAGTGCCATAAAATATATGAACCTAGAGGTACTCAAGAAATAAGGTGTCATCTTCCATCTGCATAGTCTCATAATCTTCAATGTGAGGTTATAGAGATCTAATGCAATTATAAATGTTGGTTCTATGTATAAATTTATCATGGTGAAAGTGATGGTGCAAAGTATAATGAAATCGATCCCAAGTAAGTAAATGATCCTGATTTATCCACCACCAAGAATTTGTTGCATAAAAAATATGAATAACTAATCATACCTAGTCAATGTTAGAATTATAGAATTATTCTAATTTCTATTCAAACTAGTGGACTTCCATTTGACCATTGAAAATTAGAGCTTCATCTAGTATTTGTAATGGTATAGACATGATTCATCCATAAAGGAGACAAAATAAATTATGATATTTATGATACTTCTACCGAGTCTCATCACAATTCCCTATAGTGACACATATACACCCAGTGAGATCATAGTCACCTTGAGCCTAATAGTCACATGCATTACTAGTGGTTTCAGATAGAGATTATGCATTTGTCTAATGCAATATGCCATTTGGGGTGGGGCCAAGGTGTTTATTACCTTGAAATATGACATTATTATTGGATGGTAGAGCCTAATTTTATTAGAATCCCTAGTTCCCAACAAGGGAAGTATGGGGGGAAATTACTACCCACTAGGATATCCATGGGGGTCGAAGGGGAGACAAAATTTTATGAAAAATTCATTGTAATATATTGTAATTTTTTAGTAAATATTTACCATTCACTGTTAGGTCACATATCTAATGGTATAAAATATGTTGGTGTATTTTTGACCTAATATGTAACCCTCCTATGATATAAGGGCATTGTAATCAAGATGACACATAGTGTGTGAGTGAAGAGGATATTATATTGGATGTATTTCAGTTGTTTTCCTTCATTTTTTGTACTAAATAAGAAAATAATTAGTTATTTCTATTAGCACTCTAGGTTATACCCTAGCTGGAAGGAGGAGTGTTCAGGTCCTGCATCTAAACTTGGACTAACATGGGAATGGTCTGAGGCCATGGGTTTCCTATATCAAGACCAAAACTTTAGGATTTTTAACTAGGCTTACTCCTTTGATGAATAATTTTATACCTTTACATCAAAAAGCTAAAACTAGATGCGGTGAAAAAAGATAATGAGTTGCAAAAGTAATACCTATTATAACTTGTGGTGATGCACATTGAAGATTGTCAATCCACTCATACTTGAGCCTCTAAAACACTAGTGATATAGAAATATAATTGGATCTATGACTCTAAATTCTTGTCATGAATCAACATTCCATGAAGAGGTTCATCAAGTGAGTGAAACCTAAGAGAGATGATAGAGTGGCCTAGTTCAATGCACTAATCCAGTCAACATGTCCACTATCAGATTTAGTCAAATAACATAGAACACTAAACATAACCTACATAACCAAAAAATATACCAACTTGATGAAATAAAGACTTGGAAAGGGAGAAGGCTCTACCACATATATAAATCAAACTAACATGAACACACTAGGCTAATATCCCAAAATCTGAAAATAGTCATCTTATTTATTTCAAGAGGTTACAAGGCTCAATCTTGATAGAGTCTAATCATTCCCAAGAGAGGGATGAAAAATAATAGCTTGATGGATATAGTTATAGAAAAAGGGAAGAAAGAGAGAGGGGATTATTTTTCTCAAAAAGGGAGTTAAAATAGTTTTAATCCATTTGCAAAGTGGTTACAATTGCTTTTGCCAATATGCTCATTTGGACCATTTGACTGATCTAGGTCAATCCAATCTATTACATCATTATAATATATTATTTGTGATGGTCCATGGTGGATAAAATGATGGAATAAAGTTGTTACTAGTTGGGTCTTGGTAATAGTGTAGTTATAACACTTAGATCCATCATTTAGAATAATGTATTGTTACTAACTACTCTTAATTGGTTAGTATGGCATGTATAGTGGAGAGAAAGGTCACTTTCAAGTAGCTGGTCCATTCAATGAACTGATGGTGTTCACTTTTTTTCTTTCATGGAACCCTTTTAAATATTATCTCCTTATACTAGAAATATTGAACATAGTCAGAGAATGATTCCTTTATGACGTAAACTTATAAGGCAAAAGTCCATATTTAGCCACATGGCTGGTCCCTTTATGTTTTATATGTTTGACTATATTATATTGATTGATCTATTTCATTTGAACTATATTTGATTCAATTGGAATAAATCTCAAAAACCCTATTATTCATGTTTGAAAATATCCTTGAAACCTCCATCGAGAATCCTAAGCTTGCATTTGCCTGAATTGGTTATCAAAATCTGACTTAGCTCACTGGCATGTTGACTCATATTGTTCCATTGATTTTGATCAGTATGAATACCTAAGCACAATTGATCCTCTACAATTTAAATTCATATTTCACACTTTTAATACACACATTCACCCTTGTGATTCACTTTTAAGATTCTCAGTTGGCTCTATTTGAACTTATTTGAATATGGTTAAGTATGGAAAAACAATAGAATTTAGTTGAGAGGCCAACGTTGGATCTCCATAAATTTTGATGCGCTTTGGTGGAGGACCCAAAAATTGGTACATATAGACATGGTAAAAACGTGAAGAAACCCATATGATCAATTTTACCTGAATCATCCACATGTGGAAATGGTGACTTTATCAAAGTGCCTACTTAATAATTCTACCACAAGACCTAAGATGCCTAGATGAACACAATGGAGAACTAGATGGATCCCTTGCATTTCCACACTTATTCAATGCACTATTGACATACGATAAGGTTTATTTAGTATTCTCTATGATCCAAATGTTTAAAACACATGAGAACTTGTATTCTATCTTCTAATTTGTAATCCCATACCCCCTTTATAAGCATTTGATCGACTACTTCATCAAACTATGCAAGAGCTTCTTATGTGGGCCAAAATTGGACATCTTTAGTGACTCACAAGGTTTGCATGCATATCTATGAAAAATCACCCAAACCATGTGCCTAGTCTAGTCTATTGGGCATAGAGTCTCTAATTGGATCCAACATATTGACCTGGTGTCAAACATACTCTAACATCTCTTAAAATAAAACAAAGACTGAAAGTAACAAAAAATAACAGGGTGCCCAAATCACTTATTGAAAGGGAAACTAACCTACTAAATGTAATAGGGAAAATAAACAAAATTTCCAAAAAATAACACTTAGAGGAAAGAATGAAAATTACTCTAACATGTACATGGCTAAAATCTATAAGTATTTTCCACCTGGGTCAAATGGGAAATTATTTTGTGTACCTTAGATATCTGAAGCATACTTTCTTTTTCTTGATAGCTCTCTTCTATATATTTGAGGAATTAGATGCTCATGTATTCTTGGGGAATTAACTAGTTCCTCTACAACCAATTTTAGATGCATAAATTGGAGACATGAGTCCAAAACCCAATCATACTCCTAAATTTATGGACTTTGCAAGAACAACTTTAGTTTTTCGTCATTCCTAAACTATTGATCATGAACATATAGAAAAACTTGATGTGTCTCCTTTAACATATATGTGAGGTTGACCTTTAAGGGATATGGACCTGATATTGTGACTTCTTGACACCATTTGAGCTCCTTCATAGCTTCTAATGGTGGAGAGATGTCTAAAGTTGGAGAGAAAATTTGATAACCATGTTTGAAAAGTTCAAACATGTCATATCCTAAGAGAAAAAATATGTCTCTATTGATGATAGTACTCTTTTTTTCAATGGACCCCATCAAGTAAAGGAAAACTTGAATGTAAGATATCAAATAAATAAGAAGATTTGTTCTCATAAAACTGCAACTCAATTAGAGCCTTTTCATACTAAAATTTAGAATAAAGCATATCATATTCTTGACCAAAAACATGAGGTTACGAGCTTTCTTTTGACATCTTATATTGGTTAATCAACACTTCTTAATTTTCAATATCAAGTTTATGATTGAGCATACTCTCTATTTCAATTTGTTCTTCTCTTGCAAGCTCTTGGCATTCATGATAAATGCAAATTTTTGTGTTATTAAGGAGTTCATGGGAAACATCATCAACTTGTCTAACTAGGACATCTTTATCTCATACATCAATAAATTCTTCCTCGTGTACTTGTATTTTAGCCTCTACCTCAACTTTCTCTTGTACTTTTTCCATCTTTGTATCATCATGGAAAAGTAAAGCATGTTTGTCCTTGTCAAAAGGTGTCCCAAACATTATTTCTTATTCTTGTTCACTCATGTCATCTTCATTTCCTCCTTCTTTTCCTACATATTCTTGAATTTCCTCAAAAAGGAGAGGCTCTTTTTCAAAGAGTGGCATAAAAAATCCTTTAAAATACTCAACAAGGTGGGAAAGGTCTAGGGAAGTTACCATAGGTACTTGATTTTGATCCTAAATTTTCTCTTCTTAGATAACCTTGACCTCCTTTTCCTAATTATTTACCTCTTGAATGGATTTCCATGAAGAAAATCCTCTAGGCTTTTATGGGTGAAGGAGTGTAGGCTACAAGGTCTCTTGTCTAACTTCAGCAATCACCACCTCCTACTTCTTCTACCCACTATTTTGAATTTATTTCCAAGATGGAAATGACCTAGGTTATTGAAGAGGGAGGGATGGGGGTTGAATGACCTTGGATTTACTTGAATGCATGATTTGGATCCAGGATGGGAAAGAGTGAGGTCTATCTTTAGCCTTTTTATCTTAGTTCTCGTCTTCCCTCCTTATCTTTAGCTCTAGCTCTTTAATTTACTTTGTTATATTCTCTTTAAATATGTCCTCTTTAAGGTGGTCAGGAACATAAGAAGGCTTTTGAAGAGGGATGAGGGAGGTTTGTAGAGATTCATATCCTTCTTTATATTAAGCTCTCAATTATATATCTACCACTTTGCACACCCCATGACTTCACAACTTGATTCCATATTAAAATCCTAAAGAAATTCATAAGGGGTTCTTGAGGAAGGATGGAGTCTTAGACCCAAACAAATAGTTGTTCCACAATAAGCTCTTCATTTCTTTGACAGTTCCCTTAGATTTCCAAGAAGGAAAGGTCTAAAGAATATGTAAAGAACTTATAACATTCAAAGGAGCACTTGGAATGGTATCTTGAGGAGGAATGGATGACATATAATAATGTTAAGGTGGTGTATATGTAGGCACAAAAGTTTGGCAAGGTTGGACCCACTATTCTTCAAGGCCTTTTAGCTTGTCCTCAATGATTTGAATGTGACCCCCTACATTCATCATGTCATCTATGAGATTGTTACAATTTTCTCTCTCAATGGGTGTCCATTATTCTTTTATTCATTGCAATGATTCTCTCACATGATGAATCAAGTGAGTAGGGATATCTTGGCCATAACATCTTTGTGAGCTCAAATCTTGTGTATGCTTGTCAAGGTTTATTAAAGTTTGCTTAAGTACTAGTATAGATGGATAATGAGAGGTTGATGAGGAGAATTATTATTATGGGATTTTTATTCATATAGAGAATCAAGGAAATATCTTTGATGATAAGGATCATGAGAAACTTGAAAAATCTCCTCATAGATTTGATAGAGCACATGGTAGGGTTGATAAGACTAATATAGATCATGAGGATCATGTTGGGGATATTGATAAGGGGCTGGATAATAGGAGTGACCATCATAGTTTTTCATGTTGACCTCATATATCAAATGAGATGTAAAAATTGATTACAAACTTCATTTGAGACAAACCTAGTCTGCTCATAACCAGAAGCTTGATTTGGAGTCATCATTGGTATTCATGTGCTTGCTTCTAAAATCTAATTAGAGGAAAGACACACCAATATCTTTCCACTCTTTTGGACCTAGTCCCACTAGGTATCCAAAAACTATTAGCGATCTAGGTTTTACCCTAACTAAAAAGAGTGTTTAGGTCTTGCTTCCAAATCAGACTAACATGAGAATGGTTTGAGTTTGTGGGTTGCCTATATCAAGACCAAACCTCTACAATTTTTAATGAGGCTAGTTCCTCTGATACATCATTTTGGACCTTTGTTTTTAAAACCTAAAACTAGTTAGGATGAAAAGGGAGAAGGGAAAATTAAAACCTATTCTAATTTGTTGTGATGCAACATGAAGATTGTCCATCTATTCATAATTGAGACTATAAAACACTAATGAGACTAAAAAAATAATGGGATATATGAACCCAAATTTCTATCATGCATCAAAATTTCATGAAGAGGTTCGTCAAGTGATTGAGACCTAAGGGAGATGATGGACAACCCTAGTTCAAGTCACTAATCGAGTCAACATGTCCACTATTGGCTTCAATCAAATGACATCAAACACTAAACATAACTTGCATAACTAAAAAATCTAGCAGCTTGGTGAGATCAGGACTTGGCAAGGGAGAAGTCTCTACCACTTATACAAATCAAACTAACATGAACACACTAGACTAATATAATGAAATATAAAACATTCATCTTATTTATCTCAAGAGGATACAAGGCTCAATCTTGGTAGAGTCTAGTCATGTCTAAAAGAGGGATGAAAAATAATAGCTCAAAATATATAATTATAGTAGAAGGGAAGAAAGAGAGAAGGTATTTTTGTGCTCAAAGAGGGATTAAAAATAATTCAAATCCATTTGAAGAGTGGTTACAACTACATTTTCAAATATGCTAATTCAAACCATTTGATTGATCCAGGTCACCCCAGTCTATTGCATCATTAAAATATCTTCTCCATGATTATTCATGGTGGATACAATGGTACAATAAAGTTATTTCCATCTGGGTGCTAAGAATAGTGTAGTTACAATACTTAGATCCATAATTGAGAATCATGTATTATTTCCAACTTCTCTTGACTATTTATCATGGCATGCGTAGTGAAGAAAAAGGTCACTTTCAAGTAGCTAGCCAATTTAATGAACTATTAGGGTCCACTTGTTTTCCTTCATGGAACCCTTTGAAATATTATCTCCTTCTACTAGAAATGGTGAACACAGTTAGAGAAGGATCCTTTTATGATGTAAACTTATAAGCCAAGAGTCCATATTTAGCCACATAGGTGGTCTTTGTACATTATTTATGCTTGATTTTATCATATTGACTACTTTGTGGCATTTAAACCATGTTCAATTTCATTGGGATGACTTTTTAAAATCTTATTATTCATGGTCAAAAATAGCCTCTCAACCTACATTGATAATCCTAAGCTCACATTTACCCTAATTAGTTGTTAAAATTTGAGTCAAATCATTGACATATTGACTCATCTTGATCTATTGATTTTGATCAGTATGAATGCCAAAGAACCATCGATCTTCTACTAGTTGAATGCATCTTTGACACTTTTCATGCACACATTCACCCTTGTGATTCACTGACACTTTGAACTCCACTCACCATTAGATCTAAATGCATGATAGAATATGGACTATTGATGAATTGGGACCCATTGTTTGAAATCCAATGACTAGTCCATGGTATTAAAATTGATGTCATCTCTCTCATCATTTGATGTTTGCATGACCATCAAATTAAATCTCAATATAATTATCTTACTCTATCTTTAAATTTGACACTCACATGAACATCATTCATCATTCCATAAAATTTGATTGATGTCCTACAAACCATGAAATTTAAACATAAGTATATTTTTTCCCGGTCCTTATTTTGACATTCATACTAATCTCTTGTGATTTTTGACCAAATTTGAAATAATGTATCTTCAAGTGTGAGAATCATGGAGGCACCAAAATTTTAGGAGATGCTCATGAGGCCAGAAGGAGAAACCCCATTTGATGTGATGGTCCCAAAAGCCTCCTAGGTGGAGATATTAAGTGCTAAAGTTAACTTGTCCATAATTGCTTTTGTGTAATGCCCTAGTGATGGCCAAAATAAAATGACTAAGTATGGGAAACTTAGCAAAAATGCTTCAGAGCCCAAATTTTCACATGTATAACTCTATTTATACTTCAATAGACGATATGAAACTTGGCATATAGAAACTAGGGACCAAACTAAATAAACCCATGTGACCATTCTCCATTATAACTATCACATGTGTAAGATATGGCCCATTCAATATGATCACTTGGATTTATTTGAACTTCTTTGAAAAAGGCTAAGTATGGAAAAATAATGAAATTTGGTTTAGAGGCCAACTTTGGATCTCTATAACCTTTGATGTGCTTTGGTAGAGGACCTAAAACCTAGCACATATAAACATGGCACAAATGTGAACAAACCCATATGACCAATTTTCCCTTACTCATCCACATGTGGTAATGGTGATTTTAGTAAAGTGCATACTTATAAATTCTACCACTACACCCAATACGCCTAGATGAACACAATAAAGAACCGAATGGATCCCTTGAATTTCCACACTTGATCCAAGCACTATTGACATCCAATAAGGTTTATGAAATATATTCGATGGTCCAAATGCTTAAAACATATGATAACATGTATGGTGTCTTCCAATTTACAATCTTGGACCCCCTTTATAATCCTTTGATCTACTACTTCATCAAACCATGCAAGATCTTCTTTTGTCAGCCAAAATTGGCCAAAAAATTCTTACAGATGTAAACCCTATTAGGTGAACCATGTTAAATCTATGTATCTATTATGTTGTGTTTTCTACATTTTATTTCCATCTTTATTTCATTATTATTTCTCTATGTTCTATATTCCTAACAATTATTAACGTAGTTGATGTCGTCATCAGCAATGACTGGTTCAACATAGGGAGGCACATAAGAATGGTCAAAATGAATGACAACATGCTTCTCATAATTCTCAAAGCTGATGTAGCACTTTTTAAATATCAAATTAGGATTATTATAATAACATCATAGGAGACCTAATAGATCTAGGAATTCATTATCCTTGACCAATTTTATAACTTCAAAATCAACTTATAAAGTGACAACAAGGATATCCACTATGTCATCCTTAAGTACACCAATGGGAAAAGTGTGAGTCTTTTTGGCCATATATAAGACATGGGGAAAAGGCTTCAAAGAAAGGATGGATATTTTTAATTAGGCATCCTTTTTTAAAACATTTAATTTATCATCACTATCAAATATGATATCATAGATTACCCATCCATCTATAGTGGTGTTAACTAATATCTCCTTATCCCCTTTTGGGCTAGGTTGCATGGGAGTTTATTTCCATCATGAATAATTTCAATTATGATATTTAGTATTATTAGGCATATAATTCCTTATATAGTTACAAAATAAGGGTATAATGTCATCATCTAGTAGTCATTTACATAACTCTTGAATTTCATCCTACATCATGTGATGAAAGTCTGTAACTTTTTGTATATTACCACATGTAGCAACCTCACAATCCTTGAGGAACTAAATATCTCCCTAACATTGTATTACCATATTTATATTATGATGGATAATCTCCTTATAATATTGAGAATTTAGATAATAAGTATAATGAGGCTCCTTCCATTGGACTATCTCAATTGGTGGTTTGGACATAGTCTAGGACTAACCACCACTATATGTTGTAATATTGACTTTAAGACCCATCAGAGTTACAAGGCATGGTTTCCATTGTGTATTTTCAAAATATATCATACAATCACCCTTACCATTTCTTTATTTTGTAATATTGGTGTATAATTTAGGGCACTACTCTGAATGGTGTTCATTTTTATAAAAAATACATGTAGGATATACCAGGTAATTACATTGCTAGTGCTTAGGGGAATCACATTTATAACAAGGTGGTGGTGGAAATTTTCCACTTCCATGTCTATGACCTCAACCATGACCAATACAACTATTTCCATTCTCTTTCTTATTAGTAATATATGTCTGATGTGTACCACACATGTTTGCATTATGCATTTCACTAATGATATGACAATCATTGGTATCATGATTGTATGTATCACATATCTTAAAATAGGTTGATACCTTTGACTGAGTTGCACATTATAGTAGAGAACAATCCTAGACATTATTTTATTCATGTCAAATATGACAATATTGCTTTAATACATCTCAAATGTTCTTAAAAGGATAATTATTTTGAATATGGCCTTCACACTCATAGTCTACACACTATACACCACTAAAGGTGTCATGAACATTATGTGTAGTGATTTTTTCTATTTATGACACCATTGAAGTGATTTGAGCCTCCATGAAGGGGACAATACCTATGTCAATACTAACAAGAAATTTGGTTCATATGGTATATTTCAAGGCTTCACATAGGTTAGTGAAGGTTTTATGGGACAAGAAACGTATGAAAGGGATAAATATACCTCCTAAAAACCATTGGGGATGTTGATAATTATTTATCTCAAAAGAGAGTTTATAGAGAATCATATTGAAATGTGCATCATATTCATGGATGATCTCAATGAGTTCCTACTTGATATCTTTTAGGAAAACTATACTCTATTGGTCAAACTTTGGAATATAAAATTGCCTATATCAATGTTGCATTGTGTTTATCATAATCCACCACAAATTGTTGACTATCATAATTCTCATACCACTTATGCACATGGTCTAAAAGTGTGGTTATAAACTTGGTTGATTTTCATTCATAATAGGTTATGTTATGTGCTCATAAGATAAGTTCACACTTGTGAAAATGCTTTGTGACATTCTCTACTCCTCAATATAATAGCAAGTGGAGTATCATTTGTTAGTATATAGTGGGTGGTTGATGTTCTTGCAATGGTGGATATTGAGAAACACTTTTGGTCCCTCTTATACCTTGGGGAAGATGTTCATCACTAACTCTTATGACTCTTCCAATACCTTTAGCCAAACCACCACTATTTCCACCTCACACACCTCTTGTAGCAATACAAACACTTGAGTCATTGGGTGTTGAGGTAGGTTGAGAAATTATGGTTAGGTTGGTACTTTACTCACTACTTATTCTTGGTACACTAGGAATTCTAATTTGGGCAATAAAATTAATATGCAAAGGAAAATAAATAGCCAATAAACTAATATATATATATATATATATATATATATATATATATATATATATATAATCTACAAATGTCTCTCTCACAAGTTCAATTTATGACTCTACACTATGACTATCTCAGTTGCATAAAAATATATCATCTAACTCAAAATCATGAACTTGTATTGTGGGTGGGTAACGAGGCCTACCCAACTTAGGTTCTTTAGTTACCACTTCCTAACTTAATTCTCCCAAATATAGTTGATATGGAGTCAAGTGTAGTCCTATGGTGGGGGATTTCTCTTTATGCTATTTTGCTTCCCTACATACCCTTACAACACTTGTTGAGTCCTCTTGTCCCCTTTTTAAATTGCTTCCACTTATAATCCTTCACCAATCATTATCATACTTATGCCTATATAATTATAGCTAAATAGCTACCATACTAAACTAAAAATTATACTTCACAAGTGTCCTTGTATTTACCCACCAACCATGTTTCTCATGAAAGAAAGAGTTTATCCTTCCATGGAAAAGTTTCAAGTCTGAAATCTACAAATAACATGTTAACCTCTAGTAGAAAGTGTTTGATATATCTACACATTATTCTCAAAATAAATGAAACTGAGCTTCCTTTGGATAGGAATAGGTAAAAATTATGCATTCAAATATGTAAAAATACAAAATCCCATACCACTAAACATAAAAAACATGTTTCCAATGTGCTCCTAACTATGATAGATTTGACTAATTCTCTAGTGTCCAAGCTATCTTTTATCTATGGTTTATCAACTATTCTTGAGCATATGTCATAATCCAAGCATAAAGTTAAACATGTACTTCTAAAAATAATGTCTCATATAATGAGTTGTATAGATTATGTTTGACTCACATGCATGAAAATATTCCTTGTTGTAGAAATGTTACTATAAAATTATCTTCAATGGTATTAATCCATCTCTCAATATTCTCAAGTGATAGTCATTTTAGTATCTTCCACCATTGTGTATCTAAGTTTTATGGGTCCCAATAATCAAACCAAAATGTTGGGTTTTTTTTCCTTAATTAAGCATAACTTATCTTTAGTATGTGTGCTAAAGTGACTAAGAGTCCAACATGCTAGTGTACTTGTATTTCACACAAGAATGAGTTATCGTACGTTCAACCAAATCATGTAGTGAGGGACCAATTCCCATTGGTTTTGTCATGTGAGGATGTAATAAAATATAATGTAAATTTAAAACATAAGTATTAATATTATCATTATATAATACATATTAGCATGTTTATTAATTAACAATAAAAAAAGAAAATGAAAGCATAAATGGTAAATATTAACCTAAACTCAATTAGATAAATAATAATATACAATATAACTAATAGAATTATCTCCATAGTAATTAAAATAAAAATATTAAGGAAACAAAATTTCCATTCATCGTATTGATTAGTGATATTCAAACTTTACATAAATCTAATTTATAATGTAAGTCACTTGTATATTTTTGTCAACACTATCTAATTGATTACAATAACATCAACACTAATAACCTTAACCACACCAACAAGAACCTTTAAAGGTTATATCCAAGGGTATTTATAATTTTTTTCCCTGAATAATTATTTTTAAACATAATTACACTCATAGTGACTCTACAACAATCATCAACACACTCAAGTCATGGAAACCAATTACACAAATTTCTTAAGGACCTAGGTCTTTGTGCCCCTGTATTCTCTTTTCAATGTTGGATCCTCATAACTGATCACCAATATTTTTAAAGTTGTCATTTATTTCATGTGATTTTTTATTTTCATTTATGTCAAATGAATCACAAGAAGGTGGCTAGGTCATTGGTCCTTGATGAAGGATAAATGTCATGAGGTTATAAGAAGGCTCAAGTAAGGGATATCTAGTTTGATATAAAAATGATCATGATGGATCTAGGAGATAAATGCATAAAGTTAGAAGAGTATGTATAGTGAAATTTAAACATGAATTTGTTTCATTAAAACACACATGTATTTTTCATATTATGACTACAAAGGTAAGAGCTATAGGTCTACTATGCAAATATGTTAGTCTTAGACTTTGTCTAATCTAACTAGGGGTCCTAAGATGTAAAAAACCTATGAAAATAGATATTAGTCATATATAATATGAGAATGTGTTTAAATATGTGAATAATATGGAAATTTAATATACAATGGTAGGAAGTTTAGTTTTATGGTCTAGTCCTTGCATGAGAGACCTAATATGAAGACATAGGCTTTGTAGCTTGTGAAGATGAGAAGTGTGAGACTTATGTTAACAAGGTTGGTAGTTAATTATATTTTTGTTATGATATATGACATGTTTGTGATGGTTTTATATTAATAAAATAATTTTACAAGTGTTTTCAAGGAGAAAGCATAATTGGTAGTTCAAAGACCTAACATGCATAAAGACCTAGTATAGCCAAATGGAGGATCAAATTGAGTTTTCAAGGTTATATAGAACATTTGATCATATAAATAGGTTTTAAAATATTTTTAAAGGTTTTTTACCAATTTTTAGGTCCTCAATTTAAGGAGAAAGCAAGAAACAACTTTTTAAGGTCCTATTTGTATTCAAAATTTAGGTTTCCAAGACTGAGAAGGAACTTTTGATGTTCACTGGCACATGTAAATTTTGCATGGTGTCATAATAATATTAGGAGAGATATAAAAGGGTCATAATAAATATTTACATTTATTATTTTTTCATTTTAGGGAAAAATATATATGAACAAACATTAAGTAGGTTAACTAGTCTAAAACCCTGTCAAAACCCTTATAATGACTCGATTAGGTAAATATTTATTATAGTGATGCATAATGTATGGGAAATTTTTGTTTTATGATTTTATTTTGTATAGGAATCTTCCAGGCATATCCAAGTGGTAGTGTTTTTGAAGGGCAATGACTAGAAGCTATAGGAAAATTTGTGTTTTTGAAGAATTTGATGTTATAGTAGGGTTGGCTAGGTCAAGATTACACAATAGATGGAGGTTAAAGATAAATAATTTTTATTTATTTAAATTTTGGTATTTTTTTAATTTATAACTCTTGTGTCAATTGTTTTGGTCACCCAAGTTGACCTATCACTAGATTAGGCTAGTGGTGAACCAACAAAAAACCAACCTAGAGTGAGAATGCATTTAGGGATAAGTTTTAGGTGATTAGGGATGCATAAAATTGATTGGGGTATTTTATAAATGCATATAAATCATTTTAAATTTGTTTAAAAGTTTTTTTATGCTCATACATGATGAAAAATATGCTCTCAAAGTGACCTATCTTTATGAGTAAAAATAGTGAAAGAGTAAGATTCAGTGTTTGGTCTATATGTTCTACATCTATCATTTGACCTTTATAATTATGTTATTGGATATTTTATAATTATATTTAAGGATAATTAAAATTATTTATAATTTTAATTAAGTGTCTTGATACATGGCTTAATTCATGATCACCATGATTGGTTACTAAAAGTAGAGTGATTGTTCCAAGTCTGCCATGTGAAGTGAAGAGTTTGAATCCCTATGAAAAGAATTGAAGCATATAATAAATATATTGTTATTTTTTGAGATGTAAATTTATTATTTAATATTGATATAATATGGATATAAAACTATAAGGTGTTGATATGTGAAAACCAAAATGGCCTATCTAGCTAAGTATACACTATGTAAGAGAGGCTTGAAAAATTGGTCTATAAGACTAATGGTTGTCACTATAGATTGATATCTATCCATTTATGAATGATATATAAGAATAAAATAATATATTAAATTTAATTATATTTCATGGAAGTTTCCCTTCATGTTCTAATAATAAAATTCTTCATGATTGTATTTTTGGAGCCTGTAGATAGTTTGAGTAGTCTTCTTACATAGGTGAGTTTGGAGTCTGTTTCTTAGTATTTAATATGTTTATTTCTATATAAAATAAAATGGTAAACTCAAAGTGAAGTTTAAAATATGGATACTAAATCTCTCAAACTTATCAAATTCTTGAAATACTCAAAACAACTTGCAAATTATTTGGCAATTAAGTGTTCTCAGTTATCAAATTAGATTGGAACTATCGAAAGACTTTTCACTTCCATTCACCAATTAAACTGGTTTGTTTTTTAAAAATGTCATAAAATGTCAAATTTTAAAATTTACATGCATTCATGATTAATTAAAAATTAGAACTGAATTAAAAACATGCAATCAAAAGATAATTTTACCATATGACATTGATAACAGAGTTTGACATATCTTGCCTACGTCTCTAGGTCTACCTAATAGTGAGGACCATTTCATTAATTTTTGTAACACAAGGTGATACAATCCTTTGAAATGCTACAAAACTTTCCTCAGGTCTGATCTCTATACAAAAAATCCATCTTTATTGATACACTCAATCTTGGCAACATGGAATCCTTCCTCAGTCTTTAACGCATTTCAAAGGTGCCTAAGTCCCTCCACTTAAAATATTGTTCTATCCAATTTACAATAATAAATCTCTTTTCAATCACAAAAAATAAGTAAAAAGGCTCAATCTCTGTGTATTAGTTCAAATAATGGATCATAATCCACTTTGTAGCTATAACCAATCTTCATTATAGCTCTTAGCCTATTAAAAAAATAATAATACATAGTCCAAAAAAAAGCTCCATTAAAATATAATTTTAAGCCTTTTAAATTATTTTCTAGCCTGTAGCATGAGTAGTCAAGGCCTCTCACTTTTGGATGATAGGTAAAGGTCAAGTATTCAGTCTCCCTTTTATTTCATGGGATTATCTCTTTAGTCCCACATTGGCAAACATAAAATGGATTTATGTCTTTAAAAAAGTTGGCCACCACCTTTACCAATGTTGACACCCCTTTTGGTGGGCTTGAGGCAGTAAACTTAGCATGGGTTCATTCGTTAGTATACCAACTTAGCATATATGCTAATCATGACATGTCCCATTCTCAAGTTCTATGACTCATAATTTCTCATGGCATGGTTAAATTTGAATGCCATATGACTTGGTATGTTTGGAAGATAAGCCATGAGCTATGTTGACTTAGACATGGCATGCATTTTGGTCATGGTCTCTAAACTTGGCATTCGATTGTCTTCAATCTCAAGCTTAACTCAATAATGTAGTTGGATGGGCCTTTATGGCATAGTAATGTGGAAACTATTGGCTCTCCCATATGGCTTAATGGGGATTGGTAATGTTAAATTACAAAGTATTACCAAGGAAATATTATAAAGCATTTAAAACATACAATTCAGTTGTCCCACATGCATCCAGTGGGCATAATATAATGGTTTAAAAGTAAATTCAAATGCATTGAAATGTGAAATGGAGGCCAAGGCACCTCTGCTTAACTAATTGTGCTGACCCTCATTGAGGGTCCCCAATGAGCCAATAATTGGGCCCATGGTTCTCCATATGATTGTTGTCAAAGACTAGAGGTTAAAACCAAACCAAAACATCATAGCATATTTTTGCATGAATGTATAAAATGGACTACCACATGTCGACGGGTGATTGGTCCACTTTGTCACATGAAAATTTCACCATGAATTATGACACCTCCTTATTTTACCTATCACAAAATAACTTTAGTAGCTTATAACTTGGGCATCTAGAGTCCGTTTTGTGATCTGGAAGAAGCACCAAAAAGATCTCGATGAGCTCTTCTACGTGCAAGAGGTTTCATCATGACTTGGGAAATTTTTCAAAACTAAGATCTAAATCATTTATTATGTATAAAAGATTCATTATAATTCTTTTAGATTCTTATTTTTCCCTTGTTGTAGTGTGAAAATTCAATATTTACTGACTACATTTTTGTAGTTTATGGTAGAATAGAATGAGCCTATTATAGAGGTGTTTTTATATGATTAGAGCTTGAGTGAAGGTGTCTAATGAATTTTATGGTGACCATGAGGTCATTTATTTTTTATTAAGATTTTTATTTTGGGTTATGTGTTAAATTTTAATTATTGATTCATATTTATTTGATAGACTTTTTGGTACTAAGAAGGCCTAAAAGGTGAGTACGGCTAATTGGTGGGTCCAAGTAGTAAAATGGGCCAAATGGAGTTGGAGACCCAAGGTGAACTTATAAAGGATATATTATAGGAATTTATGAAGTTTTTCATCCATTGGCTAAGATAATAAGTTTTCATAATGGTCAAAGTGGTAATGTATGGATAAGACATACCTAATTGCATTAGGTCTCCATTAGGCCTAATGGTAGATTTGGTCCTTATGGACTATGACCAGCTTATGTAATGTTTGTTTCATATTTAAAACGTTTTTGGTGATATATTAAAAATTTATTTAATGCATGTAAAGGTTCATGTATGACCAATAGGGGTGAGATAAATGGTTAAGTACTTAAGAAGGCTTGATAGGCCTAAATTGAGTAGTTGAGATATAGAGCATATGTGTGAATGAGATAGGTGTTTAAAAACTAGATGAAGGTGTTGAAGATAATTATAGATGTATAATTAATATTTTATGATTATTTAATTTTGATTTTATAGGCTTTTAACAATTTCATTTTGCCTAATACTGTTAAGGAAAGGGCTAGTTGAGCAAGAAGGCCTAAGAGCCTATTTGAGTGAGATTAAAGGGTAAAGAGTGAAAAATAAGGTTTTCATCTATAATTGAGTTATAAAAAAGTGTTATAATGTGATAAATTATTATAGGTGACTTATTTTGTGCTATGTTACCTAGGGGGTTGGAGCCTCTTTATAAGATAGAGCTTGCATAAGACTAGTTGAGTGGGTGCTTAACTAAGTAGGGGTTGGAGCTCCTTGTGTAGTTGTTGTTTCACTAAACTTTGTATCTTAACATAATAGGAATATATTCCATGTGAATTTTTTAGTTTTTTTTATCCCCAAATATGTTTTCTCACATATCTCTTATGTTATCTTATGATATGCTTGTGTAGTTGTGTGTTTATGCATTAATCTTTTATGTGAATGAATACTTCATGGAATGATGAATAGAATTGAATAGATATTGTTAAGAAAATAATTCACCCCCCACTAATAGTATATAATTATAAAAATTGGTATCATATTAGGTCTTTTGGATGAGGCTTGATAGCCTATTGGTGATCCTAAGAATCATAAAATGTGATGAGGATAATATTCATCTTGTTTGTAGTGATGGTACTTATAGAGTTGTCTAAAGAGAAGAAGGATGTCAAGATGAGCCTTGATCAACACATAAAAAAATTTAAGTTATATGTTTTTATAGGACATCATTAAAATATGAAATAATATCAAAGATACCATTTGGAAACTCAGAAGGACTATATAGAAGCTAAATCAAAGATCAAACCCAATATTGACAATCTAAAAAGACTTTAAAGACACGTTGAGAGAAAGGTATAGTTCAATGCATCAAAGTTTCATGTAGCATATTGATTTAGGTCTTATAATTTGGTATGTTTAACATTGTGTTTATATGAAGATTCCATGAGTTAAGCATAAATCTATAGGAGTTGAGTTGAGTCTATGGAACTATCATAGATGAATAGAGGTTTTGTTAAAAACCTGAGTATGTTGTTAAGACCTATTTGAGGTCTATTTAAATCTTTATGATGTAATAAGGTGTGAACATATATATAATTAATTTTATTTACATGGTTGTTAACCATGTATGCTTTTAGGTATTAAGAGACAACAAAGGATTTATTTTAAATCATGAATGCACATGTTGATTGAAATACATAAGAAGATGACTATATGATCAATGGTGGACATCATAAGTTTGGATGGTGATATAGATGCTTGAATCATATTACATGAATGTCATGAATAAGGTTTTAAATATTCTATGAAGATCCAGTAAATGTAAGATAACTATGGTTTTGGTTTCTTTGAGTCATTACCATGTGAAGTCAAGTGATCTTAGTGAATAAGTGGAATTAGGATCATATGATACATTTGGATAGCATATGAAGTCTTTTTCAAATCTTGTAAATTAAAAATTGATAGAAATTTGATAATTTTTGGGAGAGTTCTACCACAAAGATTGAAGTCACACATACTCAGTTGGCATATTTCCATGTGGAAGTAATTCAAAATTAATCTCAGATACGATGGGTTGAGAAACATAAGAAGATAGTATATTAAATGAAGAATATTTTTATATGATACAAGAATGTATTTATGTATATACTTCTAAATATTGTTCTTTGATTTACAGATAGGTGTAGTATATGTAGGTCTCCATAGGATCAAATTAAAGATGGTTTCAAGAAGATTGATGTTATTATGTATATAGGCCAATGATGTGTTGGGGAAACTTGAAAGGAGAACATGATCTTAGGGGGATATTTATAGATATATGATTAATAAGTTATCTACTATAGTATATATGATCCTAAGGTGAGGTAAATTTCTATTTAAATTGATCAAAAGGAGATAAGTAGTATGCACATAATATGAAGACAAAGGAAGAAATATTTACCTTGTTTGGAAGAAGTCTAAGTTAAGTAACATATGTTTTTTTCATATTTTCAAAGTTAGATAAGGGAAAATGTTGATAATATATGAGTACTCAAGCAAAGATCTTTGAGATTTAGGTCTGCTTATTAAAACCTAGAGCTTATGATTATCATGAAGTAAGTGGAATCACATATATTGCTTTAGGAGGTCTTTGAGAATGTTGTCATCAAGTTCAAGTCCAAGGATCAGGTGGCAAGGTATGAAGAGATAAATGGATTTAGGTAATATCAAGAGTAGATGATAAGCTACAAGGTAAGAGCTAATGGATATTTGTGGAGCCATGATAGACATAGGTCAAGGTGTTGAGTCATAAGTGCAAGTTAAGAGACAATAGTTATATCATTCTAAGGCAAGAATTTTTTTAGGTTTATCTAGCAAGCATTTTTTAAGTTAGAGTTTAAAGAAAAGGTGGTAGATGTAGAGACCCTTTGTAATTAATGTTAAAGGGGGAAATAGATCATATTGATGGAGACATTATTCGGATTAGTCTTTTTATGGTTTGCCATCAATGACAAAGTGGGAGATTATTTCAAGTTGTCATTGATGTCATGTGATTTTTCACTCTTATTGATGTTAAAGTAAGAACAAGATGGTGGTTATGGTCATTGGTCCCTGATGAAGGATAAATGTCATGAGGTTATAAGAAGTCTTGAGCATGGGATATCTTATCTAATTTAAGAAGGATAATGATGGATCTAGGAGATAAATGAATAGATAAATAAGAGGACATCTAAGGACATTTAAACATGCATTTAAGAAATTAAAACACCTAGGTATCTTTCATAGTATGACTATAGAGGCAAGACCTACAGGTCTAATATGAATATATGCTACTCTTAGACTCTTTCTGATTTAACTAGGGGTCCTAAGATGTTAAAAATATATATTAACATGTAAATTAGTGGTAGTCAATATGAAAAGTTGTTTAAACATGTGAATAAGGTGGAAATTGCATCTACAGTGGCATGAAGGTTAGTTTTGTGGTCTAGTCCTTGCATGAGAGACCTAATATGAAGACACAAGATTGGTATCTTGTTAATATGAAAAGTTTGAGATGTATGTGAAGAAGGTTTATAGTGAACTATATTTTTTTGATGTCATTTGACATGTGTGTGATTATTTTATATCAATACAATAAGTTTTAAAGTGTTTTCAAGGACAAAGCATAAGTAGTAGTTCAAAGACCTAACATGCATAGAGACCTAATATGGCCAAATGGAGGGTCAAATTGAGTTTTAAATGTGATAGAGAACATGTGAGAATACAATGAGGTTTTAAAAGGTGTTTTAGGGTTTTTACCAAGTTTTAGGTCCTCATTTGAAGGAAATGGCAAGAAATAATGTTTTGAGGTCTTATGTGTATGCAAAATATAGGTTTCCAAGCCTATGAATGATTTTTTGATGCTCATTGGCATGTTTAAAATTTGTATGGTGTCATAATACGTTTTGAAGAGATGTCAAAGGGTCATATTGAGGACTTAAAATCATTAGTTTGGAATTTTAGGGACATTGCTATATGAATAAATGTTAGAAGCTTAACTGGTCTAAAACCCTCTCAAAACCCTTATAGTGACCTGATTGGAGAAATATTATTGATACTGAACCATAATTGATTTTTAATTATTTTTTTATATTTTTATGTTTTATATGAATCGTCAATTCATCTCCAAGTGGAATTGATTTTTTAGGGTAGTGAAACTACAAAAACTGCTTGTTTTTGAAGAATGTGAAGTTATAGGCAGGGTTGACTAGGTAGAAATTGCAAAATGGATGGAGGTTGAAGGTAAATAATTTTTTATTTATTTAAATGGTTTTATTTTGGTGATTTATTCATTTGTGTCAAATATTTTAGTCACCCAAGTTACCCTATCGCTAGACTAGGCTAGTGGTGAAATAGTGAGAAAAACTAGGCTAGAGTGAGAATGCATTTAGGGATGATTTTCAAGAGATTAGGGATGAATCAAATTATTTTGAGTATTTTTTAAAGACATATACCTCATTTTAATTTGGTTTATAATTTTTTTTATTCTCATACATGATGAAAAATATTCTCTTAAAGTGACGTATTTGTGTGAGTGAAAATAGTGAAAGAGTAATGTTCAATGTTTGGTCTATATGTTTTACATATGTAATTTGACCTATATAAATGTTTGATTGTATATTTTATAATGATATTTAATTATCATAAAAATTATTTGTAATTTAAATTAAGTGCCCTTACAGGTTATTTAAGTCATGATCACCATGATTGGTTCCTAAAAGCAAAATGATTGTTCTAGGTCTACCATGTGAAGTGAAGAGTTTGAATCCCTATGACAATAATTGATGAATATAATGAATATAATATTTTTTTTAGACATAAATTTATAATTTATTATTTATATAAGATGGAAAAATATCTTTAAGGTGTTGATATGTGAAAGCCAAAATGGCCTATCCGAATGAGTATGCACTGTGTAAGAGAGGCTTGACAAATGAGTCTACAAGACCAATGCTTATCACTAGATATTGATATATAGAAATTTTGTAATGATATATAAGACTAATATAATATATTAATGTGTATTATATTTCATTAAAATGTCCTTTCAAGTGATATTAAAAATGTTCTTTATGACTATGTGTTTGGAGTCTATAAAGAGTTTGAGTAGTCATCTTGTAGAGGTGACTTTGGAGTGTTTTTATCAATGTTGAATAATAAAATGAATTTTAATATGTTTATAAGGTCTCAAATGTTCATTATAATTCTTATATATTTTGTTTGGCCCATGTTAAATTGTGAAAATTCAAAATTTATTGACTATGTTTTAGTAGTTTTTGGTAGAACAAAGTGAGCCTATTGCAGAGGTGTTTTTGTATGATTGGAGATTGAGTGAGGTCATTTAGGCTATATTAATATTTATTTTTTTGGTTATGTGTTAAATTTTAATGATTAAGTCATATTTATTTGACAAATGTTTTGGTAGTGAGAAGGCTTAAAACGTGAATAGGCCTAATTAGTGGGTCCAAGAAGTAAAATTTGCAAAATGGAGTTGGAGAATAAAGGTGAACTTATCAAGGGTATATTGGAGTAATTTAATAATTTTTTTCATTTCTTTATGACAATAATTTTTCCTAAGGGTCAAAGTGGTAACGTATGGATAAGATAGACCTAATTGCATTAGATCTCCATTAGGCATAATCATGGATTTGGTCTTTATGGACTATGAATGACTTATCTAATGTTTGTTTAATATTTTAAACATGTGTATTTATATATTAAAAATTTATTTCATGTATGTAAATTTTCATGGCTGACCAATATGCATGAGATCAAGGGTCAAGTACTTAAAAAGGCTTAATAGGCCTAAATTAAGTAGTTGAGATATTGAACATATGTGTGAATGAGATAGGTGTTTGGAAATGAGGTGAAGGTGTCAAAGAAAATTATAGAGGTATTATTAGTATTTCATTAATATTTAATTTTTACTTTATATTTGTTAAATAGGGTCATTTGACCTAATACTACCCAGGAAAGGGCTAGTTGAGCAAAAAGGCCTAAGAGACTGTTTGAGTGAGATTTAAGGGTAAAGAGTGAAAAATGAATTTTTCATATATAGTTGAGTTAGAAAGAAGTGTTTCAAGGTTTTAAAATATCATATGTGAATTATTTTGTTCTAAGTTACCTAGGGGGTTGGATCCTCCTTGCAAGATAGAGCTTGTAGAAGAATAGTTGAGTGGGTGCTTAACTAGCTCGGGGTTGGAGCTCTTTCTGAAGTTGGTGAATCACTAAAATATAGATATTGATATTATAGGAATGTATATACTGTTCATGATTTAGTGCTTTTTATCCTTGAATAGTTTTTCTCACATATCTCTTATATTCTCTTGTGATATGCTTGTGTAGTTATCTGTTTATGCATTGATCTTTTATATGAATGAATGATTCATGTAATGATGTATGGAATTTAATAGATATTTCTAATAAATTGATTCATACCCATATTAATATCTCATTTCAACACTATCTTCTCTAAAACCAATGGTGGATTCATGATTTACTTAGTCTCTTTTATCCTTATGAACCACTCCCTAATAGTTTCCTACTCCCTATACACTAACCAAGTCTTTAAATAAGTTTTGAATCTTTCATTCTTGGTTTTTCCATTTATTATTCAAATTTATTTTGACCTGGTCATCCCATGCAAGGTCCTCTACATATTGAATCTTTATGCCATCTATTCCAAAAATTATTTATCCAAAATTTAGGGTCCAACATCATTCATTATTTGCTTGATCAAGATATTAGTCCTATAAACTCAATAAATATGTGTATTTTGAATATTTGGTCTCCATAATCATTTTTGTTTCCATATTTACTCCCACCCAACCATCCACTCAATTGGGCAATCAATTGGTCATGCAACCCAAATAAAGTCTGCAACTATTATATCATAAATGGGTTGAGAGAAAGAGAAGATAATAATTAACATCATTTCCCCCAAGAAGATGTCTAGTTGAAGGATATTTATTCCCTCTTTCCCTTAATTGTAAACCTATTCTCCCAATCCCATTCTTTCCCCAGGTAAATTCCCATCTACCACTCTTACAAATCATATAAAATATTCACAATAACTAGTTGAATTGAATGTTCATGAATGTTGTATAATGAAAAAAATAAGTTAGGTAGAACCTAGTCATTATTGGGTATCCATTAGTAAAGGTTCATTTTAATATATAAACTAAGACTATGAGGAAGGTAAAAAGGAAAACCATCATGGCTAAAGGAAAGAAGGTATAATTGGAGAAAAGAGAACATGTGTTCTCTTCAACCAAGATAAGAAGAATCCTACAATTTGATTATGATAATTACATATAATACCCATATATTTTTGTATACTCTATATGGGGAGTATTAAAATAAATGTTCAGAGCCTTTGATCAAGATGTGGAGGCAATTTAAGAAAGGAGTACCATAGATCGTCTAAGGGGAATCATGGATAATGTATAAGGAGTAACTCAAAATCTCTATGACATCATCCTCTTATAATAAATGCAAAGAGGGATTAATAACCTAATTTAGGATATGTATATCCCCTTGCTCATAAGATGAATAAAATGGAGGATAGATTCCATTTATTAATACAAACATACTAAAATAAGGACTATGATCACTTGAACCTAATAACTACTCCAAATACAACATGGTCCCTTAATTACATATGTTATAGGAGATATATCTTGATCAGGTGGCATCAAGAGATGAAAAACTTGGTACTGCAACTCATAAGATATGATGAGTATTCCATTACGTTTTTGGGGGAAATGAGAATCAATGGTGTGATTAACCCAAGTGGGAAATTGGTTCTCAGGGAAATCTTTGAAGACCTTCTTCATAAAATAGTAAATATTTTCAAAGAAATAATTGAGCACACAATATATAAGACCCAAGATGACTTGTTGGAGTTGATAAATTTTTATAGGAGGGGCTTTTACAAAGAGACTCTTTATGTAGAACTTAGGGATATATTAAAGGGACATAAAATTGATGGATAGACTTCCATAACTCTTCAAAAGACCTTTATTGAATTTTAAGGCAATTTATATTTATTTTCAGGTGAACCACTCCTACTTGAAAATGTAAGAAAGCAATTAGGAATCTCTAACTACCTTACCTCCACTAGTTATTTTAGTTATAACTACTTATCAAACGATAGGTCTAAGCACATATGTAACTCTAACTACAATTAAAACAACTACAAGATCCCAAGTGTCAATGACTATACTTGCCTCCTCATAGTAAATTTCCTTTACAATTGCATTCGTTGATTATAATAGAATTTGGTTATAATAATTTTTTACTCTTATCAATGATTTGATACAATGTGTCTATGTATTCTATGTATGATTCTTTGAGAGATGAGGCATCCCCATATTAATCCTATATATACATGTATCTTCCAAATTATAAAGGAAATAATTTTTTTGACATTTAATATAGATAATAAATCCTTAGAGTTTTTTTACAAGTCTATGTTATATGGATGTCTCTTTCATTTCTATGTTATATTGATTATGTGTTTTGATATAATGGTAGTTTTAGTTTCTTGATGTGTTATAGTAATTTTGAGTAGATTTTAGATAATTAGTAGGATTATTTCAATTAAGAATTTGTATTATCAATTTTAGGTTGATAAATATTACTTTCATCCAACATGTTTTTTAGGCCAATCTTTATATTTTTATAGAATCACCATTTTGATGCAACTTCCTATACTGAGTTATAGTTAGCTGAAGATGATTTCTATTTTTAATCTTTTATTAAGAGGTGAAAAAACAATCTTATTAATAACAATATTTAGCTAATAAATTTTAGTTAATTGCTTTTTTGTTTCTCAAACTTCTTTACTGTGTGTGTTATTTCTATGTGCCAATGCATCAAGTTGAAAACTTTAATCTATGGTTCTTGTCCTTATTATAAATAAAGTTAGAAAAAATATATGATCTCTATTTAAAAATTCCCATTTCTTCCTTACCTTTCCCTCAGTTTATGATTTCTTTGAGTCATGACCACTTTATAATAAATCCATCATCATCCAAATAAATTATATATATGATTCACATCCACATTTGAACCATCCTGGTTAATATATTTTTTTACCCACCATTACACCAAAGGTTACTATATAAACCAATACCCTAAAACTCATGCATAGGAGTGGATTTTACCGCCACTAAGATCCTAAAAAACTATAGGATACCTCTTAAATGTTTTTTGGGTGTGCATAAAACTCACATCAATAATTAATCCCAATTTCAGACCTAGAAGGATGGCCTCTTACATTCCCAAGATATAAATATCACTTGATTGCACTCAATATATATATAATATTGACTAGGTCTACCTTTGGTAATAACCTATTACATCCACCCTTACAAACCCATAAAAAAGTTAATATAGATAGGGATGTTATGAGGAGATCCCTACCTCAATCATATTCTCTAAATAGGAAGCCCTTCCCACATCTAATAACCCACCCTTGGTTAACTAGTTCTACCTTTTACATTCTAAGAGATGTTCATGATCTACCCATAAATCCTAAAAATTACCTCCCTACCTTTCACCCCTAGGAGGCAAGACTACTAAAGAACATGTGAAAGCCTTCAAGACCACCTTAGGAATATTAAATGTAGTCCATGATGATGTATGCTTTAGGCTCTTCCATTTACAATATAAGATGCTACCTGTGATTGGTTTCTTAATATCACTAAGGGATCAATTAGATCTTATAATGAGTGTCACACCACCTTTTTAAGATAGTTTAGCTAAGTCACCAGTCCTAATATTATGTACCAACTCTTTGATAGCATGAAAATAGAGCCCAATAAACCCATTAGGTAATTTAATGTGAGATTTTATAAAATATATAACTAAATAGACATCTCATATAAGATAAATGTTTTATTACCTCTTTAGATGTACAAAAAATCTTTAGATCCTATTATTGCAATATTTTTACATAGAGCAACCAAAGTTATTTATTTGAATCATGCATATGTTGAAGCTATATGGGTTTAAAAATAAATGAAACCTACATTACAAGGATTAGTGGGGATAAATGTTTATAAAACCTAGCCAACATTATATCTAGTCCCAAATGTTTATGAAAATGTTATGGTTCACAATCAGACCTAAACCCATATGTAATTGCCTTTGTCTCATACTGTGCCTAGCTAGAGTATGAGTTTATTGAATAATCCTATCAAAATAGATAATCCCAATTGATGTCAAAATATAATTCCATTAAATACTTCCACCACCCAAGATATTGTTACTAACTCTAATAAATTTGAAATAGTCACCATTTAAAGGATCATACAAAAATTGAGTAATGAATTATTAACCATGCCAAATTATATCTTAAATGTTGGTGGCTAGAACACTAATAAAAGTTTTGATTAATATAGGTATAAATAAACCTTAAAAAAATATGAGAATAATATTTAGCATCCATCTAACAAGATTCTTAAGAAAAACATATTGGAGGCAACATTTCCCAATTGGTGCAGTGTTCATAACATAACCAAGAATGGATAACTGTATTGTATAGAAATCTGCATAACCTTTGAAATATTTAAAGAGAAATGAATAAACAAGAGATACTATAAAATCCACATGATCTATCTATTTTTGACACTTAAAGTTATCCTAGCATGGCAGTGGTCTTTGATACCTATGACTTTCCATTCCCTATGGAAAATGAAAATGAATTAAAGGATAACACAAATGATATGCATGAATTATAGTAGTTTCAAAGGAGTAACTACAATATAAGGATCAAATAACCTCTCACTACTTCTATTCCTCCAAAAAATAATGCCACTACTCATCTATATCTGAGAAGTGGCAATAATCAACCTCCTCTAAAGGAAACAAATCAACTATAACCCACTAAATCATTCAATAAATGGGGATACAACATCATAAAATACATGAAAATGATAAAATATAATATCACTCTATATGAGTTAGCTTAGATCACTAATAAAAGTTAATTTTAATTTAAATCCTTGATGGGGAGATCCTATACAACTAACGAGTCAAAGGTTTTGCATACAAATGTAATGATTTACAAAAATAAGCATGAGGTCCCACAGTTCCTATTAATGATGAGAATGTTTGGTAAGAATGTTCACAATTATTTAGTGTAATCAAGCTATTTTATTGATATGATGCCTATATATGTCTACACTAAAGTGGGTCTAACCCTAAATAAGTCAAAAAGAGTGGTCCTACAACTAGATAAGTCCTCATTACCATGTGTTGGGAAATTTTTTAATGTGTAGATAAAACTAACCTTTGATCCACATGTATATATTTACTTAAACATCTTAGTAATTGACATTTTAAAATCTTATAGTTTAATTCTTAGTCTATATTGGTCAAATATGATGAATGGGTATATGGCCATTGATTTCTCACACATGTGGATACCATGGAAGGGAATGCCTGATAAAATTAAAGTTAAGAGATAACTAAAGATGAATTACTTGATTATAGAGTATGATTCCAAAAATGAAAGGGTCAACTTTTTATCCTCACATGCTAGTCTATATACATTCACCATAGAGCATGAGACCCATAAGTAATAATTAAAAATAAATTCATAACTCTCAAATATCCATTTTGATGGTGCCTAGTTTGAACAAGGTTGTAGTGTTGGGGTATCTCTTATAGATTCAGATGGGAAGCAACACCTACTCATATACATATTATAGCTCCCTCACACCAATAATGAATTGAGACCCTGATCTTAGGCCTATAGTTTTCATTAAGGCATGATGTCAAAAATCTATAAATATTTGGTGATTAAGATCTTATGGTCAATTATATAACAAGAAAATATCAATTTAAGCTGACATATCTAAATAAATGCAAACATAGATCTTGGGACCTAATTAAGTCCTTTAAGGCTTTCAATATTATAACTATTCCAAGATAAGAAAAATTAGTGGCAAATTGACTAGTAACCTCAGCTACCAACTTAAAACTGCTCCAAAATTCCAAGATGTATAATATTTCTATGGATATGGTTCCTTTCCCTTAGATCACTAAAAATATAAAAACTTTATAGATCTTTGAGGATGATTAATATATTTTCCAACTCATGAATAATTTTGGGGCTTTTGAAGACCAAATTATAGATGAGAAGGATATTAGATGTCTATAATAAGAATTTTTTTGGGATGATGGTATCATGCAACTCAAGTAAAATAGAATCCCCATGGGGATAGTATCCCTATAAAAAAATATTTGACATATACCCACAAGCCGAAAAATAAAAACAACCAAAGATAAATTAGTTTGATTTCGTATAAGATAATTTAGGGTCTAAAGAACACCCTTAGTATCTCAACATTGGCCTAACATGTGTTGAAGGTGAGAAATAAAAATTGAATGTAATTTTTTAGACCTATGGAGACTTGAAAACTTTTGATCCTAGGTTAATCACCCATACTATTACTTTGAATCAAGGGAACATACACTTTAGGCAATGTTAAATACTAATAAATCCCTTTATGGATCCTCTCATCGAAACTAAGGTTTATAAGTTACTTAAGATACCAAAATCATATTTCCTATCAGAGATTCTTCTTTGGTATTAAACTTAGAACTAATTTATAATAATAATGGTGAGATCAAATTATGAATTTAATTTAGGAACTAAATAGATCCTTGAAGAAAGATAATTATCCTCTACCTTCCCTAGTCATATGAAGTAATCCAAATTTTTAGTGGGTCTGGAATGATACGCTTATTGAATAATTTTTTAGGATATAACCAATTAGTAGTATAAGCATAATATTAAATGAAGATAACCTTCACCACAAAGTGGGGAACTTATGCTTATAAAAGGATGCATTTTAGCCTCATCAATGCCAGAGCAACCTTTTAATGATCCATGCACTATGCATTATAAGGACTTATTGGTAAGTACATCATCATCTATATGGATGGCCTCACTATATTTTATAAAAATATAGAAGATCATGCATATCACTGATAGAAATTTTTTGATAGATGTAAAACATATAGAGTATCCTTGAACCCAAATAAGAGTATCTTTTGGGCTAGAGAGTGAAAGTTTCTTGGCCATATCATCACTAAGGATGAGATTGCCATTAATCTAGAATATATTCAAGAAATTTCAAGTCTAACACCTCCCAATAGTATAAAATAATTGAAATCATTATTTGGTAATATCAATTTTATATGTAAATTCATTTCTAGGTTTGTATAAATTATCAAGGCACTGAATGCCATGCTAAAAAAAGATGCCAAAATAGAGTAAAAATTTGAGGCTATGAGTTCCTTCCAAGACATTAAGATACCTATTTCTCAATATCCTTTATTAATTTTTCCTAACTTCACCAAATATTTAATTTTGTATTAATTTGGTTTTAAACATACCATTGCTATTACACTCACGCAAAATTTAAATTACAAGAAAGACCCAATTAATTTTTGTGAGTACTACTTGAAAAGATACAAAATTGAGTATTCAATGATAGGAGAAAAAATATATGTATTGGTCAAGGTTGTAAAGATGTTTAGGAAATATTTATTGAGGAACAAAATTTATGCCATAGTCCCAGACTTAGTCGTTAAGTTTACCCTTAGTCAAAATGAGCTAGGTGAAAGAAGAGGCAAATGGATTGCAAAATTACAAGAGTTTAATATAGAAATTAGACCAACCAAGATGGTGAGAGGCCAATGAATAGTCTAGATCATAGCTAAAATAGATCCATGCAGTTGGATTGAACAATTCCATAAAGTCCAAGTGGCAGGAGGTGAGTAGTATGCCCAGATCAGTCATTATCTAATCATAGGAGCATGCCCCCTAAGTTGAATAGATAACAAAAGAAATATTTGATGCTCAATTCTACCCACTACATGATAAAAGAGTGAGGACTTTACCATAAAAAATATGAGGGCGTTACCTAATATGTGTATTAAGAGAATAATCTATGGGTATCTTAGACAACCAACACCAAAAACTAGGTAGTGGTCACCCTTCCTAAACTACAATGACCCATTATTTTTAGAGGCACCCACAACCATCTTAGAACCTACCACAAATGTTAAATATTTGGTAATTGAGAGGTTATTTTACCTTTCCACTACACCCTACCATTAAGTTTCATCCTTTTTCACAATAAGATCTTTATTTCATTATATTAATAAACCCTAATTCCTCAATAGGGCCCAAGTTCATCCTTATAGTAACTGCTTATTTCACTATGTGGATAGAAGTGGTGACCACCAAGAACTCTAAATATCAAGATGTCATTAATTTTATCAAAGAGTATATACTGACCATGTTTAGTACTCTAATATATTTAGTAAATGTTAATGCCCCAACTTATTAATCTATTGAATTCACTAAGTGGGCCTATAATAATTAGATAGAAATCAATTCCTCTTTAAACTATTTCCAAGGGAATAGAGTAGTTAAATCTACAAATGATAACTTGATGGATGCCATTAAAAAATTATCCCATGAAAAACCAAGATAATGGCACCTAATATTTAAATATACATTATGTAAAATTAGAATAAGTCAAAAATATGCCCTTAAAACTTCACCTTTCCTATTAGTATATGGATGGTAGCCTATTTTCCCATGTCTCTTAAAATAACAACCTATCAATTTATACAATACTACATGGAAGAAGATCCAAGAATTTACTGTATACTGTTTAAAATAGTCTAGCTTGAGGTTGAAATGACTAAAACACTTCAAATATTCAATAAATACCAACATGTTATTAAAAGGTGGTTGAAAAAAGATTCAATATCAAGGCCTTTCATATTTTAGACCTAGTCCTCCTATGGGATAAAGCTCATGAGAAGAAGGGCCAACATGAAAATTTCACTTCCTTGTGGATTGGAACATATCAAGTATATAATATCTTATGATATAATTCCTTCCATTTGAAGGAAATTAAAGGTAAAAATGTAGCCTTACCATTGAATGGGTAGTTTTTGAAACACTATTTCATGGCTGATCCAAATAAGTATGTTTTGGAGTAACACCCAGGGCTACAGTAGACATAAAATTAGAATATGTTTTACTAATTTCATAGTTAGTTTTCCTATTTTCTATCTTACATTATAATTAATGTATTTTTTGTGCTTTCTATATTAGCCTTTCCTAATTTCACAATTTTGTTTCCTTAGATTAGCTTTCTTATTTTCTAGAATAGGTGTATTTTATTTCAAAACAACATAATTGAATCCTTCCTAAATGATCAAAATATATCCAAAATATTGTGATTCATATACATTCTTGAGCTTATATAATAAATTCATGAGGATAGTCCCAAAGGGAAATTAAGTGAAGCAAGATCCTAAATGGAGTACAGAAACTAGTTGATTCATAAATTTTTACACCCATGTATTTGAGACTTCCAAAATTTTGGTATGTAATTAAAAAATGGATTAAGGTCATATCAAAATTGAATAATTTTATCATTTATGTAAAATTTACTATCATTAATTCATTAAAATTAATAAATTTGTTTCATTCCTTGGGTTAAACATGCTTTTTACACTAGTACTTGTTTTAGGGTAATAACCATTGATATAGATTATACTTGTAGGGAAATTCTCACAAATTAAGTTTTATTTCTCCCATATACCATCTCATAGTGGTTCTCGATCCTCTCTTTCATTTATATTATAACAAATGATAGGACCAATTCATCCTTAAAAGTGATCAAATAAACCTAAATAAATATTTAAAGGTGATAAAAGACTTACATGATGAAATAATATCAATGTATCATGCATCATTCAAGGTTATTATGAGAGAAAAGGGGGGAATCAAAGGTGTCTCTATTAAGGCTAAAAATGCCCAGTTGGAAACAAAGCAATGCTTTTGATCCTAATTTTTTGTTTATTCTTCAAAGAAACCATTATGAAACCTAAAATTTATTTTGTCTTTGAAAAAAATTCAAAATAAGGATAAAATAAATTTATTGTATCACACACAGATCCAAGATATGAACAAGGATATTATGTTGCATATAATTTTGGGATACTCTTTTATGTTTATAGTTTAATTATATTTATGTTGTATGATCTATGTTCACTTTATAGTTTCTAACCAAAATATTATGGGTTCTTAAACACTCTAGAGTATTCCCCATATCAATCACCACTTATTGTGTCCGAACATACCCCCATTAAGATTTTATAAATAGGGACCCACTTTTGCAAGTAACTCTTATTTTTTAGGATTAGTCATGTAGCTTAAGTTTGTTTATTAAAGATTAAATTGGCATGTCATCATATTCATTATTACAAACCAAAGTTATGTTTAGGATTGTATAGAGTTGTATCATCAATACTTAGTTTATTTTATGGATGTATATCAAAGCTTTTAGATTCTATAAGTTCATAAATTCTATTTGTTTACCCAGAAGAATGTTGGGTTTTGGATTTTTCAAACTACCTAACTTAAATATTTTTAAATGTGTTGTTGATTTGTGTTTTATCTTATGTAGGTTTTTCTTCACTTAGATGTTTTTGATATTTTATACCTAGATGTGATCATAGGAATTTAAATCAAGAGAGGAGGTTAGATCAAGTGTTAGTTTTCATATAAAACAATGAAATAAATACACTAACAAGAATAACATCTCTAGGCCTATATAATAGGGGAAGCTTAGTGAAAAAACAACTAATGACAAAGATCCACTAAAATTAAAATAAATACACATTCCTTACCTTCCTTGAATGCTCCAAATGATGTGTTCATTTGGCTTACATGTCTTGTGCTCAAAGAGTCTTTGTCAAATGGAGTTGTGTGGCTACTTTTATCCTTAGCATCATGGTTGGTTTATTTTATTTTTGATGTGTCTTGATGGCTTGGCTTATGATTTTGACATTATAACACTATTGTTTCCAATATTAATATAAAACCACCATTATAACATTACTATGTACATGCTCTCATAAATGAGAGGTAAATGCTTGCATTTATAGGTTTAGAAACTAACCCAAAATCAAGGTGAGTTAGAGTGTATTTTAAACATGGATTGGGTTCAAAATTAACCTAAGTGATTTAATTAACCATACTAGAGTTAAAAGGTGTCAAAGCCTCATGATTAGCAATGAATAGGCATGTTGAGATATTTTAAGATATTTGACAACTCACAAAAAATTAATTATGAAATGATAGGATATTTTTGATTTTTGAATTTCAGTTTTTTATATTTCATTATTTGTTCATGGTTAATTCAATTAGGAATTTTATTTGGTTTAGAATTTCAATTAATTTTGTTTAGTCTTTTTAGAATTTTTAAGATTTGATTTAATTCATGTGTGCATTTGTCCCATTTAATTGGTCTATAAGACAAAATGCATGTTGTAATTAAATGAAATGATTAGATATGAATATGTGAGAGGTTATTTTTTTTTATGGTAGGATACCCAAAATAGGGTTGTCTTAAAGAGACTATGGGCTTTGATGAGTGTTGCACAAGCAAATTTGGGATGTTTAGTGATTTCTAGGCTTAATTTTCAATGGTTGGTAGAAATCGGTCTAAAGTCTAGTATGAAGCCATTAGTGTTGGATATTTTTCAATGATGTAATTAAGGTGTCTAGGTGAGTGGATGAAGTGTCTTGATAGTCTGAACGACAATGATAAAGTGTGCAATGTGTTTGTTCCTAGTGTGCATTGAAGTATGATTGGTTGATCTTTAGTTTTGGCATGGTTATATGTGTTCAAAGATGAATATGGTGTATTGATAATGTATAATAGGTACAATAAGAAGTTTTATATGCTTTTAGTACTTATATACATGATTTGAATTAATTTGGTAGTCCATAATTTTCATCTAGACATTTTGGGTCTAGTGGTAGAAAATCTTAATAGGTATTTTACTAATGCCATTATTACCACATGTGGATGAGTTAAGGGGAGTTGGTTATATGGTTGTGATAAGATTAGTCCAAATTTACAATATTTTAAGTCTACATTCATGTTATTAAGTCTTTTCAAATATATTTGGGTTCAAATTTGGGCTCTCAAGCATTTTGACAGTGTTTTCTATGTTCTAATAGAGTCAAATAATTTTGTTGATGATGTCAACATTTGCATGCATGGAGCTTTTAGGAGGAAATGGTCACATTGGTATTTTTTGTATTTTTATTAATTAATATTAACTAAATATTATTTCATGTAACTAAGTGCAACAAAATATATGCAAGTTTAAAGTTGGGTTCCTAAGTAGTTTGACATTATTTTCCCATACTTAGCCAAATTTGCATGTGGCAAGAATAACTAAGTAAGAATATTGATGAAGTTATATTTAACACACATGGTATTTGAATAAAATTTTATCATATGGGTTTATTAATTTTTGTGCATATTTTATTTGTGATAAATTTTAGATTAGGCGATGAAGCACATCAAAAGATATGCATGTGAAAAGTTGGCTCTATGATAGAAAAATTTGAATGAGTAGATTAATGTCATTATATCTTTCACATGAAAATGTTGCATGACTAGTTTGGTATATATTTGTAATAACCTATGTTAGGATATTATATGGTAAAAATTTTATATCATGCATCTAATCACAACAAAAGTTATTGATGTCCAAAGTTGACCTTTTATGCAGATTGTAATAGTTCCCATAGTCAATTTTTTAAGAGATAAAGATAAAGATCAAATGAAGATCAACTAGTGCACATGTGATCATATAATATTGATATAATGGTTCATATTTAGTGATATGGTAAGAATTAAATGATGTTTAATTTTTAACAAAGGTAAAGGATAAGGATTGAATGGTTTACATATATTCATATAGATTGATGTAACAATACAAGTAGAGTCAATGTGGTCAAAGTGATAGTCATTTAATGAAATTAAATGTAAATTTTATTAAAATAATATTTATTTTGTGTGTTTTATATAAGTAGTGAGGACATGATATAAAATAAAAGTGATCGAGGTTTAACTGTGCTTATTTGCATTTGAATATTTGAATTTAACAAAGGAAAAACTAGTGCTCTATATTTTGGCTATATCTTTAGATGTATGCATAATTTTCTCATGGTATAAAAATTATAAATTATATAGTAATATATGTCTTACCAATAAATATATATTTTAATATCTTAAAGTGTGTAAAATCAAATATATTGAGGCTCAAAGTTGACTGCATGTTTGTGCATGTTCTACAAGTGACTCGAGAAGGATAATTGAGCTTGTGTTGATGTTGTTTTGATGTTTCATGATGAATTAGATATTGGGGAGTGTTCTAAAATCCATTAGTACCATATATGTGTATTATTAAGGTTTTAACATTTGTATATAGTATTAATAATTATTAAAAACTTGATTGTGTATTCATTCATGATGTTCCTGTGTACCAGGTTAGTGTTTAAGCATATGGATAAGTGAGTAGAGATGATTTTGATCATTTCAACATGTGAAAGGGGTCATTTTGAGTGGGTATATGCAATTTAAATAGGTTATATATTCTTATTTTTCTTGATGAAGTTATAAATGGGTGAATATCTCTCCATGAGACCTATAAGGGCTATAAAGGCTTATTTGATAGGGGTAACTCCTTAAGGGTGACCCATAGAAGCTATTGCCAAACTATGAATATTATTTTGAATCATGTCTAGATGAGATATATGTATTAAGATTTAATTCATGCCTGATGGCTGACCAAGATGTTGATTATCATAATGCTCTATAAATAGTGAAACCAAATGAGATGGTTTCTAGAGATGTGAGAGATAAGTTAGAGGCTTGTGGATGTGGAGCCAAGTGAAGGAGAAAAAAATTGAAATAAAAGGTACAATTCAATTAAAACTAGTAGAGAGAGAAAAGGATTAGATATGTTTGTTTGATCAAGGTGATGAAGGTGATCATATAGGTCATTGGACCTTATAATCCTAGAAGAGGTAGAATGAGTGAGTATGCTCAAGAGGCTATTTGAGAGAGTATGTGTGGTGAGCGAAGCCAAGGTAAAGGTTGTGTATGAATAGTAGATAGGTTTAAGGTTAGATCATGTTTATGATTTTGTGTATGACCTATAGGTCATATTTCTGATGTCATAATAGTGATCCTGCAAGTGTAAATATTGAGTATGAGTAAAGAGTTGAAGAGTGGGGTTAGTTGGGATATGTAATGTTTCCTAATTGATCTTTATGTGTTGGTTCAAGTATGTAATGTTATTTTACCAATAGGTATAGTTGAGTAAGAGTGATCAATGGATGTATTATTGAGTAGAGCATATTGAGGTCTATGTGTATGACCATTCAGTCATGTTATTTATGTGCTGATAGAGTTGTTACTGAGAAGGTGAAGAGTGATAATCAGAGGTCCATCATTAGGTGTTAAATAGATCATTTCAAATTTGGATTTATTCATAGATGTTTTTATAGTTGCTCAACATCTAAGTGGTTGCATCCTCCTTGTAAGGTGAAACTTTATAAAGGTCTAGTATTTTTGGTAGCTTAGCTAGATAGGTGTAGTAGCTCTGTGTGAGATTGTAGTCTTACTAAAATAAGGGATGGTAGTTCCTTGTTATTTTTAGCTGGTCTAAATTGGATCTTATCATTATACGACTATAGTCCATCTTGTAGGGTTTAGTGGGTTTTATCCCCCAAGAGGGTTTCCCATGTATATATTGTGTTGATGTGATGTATTCTCTTGTTCATGATTTGAATGTATGTGATTTCATGTTTATATCACTAGATCAAGTTAATGAATGATGGAATGGTTTTGAAATTAAATTATCATTATTATATATTGACTCACACCCATTATTAGTATCTAATTTCAAAAATTGGTGTCTAATTTTAGGTCTATATAATTTTTCCCTATTTGGGAAGATGTTGAAAACCATAGTCATAAAAATGTCTTCTCAAATAATGAGAAAAATGAATATATGACTAAAATAATATGATGGTTTGAATAAAAAGATCCAATTAATGTTTGGGAATCCCATAATGATGCTCCCATAAGGGAGTATCCATCATATGTTTGATGGATGGTCCTTTGAAAAGAAGAAAGATTGAAAATGAGATTAACCCATGGGTGAGATTAATCTAATATAGAAAATGCTTGCATGAATTTATTAAAAAAAGGTATTGATTTTCCCAAAGGTGATTATAATTAGTAATAAAGGTTGGGACACGGATTTGTCCATAGGTAGTTATAACTAGTGGCAACAACATATGCCCTAGTTAGGGTTGATGAGTCAAAATAATGGTGTATCCATAAGTGATTATAATCATTAAGATGACTAAGATGGGATAATTATATTTGATTTTAACCTGGTATGGTATATTGGCAAGCATAACTCAAGGATATAACCTATTACATAGTTTAAACATGAGCAAGTGTAGACATAGATTTTACCCATAATGAATTTTACCTGGTAGGCTAGATCGAGGATGACTAACTAGACTTAGGACAAATACTTTTGTATTTTTTGAATTTTTTTTGAATTTTCTAAGCATCTCAACCCAATTGGGAATTATGAGACACAAAATGGTCCAAATCATAAAATGGTAACAGTGTTGGCTTAGGTTGCTCATAAAATTATGAGAACATATGAAAAAAGGGGACTGAGATGACATCAACATGAATTAATTATGTCCTAAATAATTATGAAATTACCTCAAGTCATATTAGTTCCACCCACACAAAAGGTAAGGAAAAATTTGACTAGGTAACAACAAGTTATCAAATTTGGTAAATGGCTACGTAAATGAAAATAACAATGGCAAGGTGATATGGCAATGCATGGTAAAGTTGTTATTCCTAATTTTACCATAGGTAGTTATAATTAATAAAGAATGGCATAAGTCATGGTAATAATTTACCCATAATCAATTATAATTATCAACACAAGGTGGACTACTAATTTATCCATAAGCGGTTATAATAAATAACACTAGTCAAAGGTAAATGAAAGATATCTTGCTAGATCAACTATCACACTACTTTCATAGACTATAATTTATACATAGAATTGTAAAATTTTTGAAACTAGACCAGAATCCCCTCACAAAAGATGTAGGAAGAACCAAAGGAACCAAGATAAAAATAGGCTTCGATAGGTCTACTAAAAATAGGTTTTAGTCTAATAGGAATTACATGGTAAGATGCTATAGTAGATTGGTATGTGGTAGGATGATGATTGTATGAATATTGGATAAAATGGTAAGATGATTTCCCCCAAGTGGTAAGGTGAGATAAATGTTAGGGTATAAATAAATGGAAAGGGAATGGAAAAATGAAAATCACAAGGTATATGGAAAATGATAATGGCATAGTACATGTTTTTAGCCTGGGTATGGTATTTGGCTGATGGCAATAGTATGGTACATGTTTTTAGCCTAGGTATGGTATATGATTATATTATTCCTATTGATTTAGAGATGCACATCCTAATCAACAAATAATATAACTAGAATAGTTAATAATTTAAATTACTAGTCGACACCTCTTCTAAATAGTTGGTCTGTCATGAACTAGCTATAGATTTGGATGTAAATGATGTTATTGTGATCTTCATTGGTCATTGATTTTATTTCCTTAAAATGTAATGATAATTTATATTTGTTTCCTATGCAAAGGAAAGTGTGGCCAAGGATGGTAGATATGAATAAATGTTGGATGGTAGGTTTGATTGGAAAATGGAATGGTAGATGATAATGGAATGGATAATGATTGGAAAATAAATGAAGATCAGGATTTTTAGACACACACAATGCTGTTTATTATAGATTTGACATAACTTTGGATGTGGTGAGTTTGACTACTTTTTAATATGATATCTATAATAACACTATATTTTTATGTTGTTTGGGCTTGAGAGTAGCTACGCAGTTTAACAATTTTCGAAATATTGGTGTATTATTCCTAATTTAGTTAAAGGGTCTGAGTAATAAAATTAGTCAATAATTATTCCATAATTAACATAATAATTTTCTAATTCTAATTTTTGTTTAAACTTTCTAAAAATAGAAAATTAATGGAGAAAAATATAACTTAGCTTAGAACTATGTTGATTTGATTGAGATAAAGGTTGCTATTAACTATGTAGGACTGGAACACTATCAAAAATTAAGATCTAGACTTCATTTTTTGATTGGATAAGAGTACCAAAAGTGGATAGGAGTGGCACCAATGTTTAAGTATACCTATACCACTATTGTCCTAAGGATCTGAGCTTTTTGGGTTTTATTCAATAGGTCTATGTGACCCTATATATGAAGTTTTAGCAACTAGAAGTCTATATAGTTCCCTATAGATAAAATTATTTCTTGAAACCCTATCTTCCATTATGCTTTGACAAATTTTGAGTAAGATGGAGGGTTAGTGAATGTAACGTGAAATAAACATGCTTCACACCCCATATGTGGGCACACTACCTATATACCAATACTCTGAAGAGGGATCAAGCCATATGTAGTTCTCATACTTGATTTGATTTATGTAATTAAGTGTACAAAGATGCATAATTCTAGACTAGATGTACTTGAGATAGATAGGGATCGGTGTAGGAATTTTAATAAGCTTTTAAGTGTGCTAGTTAGATGTATGTAGAAAATAGTGAAGATTTCTTGAGTAGTCTTCCTTGTATACTTGTTTGCTTAGTGATATTTACTAACCCTTTCCAAATGATCTTTGAATGGGTTTTTATAGGGATATATTGGTCATGGATTGAATTTTATCATGATAGGTCAACAAGGGTAAGGATGGGAAACTAAAAGGTATTAACTATTGGGGATAGAAATAGACTTGGATAATAATGCTAAAAGTAGATAGGAGTGGTATTAGTGATATAGTCCTAGTGTGGTAATATTGTCTTGAGTATATGGGACCTAAGGGGATGTATTATTAATGAAAAGAGGAGTCTACCTCAACTAGGATTGAGTATGGAAGGCTACGGATGATTAGGAATCAATGAAAATAAGCTTATGAAGGATATGAGAGAAAGCAAGAGGGACATTTGGGTTGAGTGTCACTAACCATTCTCGAATTACCAAATTTTGTATTTTATAAGACTACACTTATGCCCCCTTTATTTTAGTGATCCATCAAAGCAAAATACTAGGATAAAGGAAAAATATAAAGCGTACTTGAACTTACCTGTAAGGGTAAAACCCATGAAGCTTGTCTGATGCTAGGGGTGGATAGAGAGAACACTCTATGAAGTGTAAATCTACAAGAGAAAAAAATAATAAATTAGTTCTTACTAGATATGCTATATCTAAAGCTAGGTAAGAACGAGAGGAAGAGAAAGGAATAAATACACCTCACCAAGTACACAAACCAATACAAAACCTATTTTTCTACTGAGTGATACTAGATTATGCTAAGTGATAATGGAAGGTGTTTTACCAAGATTAATATCATGAATGGAGTTGAGTGCTCAAATCCCTATAAGTGGCTCAAAAATGTAAAGGCTATCTCTTTAGCTCCATCATCACCTACTAATTGAAGCTATATAATGCTGCATGTGTTGATCAATGTTTGGAATATGTTTCCAATCCCTTTAAATATGTGTCTCAAGAATACAAAGGATATTTAATCCTTTGGCTCCATCATTTCCTCACGAAGTGAATCTATAAATTGCTATAGGTATGGAATGTGTGTTATATGGGATGGTTCTTTAAGCCCATGAAAATAATGTGATATGACAATGTTGGCATTGATAGCTAAATGTATTCTAAAAATTAGGCCACTCTTGACCACTCTAAAAAAGGTGTATTAGGCTTGTATGAAAGCCACTCCAAAATTGGTGTACTAGGATTATATGAAAGTCACTTGGGAACTCAGGAACTTAGGAACTTGGGAAGTTAGGCTTGTATGAAAGCCATTATAAAATGATTCCAAACACCTCTATATGAAATAAGACATGCAACTACTAAGATTTTCTAGGTAATACTAAAATTGGAAAGAAAGAAAATAAATGTGTCATGCACAATGCTCCCAATCACTAGTGTCTAAAGTATGGATTTTGATCTAGAAGTTGTTAAAACTAGAAGTGAGAGCCATCATAATATGAATGATGCCCCTATATCTAGATTATCTAAGGAAAACTATATTGAAATTTTTGAATTTGGTCTAAACTGTAGCTAAAAAAAACTATAACTAAACTTACCTTTTTATCTATTTTTAGAAATTTTGGTTTTTTATTGTTTGGATAGGAATGTTGAAAATGGACACTAGAGGTGCCAGCATTGTAGTCTAAGTTGGGTGTTATTTTCCAAGGCCAAATTTGGTAAATGCTCTAGATTATTGATTATCTACTCGGTTTATTCTAAATGGTTTGATGTTTGGCTGTTGTTCTAGGTGTTTTGAATGTTTCTTTTTTGACTATTAGGAGCTCTAATCTTAGTGATAAAACCCTTGTGTTACCTCCTCTTCTAAGGGTAGGAATGAAGACCTTGAAATGACTAACCTTAGAAGACAGATCCCTGCAAATATCTTATGTTTCAAAGATAATGACAATAAAGAAGATATCTCAAGATATATAATGGTTTAATTTTAGATATTGTTAGATCAATATTAGTATACCTAGATAGATATAATAATGTAATAGCATGTGTAAAGTACTGAACTAGAACTAGAATTCTAGTTAGTAATTAGTTGTTAGTTGGAGGCATGGAGAATGATGCCAATCATGGCATCTAAGAAAAAAAGATAAATGCATGATATGTAACATGGAATTTCAAACAATGAGAATAAAATAAAGAATAAGCACATAAAGTAAGAAGTAATAAGCATACAAGGGTGGCCGAGGGGCCACGTAAATAATGGACATGGGCACATGTCACTCAAAATTGAAAGGAAGCATACAAGTCATGTTCAAATGCCACATATACATATAATTGAAACAAGTAAAATTGGCATGAAATATCACATAGAGGATTACATACAAAGGACATTAGTAAATGTCCTAAGGCACACACATGAATAATAACAAATGAGATTGGAAAATGTCCTAAGGCACATACATGAAACAAAGAGGAATTGATAAATGTAAATAATTTGCTATGTAAAGAAATAAATTAAAGCATGAAATAATTGCAAATATAGTCATATATAACTAATAAAATCAAGAATTGAATGTATACAAGACATGTTAGTACAATACTAGGTATATGGTACGAAATACACAAGTGTTAGATACTAGTGATTGTTAATAGGGTAATTTGTGTAAGCTAGTGAATAATGTACATCAACATTATAACTAGAGTGTGTGGTGTATGAATGACATGACCTAGATGGTTTATTCATGTAGAAGATGCCCCCAGTGGGTATGCATATCAATGTGTGTCTTGAATGTAGAATTAGGATGCCACATTAATGGGTAGATTGAATCAATAAAGGAGCTATATGTCACTAAAGACACTCAAAAAAGATCAAGGGAAGCATGGTGATGTAGATAAATTGATAAACAATAAACATAGAAAAATAAATATAAGTCTAGCATAGTAGTAAAAATGTAAAGCATGGATGATGCATACAATTGAAATGTTTTTGGTTTTTTTGACATATTTTAATGTTCTTGTATTGTGAATATATTCAAGCTATGTATAGTCAAACATAAGAAACTATGTATAGGTAATAATGATAAAATTATGTACAAGAAATCATAATGAGATTATATATGAGGATATGAATAAAATGCTAGGATGGAGGGGGTAAAGGGTCCAAGGATGGAGATCATTGGGGAGGGTTATGAAGGAAGGGACCATGACCATAATCAAATGCCTCTAGATCATCATCATAAGTATCATCATATGGTGCAGATGCTATGTACATGGTGTCATCCTACGAAACGAAAACTAAGGGTTGCTCTAGTGGTGGACATGTTGATTCTCCTCTAGGATGTTTAGTTCTAGTAGTAGATTTCTTTAGGGAAGTGGAGAAGTTTGTGTTGATGGTGTTGTAATTTGAATAATACCATGATCATATAGTTTATCTAATCTCTTTTGTAAATCTATACATGAGTTTGTATCATGACCTATGATCTTATGAAAAAGACAAGATGGGTGACCATCCTACTATGATAATATGCTAATAGATCTATGTCATATTATAGGTAAGGTGATTAATCTATGATCAAGTAACATCTTCAATATAATCTATGGTTGATGTTGTGTGTTGTCTACCTGAATCTAAAGGACTAGCTTTATATCCATAGAGGTAACCATGTGAACTATATGTGCCAAGTGATCTATTTATGGCCATGAATGTGGAGCATATCATGAGAATGTAGTGTGAGATACTAAGAGTGATATAGGATGTCTAATGAGAGATCTAGAGTCATCTTGATACTCTCTTATGGAGATTGGTGTAAATCACAACCCACACAAATAATCATCTATGAGTGTGGATGTTGTATCATCATCTAAAGAAGCCTAAGAATCTATATCAACATCATGTACATATGGTAACTCATAATTTACCATAAGGGGTAATTGTGATATGAGAGTCTCAGTAATTGTAGTAGTAAAAATGATGGTGATATGAGAGTGTCTATAACTAATGGAATGATTATGTTTATAGAATCAATTGGTACTAATAAAATTATTATCAGTGAATGTATAACTATAATAGGTGTAGGAATCATGATTGATGGAGTAGTTAGAACAACTAAAGTAGCTATGACTAGTTGAATATATGGAGCTAAGGACACATCTATAATTAGACGAGTGTGAGAAGTGATAGTCTCTCCAACCTCATATGTATGTATCTAATAAATAAAAATGCAATGAGGTGGTGGTTAAACTTTGAGATGAGGTTTCTCATCTAGAAAAATAGTCAATGATGACTCTATATTTTGAAAATATATGAATGTTTGGTTATCTAATGGACATATGTATAGGTATCCTTCATGGATAAACTTAACACATGGATGAAGAGTAAAAGGAACTACCCCCATAGCTTGTATACAAGGTTAGATAAGTAAAATATTACAATGAAGTGGACTTTACATGACCTAGAACTATGTAAAGAGGGTTTTGGTTCCTACCATTATATCCAAAGCAACGGTTCCCAATGTCTATCATGGTCTATCATCAAAACCCTCTAATGTTCTTATATGATTTTCACGTGGATGTCATATCCACACCCATGGTATGTAAGAATTTAATATTACATATATTGAGTTTGGATCTAGTATTAATTAGAACTCTCTTAACTGCACTAGTTTTAACTTGAACTTATATAAATAGTGGTAAATTTTGATCAATAACTATTTGAGATAGCATGTCCTCATGATCATAATAAATTAAATATTCAATAGTTTATAAAGTGTTAATCACTAATGCAAAATAAGAAGGCTCTGAATCAATGGGGATAAAATTCTGAGTGAGTACATGATAAAGAATGCCCTTGACTACATTATCTTTTTCAAGAAATTATAACATAGAAATTTTAGATGGAATGTTTCTCAACTGATCAAAAATATCATATGAATTTTATAGATCTTCTTGTGCTGGTAGGTTGAGCTTAGGATGATAATAAATGGGAGGCTTTTAGGGATCTTGATTAGGTGAAGGAGACATGGTGGCCCATCGATTAATAGCTCTAACCTCATTATCTACTATCTGTGTAGGACTAGTAGTAGCTATGGGAAGAGAGTGGAGATAATCAATAGGTCAAGGTGGTGGAGGTGTGAAGTGTGTCAATTGGGATCTCTAGTGATGGGTAGTGACTTGGGGAAGAGCAAAATGTACCAAGCAACATGATTCAGTACAAGATAGAGGCTCCAAGGGAGGTGATGCAAAACATATCTTAGCATGTTTAAAAATAACTTTCTTGACATCATTTCTTTTTATTAAAAATAAACATGAAAAGAAAAAAATGAATATTTGTACTAAAATATGATAAACTCTATCATTCATGTACATGATAGGACCAATGATGGTCTATTTACTTTTTTAAGAAATGTAAAAAAAATTGTAGACATGTGAGATCCATTTTTAAAATTTGATTGTAGAATGTAAGGTGATATTTAAAGAAGCAATTAGACATAGTATGGGAAAATAGGGTTTTAAAAAATAATTATTTGATTAATTACAATGAAAATTTGAAATTAAAAGTGAATTTTTGAGTTATATATGCAAGTAAAAAATCAAAAATTTATTAGAAAATTAGTGATTTTGCAAAACCTAGTAGATGCAACCAGGATTTTGAAAAATTAAATGTTTTTAATAATTACTATTGAAATTTGAAATTTGAATGGATTTCTTAATTTAAATATGCTAGTAAAATTTTAGAAAGGGATTGGAAAATTACTAGAAAAATACTAGGACCTAGTATGGGCAACTAGGGTTTGAAAGAAAATTATTTTAAAATTACTACAAAATTTAAAATTTAATGTTAATTTCTTATTTTATTATGCATTTAAAAAATAAAAAAAGGATATAAAAATTTTTGTAAGGAAATTACCCTATGGTTTCTAGGGTTTTTATGCACAAATGAAGTAAGTCGAGTTCACCAAATGATTTAACAATTTTTGGAATATTGGTGTATTATTGCTAATTTAGTTAAAGGGTTTGAGTAGTAAAATTAGTCAATAATTATGACCCATAATTAACTTAATGATTTATTAATTCTAATTGTTGTTTATAATTTCTAAAAATATCAAGTGAATAGAGAAAATATAACTTAGCTTAGAATTGTGATGATCTGATTGAGATAGAGGTTGGTATTGACTATGCAAGTCTGGGACACTATCACAAACTAAGATCTAGAATTCAATTTCTAATTGGATAGGATCACTAGAACTAGACAGGAGTGGCAACAACATTATAGTCCACCTCTATCACTATTGTCCTAAGGATCTAATCTTTTTGTGTTTTTTTTGATAGGTCAGTGTGACCCTATCTATGAATTTTTGGTAGCTAGAAGTATATAGAGCTCTTTATAGACTAGATTCTTTATTTAAACCCTATCTTTCATTAAGATTTGACTAAATATAAATAATAGGGGGGATTAGTGTGTATAATATAAACTAGACGTGCTTCACACCCCATGTGTGGGAATGTTGCCTACATACCAAGACTCTAAAGAGGAATCAAGCCATATGTAGTTCTCCCACTTGATGTGCTTTATGCAGTTGAGTGAATGAAGATGTAGAATGCTAGACTAGATGTACTTGAGATGGCTAGGGACTGGTATAGGAATTTGAATAAGCTTGTAAGTATATTTAGTTGTATGTAGACAATATGGAGGATTGCTTGAGTAGTCTTACTTGTATTCTTGCTTACTTAGTGATATTTTCCAACCCTTTCAAAATTATCTTTGAATGGGATTTTATAAGTATCTATTGGTCATGGATTAAATTTGCTTGTATTAGGCCAATAAGGATAACGATGGGAAAATTAAAGGAGTTAACCATTGGGGCTAGAAATGGACTTAGATAATAGTGCTAAAAGTAGATAGGAGTGGCATTTGTGTTACAGCCCTAGTGTGGCACTATTATCTTGAGTAGATGAGACTTGGGGGGATGGATTAGTCATGAAAGGAGGAGTCTAGCTTAGCTAGGATCAAGTTTGGAAGGCTATGGATGACTGAGAATTAGTGAAAATAATCCTATGATGATTATGAGAGCAAGCAAGATTAACCTATGGTTTAGGTTTCATTATCCATGTTAAAGTTCTTAATTTTTGCATTTTATATGACTACACTACCATATTATTAGGTTGTAGATTGGAAGCTATAACGATTTCTTCTTTGATTTCATCTTCATTAAGTAGTGAAGGACATTTTTTCACGTCAAAGAAGTTTTTACCAACGAAGTTATCTTTATTATCCCGTAGTGCGTTCAACAGGGTTTCACTAAATAATGTTGAATTTTGACTTTAATTGTATTCTATCACCTCCAAAAAGGTTTTACTGGAAGATGTTGAGTTTGAACTTTGATTGTCCCCTAGTTCCTCCAAAAAGGTTTCACTAGGAGATTATTCTTATTTTACATGAATTTGGTATTGTCCTCCCTAATATTCTACAATTAATATGTTTCCATGGATGCAATTCAACAAGGTGTGTTTCTATCAGTCCCAATCAACACTTGTGGGAGATGGAATGTCAATATAATGGTTATGTTGGCTAGTGGTAAAGGCATGTAGAATGGTAATAAAATTGGGAGGAGGCTACACAATCCTCATAGAAGATACTAGGAGAACTTGTGTTGAATCTAAAGTAATCATCCTTAAAAACCATGGATGGATCACAAATGTATTTAATCTAGTCTACAAGCCATGTGTAACCAATGTTTTAATATCCATGAACATATTTTGATTTTGAATATGAGTCTAACTCAGTGGACTCTGAATCTAACATTGAGACTAATATTGATTCTACTTTTGATGCTAAATCTGATGTTAGTTCAAGAATAGAACCTGACTCTAATTTTGACTCTTCATCAAATATGGATGCTAATATAATGATGTCTTTTTGAATATTTGGTATTGGACAAGTAATGACCTATGATGGCATAATTGGATCAACAAATACTGGCTTGTCAAAGTGAGACTCCTTAATGATGAGAAAAAAATTCAAAAGTCAAATCCATAGAGATCAGCTTATTAGAGGGAGGTTTTTTATAAATAAGCATAGGGTCAAGGTAATGATTTACCCAAAGGAAATTATAATCATCAAGAAGTGGCTCACCAAAGCTTGTCTTGTCAAAGTGAGACTCCTCGATAATGGGAATAGTAACAGAAGGTGATTCATCATAGGATAACTCATAACCAATAGTTGGTTTAATAAAAACATTAAAAATTGGTTGGTTCTCTTGGCCTTAGTTTTTGATTAGTTGTAAAATGCCAATTTTGAATACATCTTGGTCCTTGAATGATTGACTTGGTTGGAGAGGTATTGATTGGCTTGGTTGGGGTTAAATAATTGATGAAGGTTTTCTAAAGTGGGGAATATATGGAAATAGATGATGAATGGATGGTGGATGGATTATGATAGGGAATTGTGGATCTTAGTTTCTTGCATAATTGAAAGGAAAAGGTACTAGAATAATAATGGTGTGGCATTGTGGAGCTTGATTGCTTGAAAAAGCCAAAGGATGAGACCTTGATATAGAAATGGTATGACATTATGGATATTTATTTCTCATATAACCTAAAGGATGAGGTCTTAGAAGGGTAATGGTATGGAATCATGGAGCTTTATTTCTCACACAAGCCAAAGGATGAGGTCTTAAAATAGAAATGGTAGGCAATTGTAGAGATTGATTGCTCACACAAGCCAAATGATGAGGTCCTTAAAAAATGAAAGGGAATTACAGATATTGATTTCTCACATGCACTAAAGGATGATGTCTTATAATGGAAATGGTAGGGTGTTTTAGATCTTGGTTGCTCACACAAGACAAAGGATTAGGTCCTAATATGGTAATGGTATTCCTTGGATGTTTCGGAGCTTGGTATCTGACACCTTTTGAAGGAGGGTTAATTTTATATGTGGGGGAATGGATTCCATGATTGGTGAGATGATGAACATCATACATCAACCAATCACTAGAAGGTACCACTAAACACTATTCTTAACTTCTCTCCCTAAATTGAGGATTATAGGGAGGATAAGAATGCATCTCACAAACAACTTCTTCATCATAGAGGTAATGATAATGGTCAATTTGTATGACTATTCTATCATTATTTGGATCATAATGAGGATATTTAGGGTCTTGGATTTTTTCCCCAGATTGAGGGTTGTTAGTAAGATATGGATCCATCTCAAAAACAACATTATCTCAGTAGGGATCTTAAACAAATTCATTTTGTGTGACCATTATATCATAACTTAGATTGTACATGACTCCACCATAAGTATATCTAGACATATCCATGTCAATGATAATGTTTCACAAAAAGACATAGAGTTATACAAACTCATAAAAATAATACCCAAAGGATAGATGGTTCAAACTTAGTCTACCTTGTTCTATGGGAGAGGTATCTCTAAAATGGTATGTGCTAAGAACTTGGTATAAAATAGTTTAACAACAAATTTCTAACATTAAATGTTTCACACACAAAAGGTTAAGTATCTAAATAAAAATTTCATGTTAAACTCTATGTCCAAAGTATTTCAAATAAGTCTAATCTAAATAAAAAAAGTTTCTATATCTTTTGGCCAAACATGGTGTCAAAATCTAGGCTCAAAATAAAGGCATATTCTAGGAATTTTGGCCAAACATAGTGTCAAATCTAGACATAAAATAAAGGTATGTGCTAGGACTTTTGGATAAATGTGACATCAAAATCTAGACTTAAAACAAAGGTGATATTTTAAACTAACAAACTTGGAACACTTTGGCATAAACCCAACATATGAAATCAAACATAAACTTGGTCATTTGGAATAAGGAATAAGGAAAAGTCCATATGGAAAGAGACTATTTTGTCCTAAGAAAAAGGCACAAACAATGATGAAAACTAGGCTTCTTTAAATAAATAATCTTGATAAAATTGAATAGTATAATGATAATAAGCAAAGATCCAATCAATAATTTTCAAAGTTGGGTAATTAATTAACCTAAGTTGCACAACCTTAAAGGTAAATATACGTATCTAATCCCTAATTAAGAAATTCATAAATATAAATCAACCAATGTTTGAATTTTAACTTGGAAAAGTTAATTAAAAACTCAACTTAGGAAACTAGAATTTTTAAAACAAATAATAAACTAGGCATAATAGAATGGAATAATGACACAATAAAAGTATTCAAATGGCATATATGGCATTGGTTCCTTAAAATGGCATTAGGTACAAGGTAAGAAATTATATGAGACAAATCTAGTATCATAATAATGCTATCTCTATTTAAATATGTGACAAATGGTTTTTTTCAAAGACTTTAAGGCACAAAATCATGAAATGATTGGGTCAGCGTAATTTTACCTATTTCAATCAAGACACACACACTCAAATAAGTTTGGTAAAATTTTTAAGGCAAAGGTGTGTGACAAAATTTACAATATAATGCCTCCTCAAATAAAGGAGTGGCATATAAAGAAAAATCATTATGACGTGGCATAAATAAACAAATTTTTAGAACAAAATAACAATAAATAAATGAAATAGACCAAATACAACTAAGTGAATCATCTTATTACATAAAATAACAAGGTATATCAAGTGGGGTTGACAAAATCTATAGTTTTCAAATGTATACATTGATCCCAAGTGTGGATAACATAAGACAAGCATCACATCAATTGAGTTCATACTGATCAACTTAATACATAAAGGTCTATTTTTTTCATAGTGACTCCACCCATAAACTACTTATTGTAATCCCTTAGTTGACTATAACTAACTTGGGTCTTCATTAAAATAGGATAGGTTAGTCACTCAACCCCTTTTCTCTCATAGTATGCATACCATAAGTTGTATACCCCACCAGGGAATGGAGTTGAATAACTACTAGGAGATGAATCCTCAGGTCAATTCTTCGTTAAATAAATCATGAAGAGGTAATGACCTCCCCTCCATAAGCCATATTACATGAAAATGAAATACCAAGTGGAAAAACTTTAGGGTTGCTTTTAGATCACCCAAACCATGCATGTTTTTGGGAAATCCTAGATAAATTTCTATACATGACTTTGAATAAGGCATAAACGCAATGAAAAGGTGATTTTGGTCACCCAATTTACCTATAGGGTATGAGGGGAGAGCATACATGTGCTCTTAATTTCGAAAAAACAAACAAACAAGTCCAAACAAACATGGCATAAAATGATCATTTTCCAAAGCACGAACTAAGTGATTTAACGTTCATTATAAAGCACCAAAAATTAAATGTGTTGTGAATTTTTATGGCCCACTTAGCATTAGTTGAAACTTGTAACAACTATGAAAAACATCTAAGGCATAAAAAATGAACTATGTTATTTTTAAACACCAAAAAGATAAAGTGAGCAAGATTAAAACACATTCAAATGAATTTCCTTGTCCCCTTGGATTAAATGCAAAACATGCAAGAAATTTCACATAACAACATCAACACAAAACATGTAGGTTAATTTTAAGCACTAAATCTAAATATTAAAGACATATCCTAATTCATATTAAACACCAAAATGAAATGTTAAAACCATTTAATCTTGAAAAATTGTGCTTAATTCACACCTAGGCCCTGTAATTATTAAAGAGTCTCCTTTTGCTTAGAAGCACTTTTGAAGGTGAATAAATAAACATTAGAAACTTAGGTCTCATGTTTTTATTTTAAAAACATAGATATTGACATCAGTTGAAATTAATCGATGTCAATTATAAGGTGACCAATGTTGGTTGATCTCATAGAGAACTAATGATGGTTGTAAAGAATTGATACCAATCGATTAAGACTAATGTCGATCACTTGTGAACTTGAAGGCAAAACCAACTTGAGATAGAAATGTTAGGTTAGCTCAAAAGATTATAAAAACTCTTTATAACCTGTAACATAATTATTAGGTAGAGATTTAAAATGTTAATAAAATAAAGAAATAACAAAAATGAATGCTAAAAAGATTCTAAATCAATGATATGAAACCATATTTTTTCCCTACAACCTGATTGACGATAATCACATAGAACTAAGATCTATTAGGAAGAACCAATGTGATTATGCTTGACTAATGTTGGTCTTAGTATATATCCAAGTTAGTTCAAAAATAAAAAAATGGCAAAAACAAATACAAAAATCCAATTTTGAAGAAATTCAAGCATTCACTCAAAGATTTTTGGGTTGCATCTTGTTCTCCTTGGTACGTGGGTTGTTTATGGTCCCACTGAGCATGCCATTTGTGATTATAGTAATTTGATTCAAGAGAGGAGGTTAGATCAAGTGTTATTTTTCATATAAAATAATGAAATAAACACACTAACAAACATAACATATCTAGGCATAGATCATAGGGGGAGCTTAGTGAACAAATAAAAAATGGAAAATCTCAACTAAAATGTAAATAAATACACATTCCCTACCTTCCTTGAATTCTAAAAATGATGTGTTCATTTGGCTTGCTTGGCTTTTTCTCAAAGATTCTTTAGCTAATGGAGTTGTTTTGATCCTTCTCTCTTTAGCACCATAGTTGGTTTTTCTTATGCTTGATGTAGCCTAATGGCTTGGCTTATGATTTTGGCATTATAACTCTATTGTTTCCAATCTTGTTATAAAACCAAGATTATAACTTTAGTATGTCTAATATCTTATAAATGAGAGGCAAATGTTTGTATTTATAGGTTTAGAAACTAACCCACACTCATTGTAAGTTAGAGTGTAGTTTAAATATGGAATGGGTTCAAACCTAACCTAAGTGAGTTAATTAACCCCATTAGAGTTAAAAGGTGTCAAAACCTCATGATTAGTAATGAATAGGCATGTTGAGATATTTTAAGATATTTGAGAACTCACAAAAAGGTAATTATGAAATGCTAGGATATTCTTGGTTTTTGAATTTCCTTTTTTGATATTTCATTAATTTCTCATGGTTAATTTCATTAGGAATTTGATTTATTTTAGCATTTTAATTAATTATATTTAGGATCATTTCCAATATTTTATTTAATTATTTTGTGCATTTACCATATTTAATTGGTCTATAGGCCAAATTACATGTTGTAATGTTATGGAATGATTAAAGATAAATCCATGGTAGGTTTTTATTGTTTATGGTAGGATACCCCAAATAGAGATGTCTCAATGGTAATATGGGCTTTGATGAGTATTTCACAAGTAAATTTGGGACATTTAGTGTTTTTTAGGCTTAATTCACAATGCTTGGTATAAATCAGTCTAAAGTCTAGTATGAAGCCATTGGTGGCCAGTTTTAGGTGTCTACACTAGACACCTATTAAGTTACTAAATATTTCCATGTGTCATTCAATTAGTCTTATAGAGCCCCAAATTCCAACTAATTATGCATCATAGTTCACTATTATAAAATTTTAATGTCACTCAATGACAACCTACTAACATATGGCTTTTCTAGCACTTAAAAGTTTTAAAATGACTCCTAAGTGAGTAGAATCATGGGATATTTCCATGTGTCATAATTTATCTCACCTGTAAATAGTTATATTTAATTTTTAATTTAAAAAAATCAAATCTATTCGATTAGTAACAACCATCCATGTGTCATTATCTTGTAGACCTTCTGTTGTCAAAGCCTTCTGATAAAATTTTAAGTATTCAAGGCAAGAGGAGCATCAATATTTTTCCACATGTCATCATCCTACTTACTTGGATTATACATAGAAATTAAATATGGTATGACACTCCTAGGATAATGGAGTGGTGATATTCATCCATGTATCATGATACCACAATCCTGAGGTAGTAAAGAGGCAAGTGGTAGTAGAGAAAGGGATAAAAAATAGTAGAACTATTAAATTATGCCAAATTTCGATAAAAGGACATGGGAGATGTGTAAAAAAAATTTATTATTTTGGAGGAAGTGGAAAACCACCTAGTTTTATATAGAATTGATGAAACAATTAGAGGAAAATCAAGAAAAAACACCTAGCATTGGGGATTGCCAAAGGGGATGAAACTTCATCAGGAAAATTCAAAATATGAAAATAGAAGAATGTAAAGAAATAAAAATTTGTTAATTATATTATTCCCCATGAATTTTCTAACTAAATATATTAAATTAATTAGAGATAATAAATCTACAGGCAATATATGAAATCAAAAAAGTCAATTATAATTGTATTTCCATCTAACTAATAGCTAAAAGCATGAATTTAAGAGCTATTGTGATTAATTAATCCCATAATTTTAGAGATATAGAGATATTAAGTGCATAAAAATGGATTATACTTCAAATATTATAGCTCCCCACTCTACCTATCACATTTCAGGACCTGAGCACTAAACATATACAAGATTCGATGAGGTTTCCCTCAAGTATGAAATTAGACATTATTCTTCTATATGGGAGGAATTTTAATTAGAAGAACCTTATGGTCCTAAGGATAAAATCTTTTTTTTCATGTATAGGTATATATAAGTCTTGGTGGAAATCAAATTAGTGTGCCTATATAATTTTATGACAAAACCTAAGGTAATGCCCTACATTAACCTATTATTTGATTTATTTGCAAATGACCAAATTTCATGAAAAATCCTACATTTATACTAATACAACAACCAAAATGTTTATATTATTGGGCATACATTTGAAAATTACTATATAATTCCCCTCCCTAAAATTTCTTATAGTTAGAACCTAGTCAGTCAATGGATGCATGCAAACAATGCAACTAGTAAGTTATAGGAATAAGTTGATTACCCTAATACCTTCACAGTCAAGGTCCTTATTTATGCTATCCCCATTTCCATATTTATTCCTATAATTAGGATTTATATGGACTTGATAAAAAAATTTATGGTTTCCATACTATAGCCTACATTAATGAGGTTTAAATTCTCCTATTGGACAACATCCTCACATCCATTAAGGTCACAGTTATTCATGAGATCATTACTACCAATTTGATCAACCACATCCTTAATTCATCAAACATACTAGATGAAAACTTCTATATGATGTCTTATTCAGTGGATGCCATAATAGGGACTATTCATTCAACATTTGAGGATCCCTAAGATCTATTTATTGAGTATCCCAAATACCAAATTTGTGATGAATTTAATGTTCTTCATATACACAAATTTAGAAACAATATGATTATATTGATTGAGAATTTTTACCTAGTTTTATACAAATTCAATTATGGTAAGGACATGCCTATATTGTATGATAAAATATGAAGAACCATTTAAAATATAGGTGACTATTGACTCTATCTAGATTAAACTATCATAAAAATAGAGAGAACTAAGGCTCCTCCTATTTATCTAGCATGATTGGTCATAGATAAGGTATTAGATTAGGAAATTTCATCTTAGCTAATTTTTTAAATGTTCCACTAATAAATGAAAACAAGGAGATATCTGCACATCTAACTTTAACATTAGTAGAACCTAGTAGATTAGACAAGATCATTTTAATCCAATGGGAAAAATTAGAACACACTATGATTTTAAGTGGTCACCTTATAGGTAATGAGATTCAAGGAAAAGGGTTAGGTAATACCTAAAAACATTTAGGGGAAACATGGAGACTAATTATAACCATGCATCATATATATGTGATGAATTATTCATGAATGTTTGAATGATACATAGGCACACACAAGAATGAATAAGGTAAATATACCCAAAAGTGGTATTCAAAAATATACAATATCATGTAGAGACCATTGAGGAGGAGGATATGATGATTGAGAAGGAGAATTGGGTTATAATAATTATTCAAGGATCCCTCTCATAGGTTGAAGCACAAGGACAGAAATAGGTTAGTTCATCTAGATAATCAACTATGGGAAGTGGAAAATGAATTATCCATGTGCATCTTTAAAATCCCATCCTCATGGTTATCATTAAAATAACTACCATAGTGTCCAATCCTCCTCTTTTGCCTAACACTACATAAGGTCCCATAAATATAACTTAGCCTAATAGAACTTTCTCTATGTTTCCCTTTCCTCTACTCATAAGAGTGTAGGAAATTATTCTCCAATCTTTCTTTCCTCTTATTTATTTTTTGAATACACTCATATCACTAGTCTAAACCATTGAACCATCCCCTCCATCAATATCTCCTTTCCTTTGATAAGTGTCCACTTCCATAGGTTCACCCCTAGTAGTCATTGCTTCTCTCACCTCATCACCACTTATTTATCCATAAGATTCACCTACTACTATTTCAATCCTTACAATACCAACTTATACTCCTATCAAACCCCCCTATATAAAAAAAGAATCAAAGAACTCCTTTAGTTTACCCTTACGGTACTTCAACAAAAGAAACATTAGGGGAAGAATTGGAAAAAAAAAAGGTTCTAAGGAATTAGAACCCATGGTGGTGTCAGACAGTGAAAATGGGTGGTATATAAAAAATGAATGGAAAGATAAAATAGATAAATCATTGTTTAAGACCATTAGTGAGACCACATAAAGTGACCCTAAGGATTAATGGCTACTAGAAGAGGCTCAATCATGTGACATTCAATGTTTGAATAATAGTTCAGTCTCAACTAAATTACTTTAGGACCTAGATAGAGATAAAAGAGATGATGTAGAGTTGAAACATCTAGATTATGCACATGGGTAATTAATGAACCTACCCCCAATATTGGCACCTCCTAGTAAAATAGTGACATCTATAAAAATAGTTCCCTTGATTACTACTACATAAAGGTTAAGTTCATAAGCCCCTTATTCCTCACCTACTATTACCAAAACTAATATTGTAGTTAGTATAGTTTTTACAATTCTAGAGTTATATACCCAAGTACTAGCCCCTTCAATCAAGACCATGGCACCCCTAAGCCAACCTTAAAAATTTCCTAATGGGGTTGATTTTACATCAGTAATGTATTATTTTCAAAATTTTCTCAATACCCCTCATACTTATTCATTCTTTGATTCCTCAAGCCTTCAGTTCTCTATACTTAATAAATAGGTGTTTTTAAAGATTTTGTCTACACCCCGATTCTAGCTTCCCTAGTTACTCTATCCAAACCATCCACTCAATTGGGCATATTAATTGGTCATGTATCCAAAATAGAGTCCAAAAACATTACATCACATAAAGGGTCAAATAAATGGAAGATAATAATTGATAAAGTTCCCCCCAATATAATCAATTTTTAGAGGAGAGCTATTCCCCCAACTAGAAACCTCTTCTTTAAAGCCCATGATTTCCCAAGGGAAATCCCAATCTACCACTATTATATATCATAAAAAACCTTCATAACAACTAGTTGCCTTGAATGTTCCTAAATGGATCTAAAAAATGCAATGAGTAGAATAATTTAGGTGGGAACTGGTCATTGTTGAGCATCCAATAGTCAAGTTTCATTTTGATAGAGGAACTAAGACTATGGATAAAGGATAGAAGTTAGAATTACAGCAAAGAGAAGATGTGTTCTCTTTAACAAAAAAAAGAATTATTATCCCCTCTGATATTATAAACTACATAGAAGATCCATACACTTTTGTAGACTTTGTAGGGTGGACAATAAAAAAATGTTCAGAGGCTATAATCAATCCACGGAGGAAATTCAATAAACGAGTACCGTACAACCTCCAAGGGACATCATGGATAATGTACAAGGAGCATCTCAAAAGCTGTATGAAATTATACATTTAATAATAATTATAAAGAGGGAATCACAACCTAAGTGGGGAGATGTACACCCCCTTATTGATGAGGTGAATAAAATGGAGGCTAGACTCCATTTATTTATCCAAGTAGCCTAGAACAAAGATTATGATCACTTGAACCTAATAACTATTCTAAATTTAGCATAAGCCCTGAACTATATAGCTTCTAAGAGAGATATATTGATTAGGTGGAAACAAGATATACAAAGTTTATTACTACAACTCATCATCTATGAGGAAGATGATATTATAATTTTAGGGGAAATGAGAATCAATGGTGTGATTAACCTAAGCATGGCACTATTCCTCATGGCCATCTTTAAAGAAATTATTTATGCAATAATAAATTATTTTAAATTATAGGTCAATGGCACAATATATAAGACCAAATATGACTTGTGATAGTTGATATGTTTTACTATAATTAGGGTCCTTAACATATAAACTCATTATGTGGAACTTGGGGCTAAATTGAAGGCACATAAAAAATTTATGGATAGACTCCCCTAGATCTTCAAATGACCTCTATTAGAATTTAATGAAATTTCTATGAATTTTCAAGTTATCAATGCTTTCTACTTAAAAATTTAGGCAAGAAAGTAGGCATCCCCTACTACCTTACCTCCACTGCCTATTTCAATTACAACTAATTCTCAAATGGTAGGGCTAATCATAGCTACAACTACAACAACTACTACATCTCAAGTGTCAACAACTATAACTAGCTCTTCATCATCAATTTATTTAGTAATTAAATTAGTTGATTATAACAAAATTTAATTGTAACAATTTTTGTCTCTTATGAATGATTGGCTATGTCATGGCCATGTATTGCATGCATGAATCTTTGAGAGATGTCCTAATGGTGGTTAAAATTTGAGCATGGATTAAGATATGAGACATACCCATACCAAGCCTATATATACATGTTTCTATCAAATTCCAAAGGAAGATAAATTTTAACATTCAATACAAATAATAAATCCTTCGAGTTGTTTTGCAAGTTTGTGTTGTATGGTTGTCTCTTTAATTTATATGTTATATTTATTATGTGTTTTGATCTAACTTGTAGTTTTAGTTTTTTGATATGTTTTATAAAAATTTAAAGTATCTTTTTGATAATTAGTAGGATATATAAATTTATAATTTCCAATATCAATTTTAGGTTGATAAATCTTATTTCCATGCATCAAATTTTCTAGACCAATATTTATATTTATATAAAAGTGTAATTTCAATGCAATTTCCTAAACTGGGATATAAGTAGTTGAAGGTGACTTATATTTATTAGTTATGATATTTTATTAAGAGGTGAAAAAACATTATTTATCTATTAAATTTTATTTAATTTCATTTTTGTTCCTTAGAATTCTTTATTATGTTTGTCAGTTTTGTGTGCCAAAACATCAAGATATAAGCATTAGTCTATGGTGCTTGTCCTTAATATAAATCCAATTAGAAAAATACTATGTTATTTATTTGAATATTCCTTTTTATACCTTAAATTTCCCTATATTTTTGGTTTATTTGAGTCATGCCCATTTTAGAATAAATCCATCAGCGTCTACCTCAAGTAGATCTAGTATTCACATCTATATCCAAACCATCCGAGTTACCAGTTGATTTTATACCCACCACTCTACCAAAGGTTATTTTAAAACCCAATACCCTAGAAATAATGATATATTTTTGATTTCACATCCACTAAGATCCTAAAATGTTAGAGGTTACATTGTAAATGTTACCTAGGTGTACATAAAACCCACATCAACAAGTTTTAAAGCAACGATATCTCTCTTGAATATAACAACTATAGTATTCATTTGATTCCCAATGATAAAGAGTTTAAAGAGGTAGCAAAGATTTAGGATATAATCAATGGTAATATTCATAGTGTTTATAATCAAAATTTTGCATGCATACCCTCTTTATTTTCTTCAAATAATGACTATTCTTCTTACCTTACCAATAATTTAGATGTCAAAGAACTTGAATGTTTCTCATATATTTCTCATGATGAAATAAAGTATGTGCCTTCTTATATAGTTAATATAAATTTATAAAATCTTTTGTCTTATTTGCATTATTCAATGAAACTAGTCTAATTTGCTCTTCCCCTCTTGTATATGATGAGTAAAATACATGTCATATGTCTTTCATTATGATAATTGAAGTAAATAATAAGAGTGAAAATGAAAATCCTAGTGAAATACTCACAAAAAGTGCATTATTTGGGGGCACATAAAAAGTCCCAAATCTATTTGATGTATCCTATGTAAAGGTCACACTAGTAAAATATAAATAAAAGAAAAAACATGTTTCCCAAAAGATTTTTAATGTAACAATTTCCTAAGACAAATAAAAAGGATGCAAATGATAGTTGTGTCAATATTCATTTCTCACATAGCAATTATTAACCTAAAGTAGAAAGTGATATTTAATTACTTACTCTAATTTCTATAGGATGAGACACTACAAATCAAAGTGAAAGTGTCATTCTTACATCTTTTGATGTGGTACATGACATAGTAAATGTTTCTTTTCCTCTCACATTTGCATTTATGGATAAACAAGAGAAAATGTTTATAAGTTAAATTATTTCCCCTATTCCTATTGAATGTAACCAAATTTCAATTGGAGTATCTTCTTGTAATGGTAATGGTATTACCTATAATTATATCTAACATGATATACTTACCTTTCTAACAATGGGTATTCCTTTACCAAATTTTGTAAATCCATGTGATGATTCTCATCTCAAAAGTGGTGAAGATAATACCATTCCTATGTTTCATGTGAATTATTTTAAAATATATAATGAAAAATTTCACATATCCTTGTGATATGATATCTCTCATGGACAAAATTGGATATTTTCAACATCAGGTCAACACTCTTCAGTTGCAAGTTCCTTTTCATGAGGCTCTTTTTAAAGAGAATACTTTACCAAAACAAACATACCACTTGAAATGTATTTGAATATACTTATCCTCCAAATTTTATCATGCATGATTTATACTTCATTGATGGCCAAGGGTATCCTAATATTAATTTTCAACAACATATACACTCATTTGGATATTGGGCCCAAAATAGAAGCTTCCCATCACAGTTTAACAAAAGGTGATCTTGATTGCTTTTATATCCTTCCAAATTGTTCCTTATCAACTTTAAATAAGCTTGTGTATGCATTCATATTAAAGTTTAACCAATATAACTTACCTAATTTACCATTGAAACATTTAAAAATATTGACCCAAAATGAGAATGAGTCTATACAAGACTATGTTATTCAATTTAAGGATACTTTGTATTCCTCAAACTTTACACGTTCAGATTTGGAAGTGGAATTTATATTTAGTTTGTGTCTCATTTATAAACTTATAGAGAGATAATTATGCAATCCCTTTGATTTATTCTCTACCTTATATTGGGTTGCCCATAAATATTCATATGCTTTAATGAATACACAAACTCAATTGCCTATTTTTTTATAAAAAACCAAACATGATAAGAATAATGTTTTAAAGGAACACAAACAAGTTAAAATTAATCATCGATTAATTCAAATAACTCATGAAGAACAAGCTACACATGTAAAATAAAAAATATTAAATGTTCTAAACAAAGGAAAAGAACACGCTTTTAGAGTACCTTCCATACTTAGACCATATACCACTACAAAATGACAACCTCTTCAGTTTTATTGGTACTACGATAGACCACATAGTATATTGTCAAATTTTTGGGATAAATGAATGATAAAACTTATTGTTAATTAACCCATAACACTTATTTGAAAAGGCTAAAATAAAAAACTTTTACATTTACCATGATATTAACAAACATTGAGATAATGATTTTTTTACTCTTGAGTAAAATCTTATATAGTTAGCCAATCAGGGAATCATTGCATATCAAAAAGACCTATCTAGATATATTTCACATACTTATCCTAGAGGCTTGAGCCATCCCATGATGGTCCTTTTAAGTAACACATAGTCCATCGATCTTCACAAAATATGACCACTAGTATAAGTCTTCCTAATGTACTCTTTCTTAGGACTAGTCTCTCCCACACTGATCTTATAAAGGAACCATTGGTGTATTAGGTCCTTCATAAATAAATATGTGGAGAAGGTGAACCTACATAATAAATATGGGTACCTAAACACATACATATTCACTATATATTTTTACATATACTTCAGATTTATCTATAAAATCAAAATTAGTAGTCCCATTACCACATGATCATTACATTCATGCTTTCTTATTTCCATCCTATTTTATTTGCATATGATGATTGCCTCATTAATAAAAAATTGAAAATTTCATTATATTGAAATATCTCATACCAATATCCAATTTACCATTTCAAAACATACATTAAAGAAAAAAATGTAAGCAATTAAATGTATATTGTCGTGTGAGAAAAGAATCCCAAATACAAACCTACCAAATAATCAAGATGAAAATTCCTAATTCTACTACACACCATGTTTACACATCTAGAGAAATTACACATGTACCTATTATTTTTATTTAAAATAAACCATAGAAAACTTCATGATGGGTTTCATGAACCCATACTCCTATTAATCTTATTATCTCTCCTACACCATAGATTCCTACTTTACATACATAGAGTATCACATATACTAATGCCACATATATTACACCCACAAGCTCCTTGGCAATGAAAAAAAATTATTAGACTAGGTTCATAGTGGGGAGATATCTATGACCATACATTGGATGGAATCATAGGAGATTCCTTTCATTTTAAATATTCAAAAAATACAAATAATACCAAAAAAATTTCAAAAAAAAATAAAAAACACAAAAATAGTTTTGACACATACATGTTCTATTATCTCCTTGGTATCCATGTGTTACTTCCATATTGATGGAAGACAATCTCAATTAATCCTACATATACATATGTTTCACACTTAAACTTGGGTATGATACAGGTATACATAGATACATGGTACATTCCAATTTCATATTTTGGGACTTCTCTCTACTCATTTCATATAGACATTGGGGGCATACACTTATTTTGTCTTGATACACATAGGTTATATTATTTGATGATTACTCTACATTATCGTGTTTAAGCTTACATATGTACTTAAACATGCTTTTATCCATGATTATATATTACATAGGGTACTTCATATGCTATATAATTGACATAATTTTCCTAACAGATTGGATCCATGACCCACTATGACATGTTTATGTTGGTTGCTTACACTTTAATTTATGTACTTCTTTGAGTATCTTGTCTTGTTTGTTTGAGTATTTTAATAGTCTCTTTTCCTTGTGACCCCCATGCATATGAATTTTTATGCATAATCATCAAGCTAACTAATCTTGGTCATGTGTAAGTGTATTTTGTCTTATAGAATATCTTGTAAATAATCTATGTCTTTAGAAGAGTCTTGTAGTATGTTTCAATATCCCTTTGCCATTTTTTAACCAAAATGTCCATTTAAGTATTTGATTTTGACTTAGTATGTTCACAAGTATTTTGAGGAATTGTTAATAATTTCATGTAATAAAATGTTTTTATGAGTTATTAAATGAGTTTATAATGTAATTAATGTACATGTCATGAGGAAAATGACAAAAACTAAGAAATTTGAATGTGAGGTCCAGATTAGGTAGTTACCATGAGAGTTAGTTATCAAAGAGGTAGTTTTTCACGTGTGTAACAAAAATGAATGAATTTTTGGATAGAATTAGATGGTATACATGAATGAGGATGCTAGTTAAGATTTAGTAGGATTTATTTTTTAAGGCAAAATTATGGAATAGGATGAAGGAGAGAAAGTTCAAAACTTTGTATTCTATCCATATAATAGAATTAATAATTTAAATGAATGAAATCAATAAATTTGAATGATTGAAGGAGATTTTTATATGTAATAATGTTGATATTATTTTTAAACTAAAAATTTATGTATTGAAAGCCCTGTAATCTTTGAAACAATGTTTGTAATGAATGTTGAAAGATAGATGTTTACAGGACTATGTTCTAGATTCTTATGTATGGTCATTGAGAACTACAAAAGAATAAATAAGGAAACATATTAAATATGGTGTTGTGTATATTCATATTATATTAAATATTATAATCATTATATTTTCATGTGCATATAAACTATGTTCAATTTCATAAAAAATGGAGTTAAAGTCACCATTCTCTGTGTGTACTTTGTCTCAAAGACATAGTCAATGTCAAAAGTTTGTTTACATGATCATATAGGTATTAACAAGAGATAAAAATAGTTTATGAAGGTGTATCAGGGTTATTCAGACTCCATAAATGGATAAATATTTAATAACAAGTAGTCATATTTAGATTAGACCAAATAGTGGACTCCTATCCTATATGCAAGGTTGAAACCCTGAAGAAATGACCAAATGTAAGATATTTGTTTATAGAGAATCCTAGACTTTAAGTTTTATAAGGAAGTTTTTATATATTATATATATATAATATTTAAGGAGGTATTAATTTGGTTTGGGGCATATGGATAAAGGAACCTAAGATTTTATGACTGTGTAACCTGTCAAACCTATCAAGAAACTAGATAGTTTTTCAAAAGAGGCATTACTAGGATATTTTAGAAATAATAAATAAGAAGTAAGCATGTTTAAATTTAAATTTTGAGTAGGGAGACCTTAATTAGGTCTTGGTAATATTATATAACAATAAAGATTCATGAAAGATGAAATTGAAGCCTCTCGGCTAATCACTGGACTGTGCAACCCTTAGTTAGGGTTTCTAAACTCAACCCTAATTTTATGATGTTATAACAATACAAAATACCATTAATTTTTTTTAATTTTTGGATTTTATGTTAAACTAATAAAATTTTAAACTTATATGTTGGTATGGTATGGAAAAGTATGGAAATAGTAGACCGTGTTGAAAATAGGGGTGACTAGGCCTAATAAGGGCTAATTGACAGAGGAAGAGGATAGAAAAGGCATATATGAGGTAATTTGGATCCTAAAAATTTATGGATAGATATTAATTTATAAAGGGTATAAAAATATGAATTTAATTTCTAAAATTTAGATAGTACCTATTCATACCAGAGGGAAAAGCCTAAAAAATGTTACTAGGTGATAAGATGGATTGAGTGTTTGAGGAGCATAGAAGGAACTTGAGGTTGTGAGAGAGTGTGAGTTGGGTTTAAAAAAGTGTGTTTAGACAAAAAATGGGTTATCCTTGGTCAAAATTTTATATAAAATACCTTATTCAAGAGTTGATGTAATATGAACTAGAGAAGCCTATAACCTTGTGTAGACTAGTATGAGAGATCAATGAAATTGAATGAGATGTATGAGTAAAATGAGATGTAGGTAGAGCCTAAAGGTAGATGGAAAAAGGATTAAAATAAATAAATTCACTAGGATCATACATGAGATTGATGTCAATTCAAGTGAGAGAGTTGACATAGAAGGAAGACTAAGGAATTATGATGCATGAGTAAAAATTGTAGGTATCAAAGTTGGAATTACACTAGAGAATGAGGAAGGTCTCTACATAATTTGGTATTAGTACTGAAGCTTCATTTGGAAATAGTGAAGGATATTCATCTATCAAATAAGGTACATGTTTCATTAATCTTTACATTTATGTTTTGATGTGTTCATGAATAGTGTTGTGGTGTGAATGAAGAGTTGAGTGTGATAAGAGCCTTCAAGCCAGTGAGGCTTGACAGAGAGATAGAGCTATTGAAAATATCAATATTGAGATAAATAATATCTTGAAGAGAGAGAATGGTATCCCAATAAAAGGACAAGACATAGGAGATAGACCCAAGTGTGAGGTCAAATAGGGAGAGACCTAGTTGACAGGTCATGAGTGGCATGTGGATGAGGCTTTTCAAGAGGTATAGGTATATATATATATGTATGTATGTATGTATGTATATATATATATATATATATATATATATATATATATATATATATATATATATATATATATATAAAGGTAAGAGAAAATAGTGAATGAGTAAGATGACCTACCACAAAGAGAGAAAGGTGTAAGAAAATACCAAGAGGAAAGAGATATAAGAAGAGATGATATAGGTAAGGAAATAATTAAATGAGTTGTTGATCATGAATGAGAAATTTATTAAAAGTGAGTAACCATGTTGTGGATGGATCATGAGAAATAATAAAATTAAGGGGCCAATAACACTAAAAATTAAGAGAAGAAAGAGGTAAGTTGTGAGAGAGGAAAGAGAGCAGAAGAGATTGTTTTACAAGTAGCTCAAAGGTAAGATAATGAGGTATAAAATGAGTGATCAGTGAAGTGAAAAAGAGGATGAAGATAAAAATTACCTTGAGGTGGATGAAGAAGGATTCATTGAGTAAAAATAATCTAGTTATGACCAGCTAGGTGATTATAAGGACAAAGAGGAAGCAAATCCATTTGAGGGCCTCATTGAAGGCTTAGAACATGAAGTATAATTAATTGACAAAGGAAAGAAATATGATTACACATTTGTTTATGAAAGCTAAGAGTAGTTAAATATATAACTATGAAAATTAGAGAGATAATTACATAGTGAAATGATGGTGAATGACTATAAAGTACAAGTTGTAGTAGTTGAGAGTCACATGTTGAAGGATAAAGGATATCAAGATGAAGAATTTATGGCAAAAATACATCAAGTTGAAGACATATTGACTTGTGGAGATTTGAATATCATTGACATAGTAATAAGGAAATAAATTATCTTTGTTTTTATTGAAATAATATAGATGATAATAAGTGCAAGTGAGAGAACAAGTGTAGAAACATTGTTTTGGGGCATATACAACCCATATGATAGAGGTAGAAAGTAAGGAATGAGTGCACATCAAGCGTAAGTTTATGAAAGCAAGAAATGGAAGTAAGTAATCAAGGAGGGTATTTGATAAAGGTAAGAAATATATCAAATAATATTAGTGGCTAAATCATGGTGGATCAGTAGAATAGAAGGATGATCCAAGGAGCTTGAATTGAAGACAAGGAAGAAAAACCATAATAATTCATCTAAGTAAAATTTATTTCTTGCCTAGGAGTATGATATGAGAGATCAAGAAAAATAAGTAAATTTTGTCATTTAAAAGTGTTTTTAGTCTTATATTATCTCTTATAAAGAATTTGAGTCTTTATAAGAGTCTTGAAGTATGTTTTGATATCCTTTTGGCATTTTCCCTCCAAAATGGGCATTTAAATATTTCAACTTGAGTTAGTATGTTCATGAGTCTTTTGAGTAATTGTAAAGAATTTCATGCAATAAAATGTTTTTATAAGGTCTTAAATGATTCTATAATGTATTTCATGTACATGTCATGAGGACAATGACAAAAACCAAGAAATTTGAATGTAAGGTCCAAACTAGGTAGTTACCATGAGAGCTAGTTATCAAAGAGGTAGTTGTTCATGTGGGTAAGGGAAATGAATGAATTTTTGAATTTAATTAATGTTATAATAATAGTAAAATATCATTTATGAGTTATTAGGAGTTAGTTCTAGAGTCAAAAGTATAGAGTAGGAAGGAGAGAAAGTTTAAAACTATGTATTTTATCCATATGACAAAATTGGCAATGTAAATGAATGAAATCAATAAATTTGAATAATGTAAGGATATTATTATATTTACTCATGTTGATATTATTTTATAATTAAAATTTATGTATTTAAATCCATATAACCTTTGAAACAATGTTTTTAATTAATGTCGAACGATAGATGTTTGCAAGAATGTGTTCTAGATTACTATGTATGGTCATTGAGAACTATAGACTACTAAATAAGGATCCATATTACATATATTGTTTTTTGTATTAATATTATATTAAATATTTGAATAATTATATTTAATGTGCATATAAAATTTGTTAAATTTCATAACAACTAGAGTTCATGTCATCATTTTGTATGTTTACTCTATCTCCAAGACATAGTCAATGTTAAAAGTTTGTTTACATGATCACAACAGTATTAAGGAGAGAATAAAAGATTTTATTAAGGTTTATTAGGGTTATTAACAGCATATAAAATGACCTATATGTAATAAAAATTAGTCATATTTATATTATACCAAATAGTTGTCTCTCAGCTTGTATAAAAGGTTAAAACCCTAAAAAAAAGACCAAATGTAAGATATTTGTTCGTAGACCATCCATACCTTTAAATTTTATGAGTAAATTTTTATATATTGTGTCTAAAATATTTATGGATATCTTAATTTTATTGGGGGCATACGGATAAAGGAAACTGAGATGCTAGGACTATGTAACCTATCAACCATATCAAGAAACTAGATAATTTGGCAAGAGGCATTAGAAGGATGCGTTATAAATAATAAATAGTAATTAATCATGTTTAAATTTAATTATTTACTAGGTATAAATTAATGAGTTATTATGAATATTTTATAACAAGAAATATTCATGCAAGATAAAATCAAAGCCTTGTGACTAGTCACTAGAATGTGCAACATTGAGTTACGGTTTCTATACTCAACCTTGATTCTATGTTGTTATTTCCATCCAAATACATTTAAATTTAGTCCATAGTTAGATTTTACATTACACTAATATATTTTTAAACTTATATTTTGGTAAGGTATGGAAAATTATGTCAATAGTATAATGTATTGTAAATAGTGGTTATTAGGCCTAATATGGGCTAATTGACAGAGGAAGAGGTTAGAAAAGGAATTTATAAAGGTAAGTTGGATCCTAAAATTTTATGGAGAGATAGTAATTGATAGATAGTTTTGAAATATGCATTTATTTTCTCAAAACTACATAGCACCTATCCATACCATAGGTAAAATCCTAACAAAGGCTAGTAGGTGATAAGAGGGATTGAGGGTTTGAGTAGAGTATAAGGAACTTGAGGTTGTGAGAGAGTGTGAGTTGAGTTGAAACAAGTGTGTTGAGAAAATAATTATGATATCCATGTTCAAGATATATAATACCTTATTCAAGAGTTGATGTAATTTGGCCTAGAGAAGCCTATAGCCTAGTGTAGATTAGTGTATGAGACCAAAGAAATTGAATGAGATGTATGAAGAGCCTAAAGGTAGATCGAAAAATGATTTAAATAATCAAATTAATTAGGATAATACATGATACTTATGTCATGTCAAGTGAGAGAGTTGGCATAGAAGGAAGACTGAGGATTTATGATGCATGAGTGAAGATTATAGGTATCATAGTAGGGATTAAAATAAAGAATGAGAGAGATATTTGCATCATATGATTTATTTGACATTTTAAAATGTCATTATTTTTTTTATGGATGTTTGAATATGTATTTATTGTTTTCATTCACATTTTACTAAGTCACATCCATTCTATTATGCAAAATTTGAACATGCCCCTTATTTTTGGTCTCTTTGGACCATCTCTTGATGACTTGCTTTTGAGTGCTCTTTTGTGTGTGTTTATTTTCTTTTTGAGATTGTATTGTTAACATCTAGATGTTTTCATGATATTTATAATGTTTATTAGTCCTATATGTTATAAAATTGGTTCTATGTGCTTTAATGATACATTTACCTAGACATATTCCTTTTATATGCTACATGGCTACATTCATAAATTATACAATTGTATTACCCTTTTGAGATGATGCAACTCCTAGTTTATATTTTTACCTAACCTAAAATTGGGATAATATTAGTGAGGGAATGTTTGGGAATAATGTTTTTCACACAGGGCATAGTTCTCATATTTAGTGGTACCATCATTTGGAGGCATGTTATTCATATTCATTCAGAATTTGATACGTATATTAGTTTTTAGATTTAGTGGAGGCATGTCATATGGACATGTATTCCACACATTCATAGTTTCAAATTAAATGAAGGCATGTTTTGGAATTATGTTCTCCACACTCATTCTATATATGGTAGTTGTATTAGTTTATATATTTGGTGGGGGCATACTTTGGAAGCATATTACTCATACCTACTCAGTATTGAGGATCTCCAGTTTATAGTGGGGGTATGATTTAGAACACGCCCTCCACATTGGTACTTATATAAATTTTCATATTTATTAATATATATTGGGGGCATGATTTCAAATGATTTCCTTCATACTTACACAATGATTTGAATTGTCCAAAACACATGGTTGTATGATTGATATTCATAGTTGTGACATAAATATATACATTGGTACCATTATTATGCATAGTTTTTGCTTGAGACTTATCTAAGTCTCATATGCTATGTAACATGTGCCTAATATTGAAAAAATAAATTTATTTTTAGACTCAAAGACCTTCCCATGTACTGATACCCCATAGACTATTATGGACTTTATCTAACCAATCTACTGTAGTATATGATTCACATTTGGGTATGGTTAAGGTGATCAATTTAGTCAATCTTTCCAAGTTTTTGAGTTGGATCTGATTATATCAGCCAACCTCACTAGGGTATAAGTATCATTAAGTTGCATGGTTGAGTTAATCTTAGCTACCAAGTGGCAACTCATTTTTACTCCAAAATTGGGGGCATGTCTCTCTCTCTCTCTCTCTCTCTCTCTCTCTCTCTCTCTCTCTCTCTCTCTCTCTCTCTCTCTCTCTCTCTCTCTCTCTCTCTCTCTCTCTCTCTCTCTGCTTGTTTATATACACTCTAAAAATTCATCTATATTTATCCTAATCTCAATTTTAGAACCTTTAAATGATACATATTCCGTAAAAAAAACATTCCAATAGGCAAGGTGGTTAGATCGACACACAAGTGTACTCTAAACCTTGCTCTTTCAAAATTAAATCTTTTTCAAGTAATTTTATCCCATATTATATGCACTTATTTTACACTTTAACATGCTCTTGGTTGCATTGGGAATTAGTCCCAACATAGTTATATTAGTTATTTTTATTATTAGTGATTTGGTTGTACAAATCATGTAGCAAGAAATAATATAGGGTTAGGTGAGTGTATTGTGGGTTGTATTGTTGAGCAACCTCCTAGTTTATACTATTGGTCTCAGTTTTTATATGTACATAGTCTATAGAATAAAATGCATGTTATTAAGACTAACTAAATTTTGTGTTATACACATTTCAAAGCTTTGGATCTTCATTACATTATGGGTCAAATACTATTAGTGGTATTAGATTAGGTGGTCCACACCTCTCTATATTTTTCACTCATTTGTATTTAAACTCATAATGGATTTTTAAGGAATGTTGTAGTGCAAGCCATGTGAAATAGGTCTTCCTTATCCATTCACCTCTACTTGCATACTACCAATAGTTGATCAGTGTAGACCATGTATGACCCTATTGGCTCCTTCATTCCTTACATTATTTCTCTCAAGATTATACTCTGTCCACTTTTTGTTCATTGTTTATCCACCCACCCTATCCTTAGTGAATATCTTGAAAAATTATAAAATTAAAAAAAATAGTTTCTTCTTTTTTATCTAGGTGTTTTATTTTCATGGAATTGTTATATATATATATATATAATTTTATACAGGGTGTACACAGAAAAAGAAAAGTAGACCTGAGCATAGTTTCTCCACCATACACCATCCACAAATGGGTTTTGATCATATTTTACATCTCTTTGTTTAGATATTCTCTTCCACTTGGCATACATGAAGACAATTTGACACTTGGTTGATCTCCTTAGGGTTTCTATTTTTTTTGAAACAAATATGTAATCTACCATTAGACATTGGCATTGATCTATATCATTTGTATCACATTGTGTACATAGATTTGATGCCTGCAACAAAATTTATAGACCCAATATCTTCCCCACATAGGATCATGGCATACCCAATCCTCTCACAATGTTCTCATCTTTGTCATCTTCATCTATGGCAATTGCTTAGCCCATACTCCACCACCTTGTTTAGTATATTCACCTTATCACTATCGACTACTTCAAAGACTACCTTAAATATCTCTTCTTCTCTAATCAACTGACTACTCCATTGCCATTGGTATATGTAAAAAAAACTAAAAATAAAGGATTTTAGGTCAAGTATGTATTAAGTCATGTCTATAGATTTAGGTTTTTGATTTTTTTAGTACTTACCTTATTTTTTTTAAATAAAAAAAATGTATGTCCAATATTTTTGTTTATTTATTTATTAAGTTTTAAGCTTTTAGATATACATAAAGTTTTATTTACTTTACTACTATTAGATTTTATAAATTTGTTATCAGGTTTAAAATTATTTATATTATTTTGTAGTTTTGGTTTTTAATGTGGTTTATTTATAATTAAGTTTTAAGGTTTTATAAAGTTTTGTTTTTTAGATTTATATTATAATATTAAGGTTTGTGTTTTATTTACATTTGGTTATATCTATTGTCAATCAGAGTCCTATGTTATCATTTGTATGTGTCCTTTGTATTTTATCATTTTTTTGTCATTTGTCGATATAAAATAGGTGGCTAGATTTATATGTCATAATCTTTGAGTCAAAAATTCTTAAATAAAGTCTTAGAGGCAATTTTTCAAATAAGCCTATGTTGAAAAGGTATTTTTTGGAAATATTGTCATTGGAAATGTTGTTTGTAATAGATATATCTTCGCTAATGTGAGTTAATATTTATTTAATATTAACGAATACATTTTTGGTTGCATATGAGACAAAAGAAGGGCCCATGGAGAAGTCAAAGAGCCATGGGGTAAAGACAAAAGAAGGATGGGATGCATTTTCCCATGAAGAGTCATCTTGGGGAATTCCAAGAGTCACCAAGTGAAGACAAAAAAGGAAGGGTGTAATTTCTCATGAAGGGACACTTTGAGGAATATGAAAAGTCACCAAGATAAGGACAAAAGAGGGAAGGACATTTTTTCTCATGAAGGTTCACCACATGACTTTACAAAGGCAAGGATATGAAGGGTCATAGAATTTTGATTCCATTTTCCATGAGGATTGAAATGTCACAAAGGGGGAAGGCCAAAGGTCATTTGGAAAGCTATAAATAATGGATGGAGAAGCCATTTGTAAAATGAGAGAAAGAGGTTGATTTGATGTCGTATTATCTAGCTTAGAAGAGCATTTGTGAGAGATGAATATGATTTGTATTTGTTATATCTAGTTTAGAAGAGTAAAGGTGAGAGAGAGGAAAGAGATTTTGTAATAAACTATCATTTGTTGAGATAACAACATTGAGAGATAGTTGTGTGGTATACATAAAGGGGTTGGTGCTCCTGTGGGTTAGTGCTCATGAATTGTTGTTGGGTTGGTACTCAACAAATGGGTTGGTGCTCCTATGGGTTAGTGCTCAAAAAGTGTTGCTAGGTGGGTGCTCGATAAAGGGGTTGGTACTCCTGTGGGTTAGTGCTCATGAATAGTTGTTGGGTTGGTGCTCAACAAAGGGGTTGGTGCTCCTGTGGGTTGGTGCTCGGCAAAGGGGTTCGTGCTCTTATGGGTTGGTGCTCATGAATAGTTTCTACATTGGTGCTTAGCAAAGGGGTTGGTGCTCATTCATATACTTGAGATTGTTCTTCATGGTTTTTCCCACATTGGGTTTCCTCGTTATATCTGGTGTCTCTCTTTATCTTGTGTGGTGTTTATTGTTTGAGTTTTATTGCATATCTTGAATGCTTGATTAAGTGGAATTTGGTTAAGAGAAAGTTTTATAAGATATATGATATATTGATTCACCCCCCCTCTTAGTATATCCTATGCTTAACAATTGGTATCAAAGCAGGTTCCTTTTGAAAAGTTTTACAGCTTAAAGGTAGATCGGGAAAGAACGATGGCTAGGTCATAGGAAGGATTTTATAAAAATAAGGCACCTTTGTTTGATGGGATGAATTATGATTTTTGTAGAATAAGAATGAAGACTTATTTGATCGCCATTGGGTTTGACATATGGAAAGCAGTGGTGGAGGGATATGAAGAGCCACATACATCTACAATTACTCTAGTAGAAAAGAAAGCAAGTGAATGTAAAGCTAAAGATTTAAATGTTATTTTATGTGGTTAATGTGAATCTAAATTTGTTAAAGTTATGAAATGTAAATTTGCTCATGAAACTTGGGTAAAACTTGAGAATATTTACAAAGGTGATGGAAAGGTTCAACAAGCTAAGCTATAGACTTTTAGAAGATAGTTTGAAAGTTTGAATATGTAAGAAGAAGAAGATATATCAAGTTATCTCTTGTGAGTTGATCAAATCATAAATCAGATTCAAGGTCTTAAAGAAACATTGGATAAGTCAATAGTGGTGAAAAAGGTTTTGAGATATCTACTAATGAGATATGATGCAAAGGTTTCAGCAATTGAGGAGATGAAGAATTTAGCCAAGCTAAAGATGGATGAGCTTCATGGTATTCTCACGGCATATGAGATGTGGGCAGAATAAGATAAACTCTCAAATAGAGAAGCATATTTTAAGACATCAAAGAAATAGAAAGCTAAGATTCAAGAATCAAGTGATAGTTTCAGTGATGATGAAGATGACAGAGGAGCACTTTTCATTCACAAGTCGAAAAGAGGAATAGGTAAATATCAAGGAAAATTACCTTTTAAATGTTTTAATTATGGAAAGATTGGACATTTTTTATCTAGATGCCCAAATAAGGGTAATGATGATGAAGAAGAAAATACTACATAAAAGAATAATTTCAAAGGCAAATCTAAGAAGGGATTTGAGAAGAAGCGCCTATATTCTAAGGATCCTAGTTCAGTCAAAGATAGTGGAGTCAGTGCTTTAAAAGAAGAAGAAATTCTATTCATGGCCATACATGAAGATGATCAAGAAGAAGAAGAAGAGGAAGCTGAAGTGAATATGGAAGAAAAACTCATTTGAGCCCTTGAAGAGTTAAAAGTTGTTGAGAAGAAGAATCGAAGATTAAAATGCCAAATTGAGAAAAATGAAAAGGAGTCAAAGGAAATTATTGATGATCTAACAACACACTTGGAAGAAGCCAAGAAGAATGAAGAAGATTTCACATTACAGTTGGAAATAGGAAGAAAAGAATGTCAAAGGTATGTTATTGAAACTGCCTATTTAAAATAAAATATTGAGAAAGCAGTCAATGATAAAGTAGTTAGTGATTCAAAATTTGAGGATAGCACTAACATGCTGAATAAGATATTGGAAAGTCAAAAACCAAATTCAGATAAGATAGGGATCAGATTTGAAAAGAAAAAGAGATATGTTGAAGCTCTTACAAAAGAGGAAACAAAAAGGGGAGAAGTGAAGAATACAGAGGACATTTCAAATAGAGAAGACTGGAGGGAACAAAGCTACAAAAGGCAATCAGGTCAGAGATATACAGATAGGTCTTATTTTTATGGTTATTATTTTTATTGTAATGGATATGGTCATAACAAATTAGAATGTAGAAAAAGAGCTAACAATTTCAGAAATAAGGAGAAGGGAAGTCAAGTAGAGTCAAGCAGAAGCCATAACTCTTTTGCTCCTCTATCAAGCTTTGATGAAGAGACCATTGTATGCTACAAGTGTAATAACTTTGGACACATAGCTCGGTATTGTAGAAGTGTGTTTGAGTTAGTCAAGAAGGATTAGAGTTTCAAAGCTATATTTATCAAGAATAAAGATGAAAGTTTCAAAGCTCCATTCATCAAGAAGAAGGTTTAGACATGTTCATGGTAGAAGAAACAGCCTGAAGATTCTATGTTGGTGCAAACAAATTTGCATGTAATAAATAAAGATTAGCCATGGTTAATTGATAGCGGATGTTTGAGGCATATGATAGGAGATAAAAGTAAGTTCATATCCCTAAAGAAGCTCAATGGTGGCAAAATGAGATTTAGAGATAAAACCATTGCCAGGATAGCCAGAAAAGGTACTTTGAGTTTGGATTATGGTAGAACTAAGACTAAAAATGTTTTGTATGTGAAAGGTCTTAAGCATAATCTATTAAGTGTTAGTCAAATATGTGATTAAGGATACACATTAAATTTTCATGCTGAAGGTTGTGAGATTAGAAGAAAAGATTCAAATGATTTGAGTGCAGATGCTCAAAGGATAGGGAATAATGTGTATGTACTATCAGATATCTTCTCAAAAGCATGATCAAAGGACAAATTCAAATATCTGAGAGAGGAGTTGGGAGTAATTTCTATTACTTCCTGTCATTGATGTTCAGCATCAATTTAGGGGGAGCTAAGTGTTAGCTCTAGGTAGGCCCTTTGCCATTGATGTCAAAGGGGGAAAATAATAGGTACAAGTATAGCTGAAAAAATAGGTATAGGGAATATGTTTATGTTACTACAGTAAGGGGGAGTTACTGTATGTTTTTAGATGATAGTATGTGTAGGTGATAGGATGTGGTAATTTCAAGATTGAGGTTGCCATCAATGACAAAGGGGGAGATTGTTGGAAATATTGTCATTGATGTTAAAGGTCTAGCATTATTGGTGATAAAGGCCCCATTGCATTTAATGTTGTTTGTAATAGATATATCTTGGCTAATGTGAGTTAATATTTATTTAATATTAATGAATATATTTTTGGTTGCATATGAGATAAAGGAAGGGTCCATGGAGAAGTCAAAGAGCCATGGGGTAAAGACAAAATAAGGATGGGACACATTTTCCCATGAAGAGTCATCTTGTGGAATTCCAAGAGTCACCAAGTGAAGACAAAAAAGGAAGGGCACAATTTATCATGAATGGACACTTTAAGGAATACAAAAAGTCACCAAGATAAGGACAAAAGAGGGAAGGATGTTTTTGCTCATGAAGGGTCACCACATGATTTTTCAAAGGCAAGGATATGAAGGGTCATACAAGTTTGGCACCATTTTCCATGAGGATTGAAGGGTCACAAAGGGGGAAGGCCAATGGTCATTTGGAAAGCTATAAATAAAGGCTTGAGAAGCCATTTGTAATATGAGAGATAGAGGTTGATTTCATATTGTATTATCTATCTTAGAAGAGCATTTGTGAGAGATGAATATGATTTGTATTTGTTAAATCTAGCTTAGAAGAGCAAAGGTGAGAGAGAGGAAAGAGATGTTGTAATGAACTATCATTTGTTGAGATAGCAACTTTGAGAGATAGTTGTGTGGTATACAAAAAGGGGTTGGTTCTCCTATGGGTTGGTGCTCACGAATTGTTGTTGGATTGGTGCCCGATAAAGGGGTTGGTGCTCCTATAGGTTGGTGCTCATAAATTTTTATTGGGTTGGTGCTCGAAAAAGGGGTTGGTGCATCCTGTGGGTTGGTGCTCACGAATAGTTGTTGGGTTGGTGCTCAGCAAAGAGGTTGGTGCTCCTGTGGGTTGGTGCTCACAAATTGTTGTTGGGTTGGTGCTTCGTAAAGGGGTTGGTACTCTTATGGGTTGGTTCTCATGAATAGTTACTACATTGGTGCTCAGCAAAGGGGTTGGTGCTCCTACAAGTTACTGCTTGCAAATATTGTTTGGGTTGGTGCTCATTCATATACTTGAGATTGTTCTCCATGGTTTTTCCCACATTGGGTTTCCACTTTATATCTAGTGTCTCTCTCTATCTTGTGTGGTGTTTATTGTTTGAGTTTTATTGCATATCTTGAATGTTTGATTAAGTGGAATTTGGTTAAGGGAAAGTCTTATAAGATATATGATATACTGATTCACCCTCCCTCTCAGTATATCCTATGCTTAATAGTATTTTGTAATAAGTTATAATAAATGTAATGGATGCATTTTTTTGTTAAATCCAATGTTTGAAAGACAAAAATCATGGAGGCAATTTAGATGTTAGTTCTTCACCCCATTTTAGAACTAGGGGGAATGTTGGGAAATAGTCCTAACATAGGTATATTAGTTAGTTTTATTATTAGTGATTTGGTTGTACAAATCACATAACATGAAATAATGTAGGGTTAGGTGAGTTTATTCTATGGTGTATTATTAAGTAAACTCCTGGTTTATAGGAGTGGTGTCAATTTTTATATGTATCCAGTCCCTAAAATAAAACGTGTGTTATTGAGATTGACTAAATTTTGTGCTCTACACATTTTTGAGCTTTGGATATTCATTATATTATGGGTCATGTTCGATTAGGTTTTAGATTAGTCGCTATAAAATCACTAAAATTCAACTAAAGTGACACAAGGTGTGCATATAAACCCATGTAATTATTCCTTTCATTTAAAAAAAATTCATTACTAGATGAAATGGGGTAGATGTAGATGATATTTTGTGATTATGTAGCACCTCAATTTTGTACACTTAGAAAATTTACACCTTGGATATTCCTCTTAGTTATACACATATGTTGATTTTTCAAGCTTCACATGTACTTTATCTTGTGCCCATGACCTATCTCTTGGTCCAACAAGTCTTATATTGATGGCATAGTCATCCTAGCTTTTCTGGAACACTTAAAAGTTACTTATGTTACACCTCTACAAGTTCTAATTCTATATGTATTTTATTACTCCCTAGACACTAACATCTAGAAAAGACAATAGTTTTAACATTCGTATCATACCCTAATGCAAATGTCTAGTTCCATAAAGTCAACCAATTTTAAAAATAAATGTATCCAAATGGTTGGCCTAAGTGCTTTAATTTAAGTTATCTCTAGATATGATTGACATAAATACAATATTAAACCTCATTCATACCTCAACTAATAGTCAAACCAAATATTCCAAGGCACTTATCAAAACAAATCTATCAATAATTCAATTTATCAAAGCCTACCTATTTGCATATCATTCATAGTTACAACACATTTATAGGTCTGAAGTACTAAATGAGTAGTCATAAGGTCTTATTTACCAAGTTACCAGATAGGTCACTATTGTACTTACTTTAAATGCATTATATGATTTACACACAAGCCAATATACAGGGGCTAACTACATGAGTATGAGGCCCTCTTTTGGAGTATTAGATATGTAGGTAGCATCCTTTGATAGTGGCATCATTAGGGCCAACTTGACACCATGCACCTACTAACCCATTATTCCCAAGTCATCATTCAAGGGAAAATAAAATGTATATAGGGTTTTGTTCAATAATCTAAGATATCTGACAAACATCTTCCTTAAAATCCTACTCTAAAACTATCCTACCTAATTTTGAATTTAGTTTTAGGTGCAAATATATGGTGATAGTTGGGGTGCTTCATGATCTAGTCCACTCCCCTTACATTTGGGGATTTTTTTATGACATGGGATGTCATGTTGAGCACATGACTCCATATTTGGATCTAAATGATGGAAGGAGTCCTTACGGGCACTCCTCATAGTGGTGGTTCATGTTTGATGAGTGTCTCAATCCTGTCTAAGTGAGAGGGTGCTAAGGCTCTCAAAATACTAGACTTGACCATCTTAGTGGTGGTGACATCCATGGAGAATACAATCGTGAGGAATTTATTTACTTACAAACCTAATATTGACTTATTGAGAATATGGATGGCTACCAAGTGGGTTCTTAAGGGGAGTATCTCAATTAGAACTATGATAGGTGTAATGTTATTGTTTAAGTTGACTTCTCCTCAAGATGATTTATTTTTGATCCTAACTAGAGACCTATGGTTATAAAAGAATCAATCACTCTCTCTGTGTAAATGGAAACTTGTATTCAATCATAAAGAAGACCTTAACCAATTGGCTCCTATCTAGGTCAGGCTCTTAAGTCTCCCAATAGAATATTGGGATGAGGAAATATTCACTTGGATTGGTAAATCCTTTTGAAATTATGTGACTATTGACAAGGTTAATAAGGTAAAGGCAAGGTTGGTCTATACTTGATTCTATGTTAGTGTTGACATCTTTAAAACACTTCCCACTTCCAACATTCTAGAATCTATATATGGGAAGTGGAATCAGAGTATTATTTACAAGAAATCTAGGGTCTTCTATCATAATAACATGAAACTAAGTCATATATTCACTTAATTTATGGCCCCCAAATTCCCCCCACCTTAGAAAGAGGTATGGGTGGAATCAATTGGGATCTCTAAAGGCTATCCGTTTAAGAATAACATCTTTAAACTTTTTGATTATCCCCATTTTCCTTGATGAATAATTCTGAGGTGGTTAATTTAGTGGAATAATCCCACTACGGGCCCTCATGGGATGACCAAGGAATGGCCTCAAGTGGGGAGGAATAAGGCTTAGGGGAGAAGGTGGATAAAGAAGGCACCAATAGCTAGGTGGAAGACCTAAATTGTAAAACTAAAGAGAGGGAGAAGGCTGAGTTTATTTAATCTTCTAGACCTCAAATGGTTGAGAATGCTTTGACAAAAACCATTCAAGATATTCATATCCCTAAATTAAAAATGGAGGGATCCAAGTTGGGGATAATAAATTTGGAGGAAAATTTTATCCCCATCCCCAAGTATGAGCACTAGTATAAGTATAGAGGACTTGGAGGGTTGGTCCACTATTAAGAAGAAAGGAAAAGGCAAAGTAGAAAGACTATAGATTTGGGGTAAAAATAAAAAGATAAAGCTTTCACTCATGTAAACAAGGTAGAGAGAGATGGTGAAGGGAATTGATAGTGGTAGGTAGACCACCTTGGTTGTTCCCCCTAGTTGGACCAAAAAATGAAGATTATCTCATGGAATATTTGAGGGCTTAATATCTCTCAGAAGTAGTTACTTGTTAGGAACTACATTTTTGACAATAAAGTAGATATTTTATTACTTCAAGAAGTCAAGATGAATAAAGAGAATTTTAACATGGTGGTATAAAACATCTAGCCTAATGATAACTATGTCATTAGTGGAGCCCGAGGTGCTTCAAGAGGTATTTCCACCTTATGGAACCTAATTTTTAGGGGAGGGTGGTGTCATGTTCTAGGCAGTATATTGAAATATCCTTCTAATATAGCTTTATTCAGTGGACCCTTGTCAATGTCTATGCTAAAAATACATGCATTGGGAGAAATGAGGTCTCAAATAATCTATCAGACAAGATTAAAAATTCTAAGAGAAAGAACTAGATGGTTGTGAGGGACCTGAACTCCCCCCTCTATCCATCTAAAAAAATAGGGGGTTCAACAGACTATTTTGATAGCATGGCTGACTTGGTAGATTTTTTATTCAAATTATGGCCTTATGGATATTGATTTGGTGGGCCAATATTTTACCCAATCTAATAGAAGACAAGTGAAAAATCTTATATAGGTTAATCTTGAGATTTTTTTAATATCTTCCAACTGGACCATAGCCAACCTTGTTATTCTAGTGGATCTTCCTTGGGTGGGTTCTCATCATAACCCTTTAATGCTAAATTTTTAAGAGAGGTGTGTTAAATTCCCATTCCCCTTTACATTTGAAATGATTTAGGTGATACATCTAGATTTTAGAGACTTTTTGGCTAGGTGGTGGAACATTCCTGTCTAAGGGCCAACAATGTATAGATTAGTTCAAAAACTAGCCAATGTTAGGAATAAAGTTAAGGGATGGAAAAAATATAATTTTTGGAATATACTAGTTAGGAAGAAGATAATTATGGTTCAAATATTAGAGGTTCAATCTAGGATGGAGTAGGGAGACTCATCAGAGGAGGTACAAGCTTTAGATAACTCTATCTAAATATTAGGTGTTGACACTAAAGGAGGAGGAAGTATATTGGAAAAAAAATATAGGGTCCAATGGATTAAAGAGGGGGATAGGAACACATATTTATTCCATTGGTCTAATCTTCAAGATAGGAAGATAAACTCTATTAGTAGACTTAAGGATGAGAATGGGAATGTGGTGGAGGATGATGTAAAAATTGGGAGGTTGGATTGTAACTAATTTGAGTCTCTTTTGGGCACTTTTCATGTCAGTTCCCCAATGGAAGATAATGAGTCCCTTTCAGACTCCATTCCTATCATATTTTTTGATGAAGATAATAACCTTTTGAATAAACCAATTATGGAGGAGGAAGTTTGGGTGATTATGTTCTCTATGGGAGCCTTCAAAGATTTAGGTTTAGGTGGGTTCCCCCCAGCTTTTTTCCAAAATTTTTTGGATGTTATTGGGAAGGATGTCACTAATGTAGCCAAATATTTATTTTGGATTGGTAGACTCTTGTGGCAATTGAACAACACATTTATAGCCTTGATACCAAAGAAGACAAACTCTACCTCCACGATGGACTTCAAGCCAATCAGCCTTTATAATACAATGTAAAAAATCTTCCTCAATATTATGGTCTTTAGAATACAACCACTTTTGGACAAACTCATTACCTCCAGTCATAAAGGTTTTTTTCTTGGTAGGCAAATACTTGATGTGACCATCACCACTCATGAGATCATTCATTTGATTTTTAAAAGCAACACCCTAGATATGATATTCAAATTAGGCATTTGTAAATCTTATGATAGAGTTAATTAGTATTTATTGATTAGGGTTATTAGAAAGATTTTTTTTCAAGATTGGGTGATCAACCTAGTGAATGAGTGTATTTCCATGGTTAGATTTTTGTGTTGGTCAATAATTCCCCTAGAGGTTTTTTCCCCTCAGGGAGAGGTCTTAGACAAGGAGACCCTGTTTTTCCTTGTCTCTTTGTATTTTTGGTATAAGTAGTAGGTAGGAAGGCTTTTAAATTTTTGTAGCATGGAAGTCTTTAGGGCATCAATCTTACTTCCACTACCCACATCATTCATTCAATAGTTTGTTGATGGAACTATATTTTTTGGAATTGATTCTGTGGTTGAGGTTAGAAGGTGGAAAAGCATACTCAATGTTTATTAAGGGGCCTCCAAGTAGAGAATCAACTTTGAGAAAAGTCACATCTATTTTCTAAACACTTAGGAGGACTTGTAGCAAAAAATTACCAGAGTATTGGGATGCTCTAGTGTGAGGTTGCCTAATACCTACCCTATCCTTCCACTTATGATCACCACAGTTAGATTATTAGAATATGATTATTGATAGAATACAAATGAATTTGGTTGGTTAGAAAGGAGCTTTACTGAGCCAAGTGGGAAAATTTCAAATCCTTAAATTCTCCCTTAAAGGCATACCTAATTACTTTCTAAGTCTGTTCAAAATCCTAATATATGTGCCTAAGAAGATTGAGTAGATTCGGAAGAAATTCCTTTGGTTTGGGGTCGAATAAAAAAGGAGAAATGCATTGGTTAGGTAGGAGAAGGTTTGTAATACTAAATTTTAGTGGTGTTTGGGTTTAAGAAGAATTCATCTCATGAATAGGGCCCTCATGATAAAGATAGGGTGGAACTTGATTCAAGGTAATAATGATTGGTGTGATATCATGATCACTAATTATATCAATGGGGATAGAGATTGAAAGCTGATAGTTGATCTTTGAATTCCTAAAGGCTTTATCATCTAGAATGGGACCCTCAAAACTGATGGTCTCCTTTGTAGAGGCATTATATGGAAGATATGGAATGGTAGGAATGTTAATTTCTGTGAGGCTAGATGGTTGAAGGACCTAGCCCTCAAAGATTTGGATTATGGTATACTTGTTGATAGAGCTTGTAGGTTCTCTGGTGGTAAAGTGGCTAATTACAACAAAATTTATGGGGGCATCAGGAGTTGGAAGGGTACCATGGATTGTGTCACTAATTAAGATGAGGATAAAGAGGTTATTCTTTATCTTCAAAGGGAATTGGTTGAATTTAGGATTTACCTCCTTCCTAAACAAGATTAGATGATTTGGGATAAGGATAACAAAGGTATGTTTATTATGAAAAGCTCTTATGGACTACTATTGGACCCTAGAGAGGATAATCTATGGGGAAATTTTGGCTTCCTTAAATTTTACCTAAAATCAACTTCTTTTGGTGGACCCTAATGCTTAAAAAAATACTGACTCTTGATAATCTAAAAAAGAGAGGCTTTCAAATGCCAAATAGGTGTGTTTTTTGTGGTGAAGAGGAAGATATGACAACTCACCTCATTATACACAATAACTTTACTTAGGAGATTTGGAGTTTTATCATGGAAATGTTGAACTTGTGTTGGGTTTTCAATGATAGTGTGGTAGCCCTAGTTAGACATTAGAGGCCCCCCTTATGACCTACATTTTTGATTGTTAAGGAGATATGGTTACAAATTCCCTCTCATCTTTCTTGGAATTTTTGTAAAGAGTGTAATAGAAAAATTTTTAGGGAAAAGTTTGGAATCCCCTTGGAGGTTTTTTAGACCTTCTCCAAATTACTGGTAGAGAATATCACTTCTTGTAAATTCAAAGCTACTAAGAACCCCCTAGGAAAGGAAGAACATATTTTATTGAAAAAATAGACTATTAGCCCTAATATATATCAAATTGAAAATACTAAAAAGATATCTAGGGATAAAACTAACTTGACCTTGCCTAAAAAAGGTTAGTTCAAGCTCAACTTTGATGGGGTAGCTAAAGGGAACCTAAGGGTGGCTAGTGGAGGAGGCATAATTAGATCTGATTCGAGAATGTTTTTTTTCTATTTACACTAGGGAAGTTGGCATTAAAATAAATAATGAGTATGAAGCTTTAGCCATGTTGTGGGGCATCAAACTTGTTATCTCCTTAAACATTTGGCATCTTCATGTGAAAGGGTATTCATAGTTAATTATGAATGGTACCCTTGGATTAGTGGGTAGAGGTTAGAATCTTGTAGACATTGTTGGTGATATGTAACTGCTTCTCAATGCTATAGAGGAGTAAAATGTTTCTCATATATATAGGGAGGTTAATGCTATGGAAGATACTATGGTAAACTTTGGTAGTAACAATAATGGTTGGAAGTGTTGGAGGCTTTTGTCTAGGCTACCTAGTGAGATTCAAACTCTCATTAAGAAGGATGGAAGAAAGCACACATATTAGGTATTACTAAAACTTTGCCATTTGCATAATCTAGTTGAGTGGAGGTGGCTATTTTATCTTGAAGGGTAATAATTCATTAAATGATTTTGGATTTTTTTGGTTTCAAACTCAAAGCAATAGGAAAAGAGTTATTACTTCTAAATTTTTTTAGAGGAGTAAGGTGAAGGAGGTTGCTAAGGAAGCTCATGGTCAAAATAAGAAGGGAAGCTACTCATTATGTGTCAAAACTATTGATGAGCTGGTGTTACTCAAAGATAAGATGGAAAAAATGTAGAAGAAATGGAGGGTTATGATATAATTTTCTACTAAGGCTCTTCACTATGTAACTTTGGTGTTTATTGATATTAAAGATTTTAATGACAAGGTCAGAGATGTGGGGTTGGATAGCCTTGGTGACTATAAAGATATGGTCAAGTTCTTGGCCAAGTATGGGACAACTAATAGTCCTTAGTGATTTTCCTATTTTTTGTGTTTTTGATTAATCTCATAATTTTTCTATTGATTTTATGGTGATAATGTACTATTTTTGGCATGTTTGACACCATTTTACCCTAAGGGTTTCTTTGTATAGGGTTCAATACTCTTTTTTCCTAATAAAATTATAAAAAACAAACTAATGTATCCTATGCACAAAATCTAAATATAGTAGATGGAAGGTGATAAAAAAATCCCAACTATCAGATTTAAAAATAGAGCTATATTGAGGTCTAAACACTAACATCAACATAAGGACACTATCATCGATGCAAGTGTCTAGGGGTCAAATAAAGTCATAATTTAGAATGAATGGAAACCATATATCTATTATAATTCTATGATGATTCCTTATCATTTTCATATTTTATAACAGAACACCAAATACAATATGCTTTCTTTCATCCCTTAGCTACTTTGTATTTGTTGTATTTATGTTACATGCTAAATTAAAAAAAATATGTATTATTGACTATACTTTAATTTAAATTTGATGATTATCATTCCTTTTAAATAACTGATCCATAAATAATAATTATCCCCATAATAATAAATATTATTTTATTCAAAATGGATTTTTAAAATATAATAAGTCATTTTCCAATTTTTATTTAATCAAAGGAATTGACTTTTAATTAGAATGTAAATTGACTACAACATTTCTAATTATGAGTATTCTATAAACGCATATAAATCTATTGTTCAATTAAAAACATTCCATAGATATTTTATCTCTTTAAATAATCTCTTAATGATTTTCTCATAATTATTTTCCACATATCAATAATAATTTACAATTCATATTCTAATATAAAATTGAAAAAAAGAAAATAAAATAGAGACCATTGATTGTTTATGGGGTTCACCAATTGGCTACATCCCTAGAATTGATAAATAGCAATCTAATACATTAAAAATCAATTTTCAAGAAATAATACAACTCACAATAATGATAAATAAACCCTATCACCTACAATAGAATTGAAAACTAGATATTAAAGACTCTGAACCTAATCAACAAACATCTCCCTATTCATCTAAATCTCTACAAGTAATTTCTTTCTCCAAAATGAGCAGATAACTCTATCTATAATTTTAAAAATCTTACAAGACTTTGTAATAGGAAAAAATGGCCTCAATCAAGCTATTCCAAAAATTTTCCTTTGTAAAAATAAACACGGTCAATCCTTTGAATATAATAACCTATGTTCTCCAACATAATAGACTTCATGTCCCTACTTCAAATATTTTTTACAATTCTTACTCTGTACAAAAAATATATAGCTTCTATAATATTCTATACACTTTTCTCTATCTCATAATAATAATAATAAACTCCAATATAAAATGAAATAAAATTGTTTATAGCCAATGTTTGTTAACAATCCAACTCTGCCCTGAGGTGTCCTTAAAATCTGATAATAGGTTACTTGCAAATTTTAATGGAATAAAATTCAATAAAAAATGGGTAGTTCAACATCATGTTTTATTTAATAAAGATCTTCCCATAAATTACATAACTTCCCACCAAAACCATTGACCACACAAAAGACAAGTGAAATACCCATGTAGATAAAAATATGGGTAAGGCTTAAGGCATGCATGTTAAGACTTTCACACCCAACATAAGGTAAGAGGGTAAAATAATTTAAAACATTTCCCATGTAAACCAGATTCACCCTTAATGCAAATTGAAATAGAATTCCATGTGGGAAAGGCATGAATGGTATAAAGGTTTTATTAAAATGGGATAGAGGTAATTTTAAAGACAATATCTCATTATTATTTTTAATAACCATGAATAATCATCCACGTGGGAGTGGGGATAAAATTTATTTGGAATTTAGGTTTATAATTAAAATATCCAATAATAGGATTAAAACCATATTAAATAGGATATTAAAATTAGGATTTAATTAAATTTGATTTAATATCCCATTGTTATTAACAACCATAATAAAATAGGATATAAATAATATTTTGAAAATGAAGGAATTAGGATGGGCATGATTGGTTATGTGGAAATAATATCCTGATGGCATTAGAAAAACTATATGTTAATGTTGATAATGGGGAAATTTGGGTAAAGGTTGGTTTGGTATCACATCTAAAATGCATCACACATTAGAAACATAATAAAATAGTTCCAATAAAAAAAGTAATTATATCAACTCTTTATATTTTTGCCACATGTTGTATTTCCCATCATGACACTTATATTTTCCATATTTTTTTATTCAAACTATATGACAAGTGAAAATCCTCTAGATCAAACCTCCCTAATAAGACCCTTTTGTTCCCCAAAAGGTCAAATCACTCTATGAATATGTAAATGGTTCAATCTACAAAAAGTCACTATAAAATATTATGGTAACAAATCAAACTGAATCCTTGAAATACCAGTGGAAGAAATATATATCCAATACCAAATTATCGATAGAAGCAAACTGCCTATACAAATGCCACATCTCCCAAAATGGTGAATCTACAAATCATTGGGAAATGATCACCAAGTGCAACTACAAACTAGTTTGTTATTGTAATAAATATACATGCTAATTGTAACCACATTTTATACTTAAAAATTAATGCCCAAAATAAATGAGGGACTTATAAATATGCAAATATCATACATGGCTACAAAAAAATTGTAAAATTATTTCAATTACAAATGGTGACTGAAAAGGATTTTATAAGCCTCTATTTGCACATTGTAAACAAGAACATATATAATGAAATGCAAAATTTCCCAAAATAGACATACTGATTATGCCCCATATAATTTGCATATACTACTATCATGGTTTAAAAATTAAGTTCTTACAAAAACCTAGGCATGATAAAATAATATAAGTAGGATAAACTTGTCCCTTGGATTTTCTTTATAGGTTACTCCAATAAACCAAATTCCAAAGCTTAAAATCATTTGAGAATATCTCCAAGTTTAAACATGATTTAATTCTTTTACCAATGGATTAGGAACTCAAAAAATTATTTAGGAGAAAAATATAGAGCTTAGTAAAACCATAAATATGAGGAAATAGTCCAAGTACGATAAACCTATCACTCATATTTTCTCATAGCTGGTAGCTTCAAAAATATATGCTCAAAACCAAACTATATTCCTTTTAATGGAATCCCAAAACTACTTTGAACCTTTGCATGCTAATAAAATATCATATCTATGTAAACATGAAACTAAGGAATTACTTACCAACCCACTTTTTCACATTTTCATATTTAGGCGGTTTAATTTCCTCAATGAATACAAAAGTAGCTACATGGGTGACATCTAAAACTTTTTTATTTGATATAACTTCCTATTTGCTTACGGATGTATCACTTTTCATGGATGTCTTCCTATAATACTTAGGACATAATTGTGGATACAATACCCAACATTTATAATTTATATAACCAAATAGAATACAATGAGTAAAATAATTACTACCTATTTGTTTCTATTTAGAAAACATAAACATCATAAGATCTAGTTTTATTTTCCAACATAAGGCAATAAAGTGATTATTTAATCCACAAAAACTAAATGGATATTTAGATAAAAAACTATTGTGATAATAAGTCATTATTTTCATCATTTAAATATATGTTAGAATATCTACTAGGTTTTTTAGGACTAGTGAAAGTATGATAAGGTGGAATGATGTTACCTTTTCTCAAATCATGTATACACACAACACCATATTTTATGGGGATGGACTTCTTTTTCTATACATGCCATCACTTTACAAGACTAGTGACTTGAACACTTTGTTGTTGGAAGCTTGTCTTCCTTCAGTGGTTCTATAATTTTCTCCAACTTCCATTTTCACACTAGTATATCCCAAACCTACAAAATGAGGCCTATCCTTTACTTGAATGGGGATAATAGTGACTTGGCCATCTTTTCCAATGCCTTTTTCATTAAAACCCATTTTAACAATTCATTTTTAACCTATTCCTTTTGTATAATATTCAAATCTACCAGAATCATTATCACTAGATTCATCATGGGAAGTATAACTAACTAGTGACTCACATTCAATTATATTGCATTCATCCACCATGGTTTTTGTATCTGATGTGGAAGTAAAATCCTTCACTTGATCCTCATTCTATAGTCTTGCCAAGATCTCATCCTTCACTTGCAACTTGGTTTTCATCCTTTCAACTTCCTCTTCCAAGGAATAAAATTTTGATCTCTAGAGAGAGTTCTCTTATTGAATCTATTTATTATATGACTCAAACTCATGAATTTGATCTTATTTGGATAACTTTCTCATGGTTTCCTATTATTATAAATAACTTGTACTTCAAACACTAAAAATGGAGTAAACACCAAGTCTAATGTCTATAAATAGTCCAACCAAACTGAAACTAAAATTAAACTTTCACACAATCAGAAGTTACCCTTGCATTTTAATTTCTATGATACCAAATTTATTTGTAAATAGTAATTAGCACCCTAATAATAAATATTATTTTATTCAAAATATATTTTAAAAATATAATAAGTCATTTTCCAATTTTTATTTAATCAAAAGATTTGACTTTTAATCAAAATGTAATTATTTTCAATAGTTCTAATTATGAATCTTCTATGAACTCAAATAAATCTATTGTTTAATTAAAAACATTCCATAGATATTTTATCTCTTGAAATAATCTCTTAATTAATTTCATATAATTATTTTACAAATACCAATAATAATTTAAAATTGATATTCTAATGGAATATTTTAAAAAAAACCCAAATAAAATAGAGACAGATTATTTATAGGGTTCACCAATTGGCTGTCTCCAAGATTTATAAATAGCAATCTGATCTATTAAAAATCAATTTGTAAGTAATAATACAACTCACAATAATTATAAATGAAACCTATCACCTATGATATAACTAAAAACTAGATATTGAACACTCTAAACCTAATCAAAAAATGTCTCCCTATTCATCTAAAGTGCTGTAAATACTTTCTATATCCAAAATGGGCAAATAACTCTCTTTAAAAAATTTACAGGTTTATAAGACTCTATAATAGGTAAAAATGGCCTCAATCGGGCTATTCCAAAATTATTCCTATGTAAAAATAAACATGGTCAATCTTTTAAATTTAATAACCTATGTTCTATAGCATAATAGACGTCATGTCCCTGCTTCAAATAATTTTTACAATTCTTTCTGTATCCAAAAAAAATATAGCTTTTTTAATATTTTGTACATTGTTCTCTATCTCAGAATAATCATAATACCTAATATAAAATGAAATAAAATTGTTTATAGTCAATGTTGGCTAAAAATATTAACTCTACCTAAAGTGTGCTTAAACTCGTATAATAAGCTACATGCAAATTTTGATAGAATAAAATCCCTTCAAAATGTGTAGTTCAATGCCATGCTTTATTTAATAAAGATTTTCCCACAAATAACATAACTTTCCACCAAAACTATTGATCACACAAAAGACAAGTGAAAAACCAACGTAGAGAAAAATGTGGATAAGGCTTAAGGCATCCATGTTAATAGTTTAGTGCCCAACATAAGGTAAGAGGATAAAATAATTTAAAACATCTCCCATGTAAACCAAATTCTTGGCCTCCCCTCCCCACCCCACCTGCCCCCATGCAAAGTGAAATGGAATTCCACAATTGGAAAGGAATGAATGGTATAAAGGTTTTATTAAAATGGGATAAAATTATTTTTTAAAATAATATCCCATGGTGTTTTTTAATAACCATGAATAACCATCCATGTGGGAGTGGGAATAAAATTTATTTGGAATTTAGGTTTATAATATATCCAATGATATAAATAAAACCTTATTAAATAGGCTATTAAAATTAGGATTTAATATCCCATGGTTATTAATAACCATAATAAAATAGGATATGAATAATATTTTAAAAATGGAAGAATTACGATGGGAATAAGTGGTTATGTGGAAATAATATCTTGGTGGTATTAGCAAAATTATATGGTAAATTTAATAATGGGGTAATGTGGGTAAGTATCAGTGTGGTCTCACATCTACAATACAACACCCATTAGGAACATACTAAAATAATTCCAATATAAAAAGTAATTGTATCAATTCTTTATATTTTTGCCACATGTTGACTTTCCCACTGTGACACTTGTCTTTTCCACATTTTTTCATTCAAACCATATGATGAGTGAAATTACTCTAGATAAAAACTTTAATTGATTGAGTATTATCTTTTAAAACTAAAAAAATTACCATTTTTATGCATAGCTTCAACATGAAACATATCTAAGGTAAAAATTTTATTCAACATGTGTTTAATATTGCAAAATCCAAATCAATTTTATATTCCAAAACCATTGAACATAATTATACCACACATAATTTTATGGAATTTATCAAACCAACCTAATATAGGAGTTGGTTTACCTTTTTTTATAGTTTAGGTGATCAAATCAATCAATTTTTCCAAGTTTTCAGGTTGGATCTGATTGCATCAACCAATGTCACAAGGTTGTAAGTATCATTATGTTGTATGGTTGAGTTAATCTCATATTCTAGGTGATAACTCAATTTTTATCCAAATTTAGGGTTATGTGTCTTAAAATATGTATCTCTCTCACACATTGTATATATGCACTTTAAATATTTCATCTATATTTATCATAATCTGAGTTTTATAGCCTTATAATGATATATTTTTTGTGAAACTGTTGGAACACAACTATGTACTGAGAGTGGGGGTGAATCAGTAGATTGATTAAAATTATTTCTTTAATACTTTTAATGCAAATTAATAAAGTATATGGAGAGATCACACACACAAATAAACACAACACTCAGTATATGTGGAAAACCCAGTATGAGAAAAACTACATTGAGAATAGCTACTAGAGTCTACTGTTCTAATCCAACCTCACAATAAAAACCTCATTGGTTACAATGTTTAAGGGCACTAACCCTAAGAAGACATAAATCCCCTAATTTTAGATCACTTACTCTAAGGAATAACCAATCCCTAACTGAGCACCAAATCAACACTTTTGATGACACTCACCTATCAGATCTATTATGGAGATACAACTCTAGATTATAAAAATTGATTCAAAAATGAATCTAGTTTTATGTTACATACCTATTCTATAAATTCTCATGCTTTGCTCTGAATCTCTCTTCCTCTCTTTCTCTCTCCCTACCAATTCAACTCTATTAAACACTTAGTGTATATCCTAGATGATGATGATGATGATGATGATGTGTGTGTGTGTGTGTGTGTGTGTGTGTGTGTGTGTGTGTGTGTGTGTGTGTGTGTGTGTGTGTGTGTGTGTGTGTGTGTGTGTGTGTGTGTGTGTGTGTGTGTGTGTGTGTGTGTGTTTTACATAGGTCTCACATCCTTTTTATTTTCACACTTAATCGTTAGCACATCACACTCCATTCTTGGACTTACTTCATATTTATTTAGAAAGAAGTTTAAACCTTCTTGAATTCACACACCACCTCCATAATTATCTATATTTTACCATATTTAACATATATTAAGCTTTAGTTTTGATACACATTCCATTTCATTCAATTTGGATCTATTACAATAATCTAAATCATTCTTTATGTTGTAAAATACATATTATTTGAGCATTGAGTAACTTGACCATTGAGATGAATATATATTCAAATATTGACCATTGATCTTAAGTTTCATGCCATGATCTAATGATCCTCATTTAATTATCCCAAATTTAAAATGCAATTATTAGATCAAACTATGATAGGTTCATACGCTCCATTATATTTTTGTGAGCTTCCAAACTTTAAATTTTCAACATTATTATCAATCCATACACATGTGACACTAGGCACTCTCACATGCCTTCTACATATTATTATTCCCCATGATTATGACACTTGACACTCTCATGTGCCTTATGCACATTTTTAGTCCCTATGTTTGTGACACTTGGCACTTGTATGTTCACTCTTAGTTATCTTTGACATATTGAATTCATTTTGCATTGTTGGATCTTCATCATATGATTAAGTGCTAACCATTGATCAAACTCAGACAAATCTTAAGTGGTAGACTTAGGAAATATTAAAGTATTTGATCACTATTCCAAGCTAGTAATTTCTAGGTTTAAGGGGTCAGTTGCACAATGTTGAATAAGGCTTAAGTTATATATTAAGCAAGCAGTTCCCACCTATATCCAATCAACATAAAAATAAAAATGCTTGTAAATGTATTTTTAAACCTTAGTAATGGCCGAGAGCTAAAAACATCATTTTTGGGCTCATTTCTCTTCATCTAAACCTACAAACCATATATATGAGATGTACTTGAAAAACCCATAATGAATCTTCTATCAATTGCTCTATAAATGGTCCAAAAACTATCTCTATAAAAATATGATAACATTGTAACTTATAATATGCAGTTTTAAAACATGCTCTTCTCTCCTTCAATCCTGCCTGATCTTCCAACATCAATGACATCCATATTGCCAGTAATCTCCCTTTTGACATCAATGATAGTCATATTTCCAACAATCTCTGCTTTTGTCACTAATGGTAAAATAAATGCTCTAATATTGTAATGCATGCTCTTTTCCTTCTCTACCAAACATAGAAAATTTGTCAAACTTTTAAAGATACCATTTGCATTTTTTCTCCCCTTTGACATCAATGGAAAAGGGACTCCAAATTTCTCACTATTTGTCCAAATTTTTCTGCCCCTTTATTAGATAAAGGATTTTTTCCAAGAATATGCAACCGTCAACTCATTATAAATTTTTAAAAATATGCATACTTGATTTTCCTTTTCTTTCTTCTTCCAGGGATTAATAAATTTTATATGATCCTTCCCCCTAGACTCATTCCCTACTAGTGAGATCTAGTGGTGTGATGTAGGAGCAACCACTCTCAGTTTCTACCTCTAATACTCAAATTGTTCCTTGGGAAGAGGTTTGGTGAATATGTCTATAATTTGATCCTATTTTGGCACATATTCCATTGTGACCTCTTGATCTACAACCTTTTTTTATTAAAAATTGATACTTGATTGATATGTGTTTAGTTTTGGAAGGAATCACTAGATTATTTCATATGTTAATAGTAATTGAATTGTCACAAATAATGGAGATAGGTGATTTGTATTATACCTTGATGTATTTAAGTGTTTGCTTCATCCACAAGACTTGAGTTTAACATGCCACTATTGCAACATACTCTACTTTTGCTATATAAAGAGTAACTAAGTCTTTTTTTCTCAATCATGAAACAAGTTTATTTCCAAGGAAAAATACACCATCACTAGTGCTTATTCTATCATCCACACTTCCTACCCAATTAGCATCTATATATACTATCAAAGTGAAATATTCATATTCAGGATACCATAGGCCATAATCAATTTTACTCTTGATATATCTAAAGATTATTTCATTGCATTGACACGTGATTATTTAGGATTAGATTTAAATCTTACAACCATGCACACTACCTACATGATATCAATTCTTGATGCAATTAGCTATAATAAACTACATATCATTGATATATATAAAGTCGAATTTGCATCAAGAGACTCATCCATTTTTATCAACTTACATCCAGTTATCATGGGAATACCTACTAGTTTAATAACCTCTATTCCAAATTTATTTAGCATTTCCTTATCATACTTAGTTTGAGATATAAATATCCCTTCATCAATTTGTGATATTTTTATACTAGGGAAGAAAGAAATTTATCCAAGAATAGACATCTCAAAGTCATTTTGCATTTTTGTAGCAAATTATTTTCACATTCTATTGTTGCTACCACCAAAAATGATATCATTTACATATATAACAATAATTAACATATGCTCACCTTCTGATTTGAATTATAGATTACTATCTTCACATTATTTATTTATTTTTTGTTATTTTAGGTACTAATCTAATCCTGAATACCATGCTTTAGATGTCTATTTTAAATGATACATAGATTTCTTCAGTCTGTACATATATTATTCTTCTTCTGATAGCTGAAAACCTTTAGGTTGTTCTATATAGACTTCCTCTTCTAGGTTCCTATTCAAGAAAGAAGACATAAAATCCATTTTATATATTTTGAATTTATTATAAATAGATAATGATAGAAACATTCTTATGGCTTCTAATATAACAATTAGGGCAAATGTTTCTTCAAAATCTATGCCTTCCACTAGTTCATATCCTTTACACACCAATTTAGCCTTATTCCTTTTAACAGTTCCATACTCATTGAGTTTGTTTCTAAATACCCACTTTGTACCTATTACATTCTTGTTTTAAGGTCTTGGAGCTAATTCCCAAATTTTGTTCTTCTTAATCTAGGTAAGTTCTTCTTCCATGGATTTTAGACAATTCTCATCCTTGCTAGCTTCAACATAGTTTTTAGGCTCAATTTTGGATATTAGAGAAAAAGTTACTTTCTCTTTTCTCATTAGAACTCTTTTTATTATATAAACTCCTTCATTTTTATTTATAATGATTTGATCTATAGGATGATCCTTTTGAACAAATATTGTAGATGTATTTGCATTTACTTCCACAAGATCTTCATTAGCTACTTCCTCTTCACAATCCAATTCTTATTTACAAATTTCTCTATTAGGTTTAACATGTTTCAAGCCTTGTTAAAACTTGACATTGATATGCTATTAAAAAATTATATTATTTTGTTGTAACATATGTAGGATTTGATCTGGGTGGAATAATTAAGAAATATTTATGCGTCACATCTTGATTCAAATCTTCCCAAGTTATCTTCTTTTTTCCTAATGTAGCATTTGCTACCAAACACTCTAAAATACTTAACAGAGGTAGGGATTCCATATTGTAGTTCATAGGGGGTTTTATAAATGTTTACCCTTAGTTAGACTCTATCCAAGATATATATTATTCTTTGTGTTATTTATATCTAGTATCCATTAGGTAACTTGGCCTCTTTTAGCATTGTTTTGGTCATCTCCTTGATTGTTCTTTTCTTTCTTTCAACAACTCCATTCTATTATGGAGTTCTTATTATAGAGTAATGATTTTTGATTTCATGCTTCTCATAGTACTCTATGAACTCATTTTAGGTGAATTTTTCACCTCTATCAGATCTTAATCATTTGATTTTTTATCCAATTTCATTCTCTACCATGGCCCTAAAGATCTTAAATATTTTAAATGCCTGAGACTTGTATTTCATAAACTTTACCCATGCCATTCTTGAGTAATCATATATTATTAACATGAAGTATCTTGCTCCTTTGGATCTTCTTATCTTAGTAAGACCATAAAGAACAGTATGAACTAACTCTAAAGGCTTTGTAGTTGCATACTCCTTTGTTTGAAATCTGACCATTGTTTGTTTTCCTTGCTAACATTCCTTCCAAATAGTTTCTATAGGTTTGGTTATCTTAGTCATGAGTCTAACACACTTATTTAATCTAACTTTTACTAGGTTATTAAAGTTGAAATGACCCATTTTTCTATGCCATAACCAACTATCAACCTTTCCTATTAGACAACTATTACCATTCAATTCACTTAGATTATAAATATTACTTTTAGTTATTTTCCCTTTTGGAACTAATATTATAGATATCTTTATCTTACATCCTTATGCATTAAATGTGACATTGTATCTATTGTCATATATTTGGCTGACACTTAGAAGATTATGTTTCAATCATTTAACATAAATGACATCATGTGTAGGCAAATTTCTATCTATGTTCAATGCTACTTTACCATAGATTTGTATTGTATTATTGTCTCCTAAGATAATAGATCCTTATTTACATTTAATCAGTTTGATGAACTTGCTCTTATGACCAGTCATGTGTTTTGAGCAACCACTATCTATTACCCATAAATTTTGTTCCTTGACATGGAGTGCAATTTGAGCAATGATAGATTTTGTAACTTTATGACCTTTTACTTTTCACACATTCTTAGGTTTTTTGATTGTCTAATTTATCAAATTTTTAGGTTCTTGTGATACTTTGTTCACATTGGTAGGCATGCCTTTATTTTTACTTTTTATTTTTGATCTTACATAGTTTGATCTACATTATTTCTCTATGTGACCAAAAAAATTTCAATTATAGCATATTACATTTTTATATAACAAGGGTGGAAATGAATTTATGCTTACAAAATTTGTTCTCCTTTTTGGTATAACCCTACAATCACTAGCCCTATGCCTAGGCTGATTATAGGTATAACAATAACCATATAAAATGAGAAATACCTAGTCATAACATTTATTTATGTAGGCTGAAAAGGTCTTCTTAAATCTAGCTTCTTCAAGTCTCTCACCCTTATGTAACCATTTGCATCATTTGACTTTGTGTTCTTTATCTTCATTGAGTTTTTAGAGATTGACTCATTATTTTTCTTTTATTCAGGCTTCTTTTCTCCTTCACCTTCCTTTACATCAGTAATGCTTATGTCTATCTTTGTATATCTAAAAGCATTATTACAATATTTTTCATTATTTGTTCCTAATTATCCTTCTTTGAAGTTGTCATATAAGTTAGTAGATGTACTGGTTATGGAACTTTTCCATTTTTTAAAACCAAGACCATATTTCTCTTCGATGGCTTTTGAGATTTGATCAATTCATTAATAATTTCTAAACATCCATTCAACTTTAGACCTTTGTCTATTTACTCTTTAGATTTTTCAAGTTCTTTTCTCAAATCCTTTATTTCTACTTCTAATTTCGTACATTCATTAGATTTAGATTATAGTTCATAATTGACTACATCTTCTATTCTTTTATCCTCTTCAACTTGTGTCTTTAGGATAACTACCATCTGATCAGATTTTTTAAGACTTTTGGATACTTTTTTAATCTCATTTTGTGTCTAATTATTTGTCTTTTAGTTCTCTTTTCTTATATTTTTAATTTCAACTATAGCTCAAATGATTTCACCCTCTAGATCCATTTCTCCTTCCTCTTCTTCATCTGAGTCTTTAAATTCTTCTTTTTCTTGATCCATATATGTTTATTCTATTGTCATGAATAGGAGTTCATTTCCCTCATCCACAAAGGCATAATCATGGTCATCATTACAAATATTAATTTCATCTAATAAATCACTATATTTTCTTATATGCATGCCCTTCTTATATTTAGACAAGTTCTTATCTTTATGGTAGTGAGGTTTCATATATTTACTATCCTCTTCTTGCTCAGAATTGTCGTTTTTGTTATAAGGGCATTTATTTGGAAAATGTCCTACCTTACCATAGTTAAAGAATTTAAAGGATAGCTTAATTTTGTATTTTACAGACCCTCTTCTTAATTTTCTTAAAAAGTTATCTTATTTTTCATCAGTATTCTTAGATCTAGATGTAGGTGCTTCTACTTTTACTTGTTTAAATGCTTTAAATGCATCTTCTCCCTTGAAATTATCTACTTCTCCCATTCTCATCTCATAGGCTATGAAGGTTCCAAGCAACTCATCTACAATGATCTTATCTAGATCTCTTGCTTCTTTTATTTTAGATATTTTAGAGTCATACCTAGATGGCATAGATCTTAGGACCTTTTTGACTATGAATGAATCTTTCATTTCTTCTTCAATTCCTTTTATTTCATTGACTATTTCATCTACTTTGAGGAGGTAGTCTACAATTTTCTCTTCTTCTTTCATTTTAAGACTATTAAACTTCCCTATGCATGTTTGTAGCTTGACCTAGTTTACCTTATAATCACCTTCATAGATGCTTTTAAACTTGTTCCATAAATCATGTGTACTTTGATAATGCATGACTTAAATAAACTCTAAGTTAGACAATCCATAAAGGATAGCATTCTTTCTTGGTAGCCTGATTAGTAGGAATTGTAGCAGGAATTATATATCTATTTAAAATACACATCCATACATCAAACCCTAATGAAGATAAATATGCTTCCATTCTAATGTTCCAAAATGCATAATTTTATCAATCAAAGTGAGGTTATTTATTTTAGGAAGAGCCTTATTGAATAGTTATTTATGTTCACCATCCAAAATCTACCTGAGTTGATTAAGATTATTCTAAGGAAGTTGGGCTTTGATACTAATTATTGGAACATAACTATCTACTGGGGGTAAATCATTAAATTAATTAAAATTAGTCCTTTAATACTTTTAATACAAATTAAAAAGTATATGTAGAGATAACACACATAGAAATAGACAGAAAACTTAGTGTACATGGAAAATGTAGTATAGGAAAAACCATGGTGAGAATAATTTCTAGAATCTACGACTCTAATCTAGCCTCACAATCAAAAAAACACTAGTTATAATGTTTAAGGGCATCAACCCTTAAGAGACACCAATCCCTTGATTTAAGAGAACCTAATATAGGGAAGAGCCTACTCCATAACTAAGCACTAACTTAGCTCTTTTGATGATACCCACCTATCAAATCTATTATGGAGCTACAACTCCATATTATAAAAATTGATTCAAAAATGAATCCAATTCTATGTTATATACTTATTTTATTACTACTCATGCTCTGCTCTACATCTCTCTTCCTCTCTTTATCTCTCCCTCTTAATTTAACTCTATTCATCACTTAGAGTATATCCTAAATAAATATATGGATTTGATATAGGTCTAACATCTTCTCTACATTCACACTTAGTCATTAACACATAACACTTCATTCTTGGATTGAGTTTATATTTACGTAGTTACAAGTTTCCAAATTCTTGAATTCATACACTACCACCATAATTATTTACATTTTACTCTATTTAGCATATATCAAGATATATTTTTTATACACATGTCATTTCATTTAGTTTAGATCAATTACAACAATCTATATCATTTTTTATGTCATAAAATACATCTTATCTGAGCATTCCATTACTTAACATTGAAATGAACAAATATTTAAATACTAACCACTGATATTAAGTTTCATGCCATGATATAATGATCCTCAATAAATTTTCCCAAATTTAAATGCAACCATTAAATCAAATGCTAACAAGCTCACGAGCTCTGTTAGATCTTTATGTGCTTTCAAACATTAACATTTAAAATTTACTATCAGTCCCTATGCTTGTGATGCTTGGAACTCTCATGTGCCTTCTACATATTGTTAATCCCATTATTTTGACACTTGTCACTCACATATGCCTTCTACACATTATTATTTCCCACACTTGCGACACTCAGCACTAGCATGTTCACTCTTAGGTACCTTTGACATATTGACTTCACTAGATGTCATTGGATCTTCATCATATGATTAAGTGTTAACCATTGATCAATATTAGACAAATCTTAAGTTATAGACTTAGGAAATATTAAATTCTTTTATCACTAATTTAAATTAGTAACTACTAGGTCGAAGGGGTTGGTTACACAATGATGAGGAAATCTTAAGTTATAACTTAAGTGATCTATTTCCACCTATATATAGTTAACATTAAAATGTAAATGATTATGAATGACATGACTAAAAACCATAGGGTTTTATTGATAAACCATAGTAATAGCCAAGAGGTAAAAGAAATTATTTATGGGCTCATTTCTCTTCATCTGAACCTATGGACTGTGGATATGAGATGTACTTGAAAAACCCATGATGGATCTTCTATCAATTACTTTGAAAATGGGCCAAAAATGGTCTTGATAAAATATGACAATTTTATATGACAATATTGTAACTTATATTGTGCACTTGTAAAACATGCTCTTCTCTCCATCAATCTTACTTGATTTTTTGACATCTATAATGCCAACAATCTCCATTTTGACATCAATAACAATCATATTGACAACAAAAACAACTTGATAATAGGAAAGGTTATTACATTGACATACATGTGTACTCTTAAACCTTACTCTTTAAATTTAAATGTATTTAAAGTAATTTTAACTTAGTTTATATGCACTAATTTTACATTGTAACATGTTTTTTGGTTGTATTTTAGTCACCAATAAATCACTCAATTTAAACTCAAGTAAATATAAGGTGTGCATACATACCTAGGTAATTATTCATTTAATTTAAACTAGAAATTTTACTGCTAGATTAAAGGGGGAATGTAGATGGTATTTTGTGATTATGTATCACCTCAGTCTTGTACACTTGGAAAACTTAGACCTCTAATAGTCCTCTTAGTTATACACATGCCTTATTTCTACAAGCCTTAAATCTACTCTATCTTGTGCCCCTTTGCCTATCTCTTAGTCTAACTAGTCTTATATTGATGACACAAACATCTTATCTTACATGTAATTCTTAAAACGTAGTTATCTTACACCTCTATAAGTTTTGATCATATATATGTATATATATATTTAGTCCCTAAACACTAATATCCATGATAGATAGTAGAGTCGATAATATTATCTTTCCCTGATACAAGTCTCCAATGCCCTAAAGTCATCTATTTTTTAAAATAAGAATATTTAAAAGGGTGGATTAAGTGATTTATTATCAACCCTCATTAGTTACTCACCTAGAAGTTAGACCAAAGAGACTAAGGCACTTATCAAAATCACTCTATCAATCATTTAATTAATTAAATATTCACTATTTTCATACTAACCATATTTACAACAAATCTATAGGTTTGAATTACTAAATGAATAGTCATAAGGTCTTATTAACCAAGTTACAAGATAGGTCATTGTTTTACTTTCTTTACACACATTTCATGATTACACACAAGCCAACAAAAAGGGTATAAAGACATGATTCTATGTCCCTATTCTAGAGTATTGTTTACATAGGAAACATCCTTTGATATTAGAGTCATTTAGGTCAGAATGACATTGTGTTCCCACTAACCCATTTTTATTAGGGCATCATTTAAGGGCAAAGAAGAACATACCAATGGTTTTGAAAAATCTACTAAGAAAGACAAAATTTTTAAAAATATAAATATATTATATATAATATGATAAATAAGCTATAAAACCCCAATTGATAAATTCAAAAATGGAGCTAGTTTAAGTTTTGAACACTAGTGTCAACATAAGGAAACTATCATGGATGCAAGTGTCTAACATAGACACAAGTGTACAGTGGTCAATCACATTCAAAATTTAGAATGAATAGAACCTAGATATTTGTTAAAAACCCATGACAACACCTGATCATTGCATATTCCAAAACAAAACATCAAAAAATATATACTCTCTTTCATCCCTTAGCTACTTTATACTTTTTGTATTTATGACACATGATAAATTAAAAATATATTTATTATTAATTATAGTTTACTATACATATGAATAATATAATTCCTTTAAAAAAATTTAATTACTTGGGTATTATATTTTAAAACTTCAAAAACATTAAACATGTTATATTTTCATGGAAATTAATATGTAATATTGTGTGATCCATCATAATAAACATAGGCAAGTGGAAAATTTTGAATAATTTCATCACATTCCACATGGATAATTTTATAGTCAAAAGACATGAATGAACTATTTTAATCACCTAAAATTAGTAATTAGATGCTAAAAGTATCATTTGAATTACCCTATTCCTAGTTTAACCCTAGACATATCCGAGAGCCTTTGCCACACTTTTACAATCATTTTATAGACCAAAAATGTCTATAATAAGTGAAAATAGAATCCTAGGACTATATTTTCAAATTACAACCAATATTTATTAGCAGCCTACTAGGTCAACATTAGTGCCACATTTGGGACACAACATCTACATGGCACTTGTGTCCCCAGCTAGGTACTCCTGTCCTTATCCTTAACTCTCTCAAACGAATAATTTTTCAAATGTGTGCCCCTCAAAAGGTTATTCAAATCACATTTTATTATCTATAAAAGATAAATATATCTATAAATATAAGTCTATTTGACCCTTATTCACTAGATGGAAAATATATGCAAAAACACATTCAAACAAAAGACAAGCTAAAAAAAATTAAGATATTTGATCCTTATTTTTCGCTAATTCTATATAAAACCATCTATAGAATCCCTAATCAAAATTTTAAAAGATTTAAATATAAGCAGATTTAAGGCATCCCTATCCAATCTCATTCCTCAATTGACTTTCACTTGCATCAAGCACTAGGTGGGAGAACTACATCAGTATTGATCCTTCTTCAAAGTATTGGTATGTAGACAAATCTCTTCACAATGGGGTGTTGAGGATGTCAAACCTATCATAATAATGAACATATAATTATTTATAATTCCATACTTGTATGGAATATTAGGGGTTTCACACTAAATCAAAATTTTCAAGAGCAATATAGACCTCCAAATTTTGTTAATGAGGGAATATGACCTAAAAGTATAGGCACAAGTTCTACCAAAAAATATGAAAATTCCTACAAAGGGGAAATTATTACTAAATTAAGGACACTAAAATAACATGGTGATACTATCCCAATAGGGATTTATTGTCTAGTGAGAAAATAGATTCTAGAATCCTATTAATGACACACAAAACTATCTAGAACTCAATATTCATAACCTAGATCATCCACAATAGTCAATTTTCAAATAAGTCTATATTTATGAATATTTGTAGAAAATAAAAACATATATCAAAAACATAACAAAGTATTAATTAATTATTTAATATTATTTTAATTATTTAGACATCTCAACCCTTTAATCTAAACATAGGAATTACACATGTAAAACCCTAAAAGGTTAAATCACCTATACTATTGTCTAGGGAACACAATATTGTGTAGAAATATTATTATATTCTTATTTTAGTCTTACATTATCAAAGTTTTATATTTATTTATTTTTATATTCATTCATCATTCAGATTCCACTAAGATGAGTCTATATTTAACATACATAATTGGCCTACATTATTGTCTAGGGAGTACATAACTCTCCAAAAACACTTTTTTATTTTGTTGTTGATAAGGCATAATAAAAATCCTATATTATAGTAATTATCATTGTAAAATATTATAAATAATCATTATAAATTTGAATTTTAGTTAAATATATCTATTCTTAGTGTTTCCCAAAAACATAAGTTATCTATATTTAGTAAGTATCAAAATTAGAGTTGTTAATAATTGTACATCTTTAGCATCCTAATATATCTCAAGTTATTTATTTTACACCCAAATTTAAAAAATGGATTTAGTTTTTAATATTTATTATTCCTTTGCACATATATACTATTGATAATGACTAGGGTATCTATCTATGTACTTACGACGGTCTTTTATATTTTAGTTTCTACAATTGTCTATTTGTGATTAATATTATAATTTATCATGGGGTTTTCCAATTATTGCATTTTTTATGTTTTGACAAGTCCTCTTTTTTTAGAGAGTTTTAGGCACTCAAACTTTTCCAAGACAAAGTTTTGTGGTTTCTTTTAGGTCCTATTTCATTTGAATTTTATTTTTTCTCATTAAGTCTTATTGGGTCACCTTTTTCATGCCAATAGGCATAGATAATTTGAAGTTAATACCTATATAAATATAAATATGCTATAATAAATTTTTAATAACACTCCAAACTATGAAAGGATATAAAAATATTTCATGTTTTATATATAGATTTTTGAATCTAGATTCAATGTTTTCAAAATTATAATCTACATTTGCATGTTTGTGTCAAGGGTAAAATAGGAGAAAGAAAATATATACTTCTATTAAAATTTTCACATGTACATGTTAGTGGTAGAAATACATTTGAGTTTGATCCCTATTTAGAATATTAAAAATGTACTGCATCACTTGGTCATTCAACATGAGTTAAACAAGGACAATCTAGCTTAATCCATTTCAATTGACACCCCTATCTGATATAAATTTGGCTTATGTGTAAGTTGTTAGGAAATATAGATTTTAAATTATGGTAAATAGTAATAGTATGGTTAATATGGTAATATTTCATTAGTTATAATATTGAATTGTTGATATATATTTTTATTTTTTATAACGTTATATAATAATAGGTTTGGAGGTTTTAAAGGAGAGATATTGTAGGTATTTAGGAATCCCTAGATATAGGAAATATTCTCCTATATATTTCTTTGTAATGTTTGAAATGTATTATTTAGATTAATCAAAGTGACATAATATATCAAAGAGTGTTTGAATTATTTAAATAGTCTATGTTTAGTTCTTTTTTATCTCTGTGCATTATTTAATCAGTATTTGGCTCTTCCAATTCCTATCATTTGTATCAGAGCATAATGAAATCCTAAGTATTATATGGAGTAGATAAATTGATCACTATGGTTTTTCTAGCTGATGAGAGTCTTGCAAGTAATGTTAATTAAAATATGGAATACCATAGATAGTAGGTGTGTAGTTTAGCTTTGTCACACAAAATCAATAAGGAGAAGAGTCTTAGGGACTACTTGAAATTGCTTCAACATGTCTTATATTCTATTCACGAGTTTTCACATGTCGTACCATGGCCAGATCTAGCATCATGGTTGAATTTATTAGTTGTTGCATTGATTTTTAGGACCATCATCACTAAATTCATCTCAAGATTTGATAGTATCTCCATGCATAGACTGGTCATTCAAAGTATCATATACTTCTTGCACTAATTATTGAGTCTGACTTCAACAGGTTGATGATATTTGATTAGACTATATTTTTGTATTTGAAATTAATTTTTGTTCTAATTTCCTCATGATCTACATAAAATTTATACTCATCTTATGTCCATGTCTTGGATATTTATATGCGTCAAGCACATCCATTTTGGGTCCCCATACAATGTCATTTGTCCAAGCCTTGATGCCAATATCTCTAGCCATATCATATCAAAATTCAACATATGCATTTAATGCTTATTATTTTAAATAAGTCATATAAAAATTCATGTGAGTCATGAATCATTCAAAATAAGTGTTTCTTAGAATAGTCTGTAAAATATTTTTTTACATTAGTGTTTGAGTTTAGTTTATAAATAAATCCTTTTTTATCAAAGTGTGTAAATATTATATAGTTTAGTAACAAGTCATTAGTAAGTATTGTCTTGTTGAAGATAATAGTTGAGTCAATATTAAATTGTAAAAGTTTGATTTATGTTTAAAATGGTCTTTAGTAATAAATTTGAGTCATAAGTCCATTATAAAGTTTGTTAAGTAATCATTTATGGCAAAATATGTCATTGTAAGTAATCATTAAAAATTAAGGTCATAGTTATTTTCAAAATGACAAAGTTTTTTGGGTCCATTGTTAAAAATTCAAAAAGTCTTGAGTCAAGTTGTTTGTTTGTAAAATTCATTTTGTATGTTAAAATTCAAAATGTAAAAAATAATATTCTCACAAATGCAATTTTCCTTATACATGACCTCTGAAAAATGAGGGGGTTCTAATTTTTGTAGAAATAATCAATAAACAACCTACTAGAACCATCAAAGCATATCAAAGATTTTTTTTTGAGTAAGTAGTATCATCAATTAGAGGATGGAAGATACATTAAGGATGGAGGTATTATAGTGACATCTCATTAGTTTCCAATGATGGGGCCACACCAATGATGTGGTGACATTTGAGTGGTGTGTTTTTCCATTTATACCATGCATTTTTCAAAATAAGAATAAAAGAATATGCATGTTCAAGATTTGTAAATTGTGTGAAATTACAAAATATATTTCCTGATTTAAAGACATTATGAAAGGAAAAAAACACCAATGTAAGTCAGTTCATGGATCTTGAAAGGGTTTATGGTAGATCAAAAAAACCATAAGAGGTAAATATTGTTTTGGCAATAGTTAGAAGAGTAGTTATAATAGAGATCCCATGAATACCTTAATTCTTTATGGAGATGACCCTTAGTGACATGTTCATTATGGTCATGTAATATAAATACATGATGCCTTCCTTCACACATAGTGTTCATGTGCATCAAGATTGTGTCAGTAGTATGTAGATCTAAGAGTATGCAGTGACATACTATTATTCATGTCAAGGTTTGTCATTAACTCATAAAACCATGGGAGGAATGAGTCTCTATTTATATCAAGTTCCTGAGCCAAACATGGCATGATATAGTGGGTGAGCATATTTTAGATAAGAGTATGCATGTTTTTTTGCACCATGTAAAAACTATGGGGGGAATGTTAGGAAATCTAGCTTTTACATTATGGTAAATAGTAACAGTTGATATTTATAGGAGAGGTAAATAATAATTAGTTGTTATAATCATATGGTTAATATAAGAATATTGCATTAGTTAGAATATTGTATTGTTGAGATATATTTTTATTTGTTATAATAATATTTCATAATAGGTTTGGAGGTTATATAGGAGAGATATTGTAGGGATTTTGGAATCCCTAGATATAATAAATAATCTCCTATATATTTGTATGTAATTTTTAGAATGTATTATTTAGATTAATCAGAATGACCAAATTTATCAAAGAGTGTTTTAATTATTTAAATAGTTTGTGTTTGACTCTCTATTGTCTCTGTGCATGATTTAATCAGTGTTTGGCTCCTCTAATTCATATCATAGCAAACTAGGATTTTTTATTTTAGGTATATTTTCATGTAAATTAATATCTAGTATGTCATCCATATCAATAAATATAGGAAATTGTGGATAAATAGGAATATTTTCATCACAATCAACATGGATAAGTTCATAGTCAAAATACATGAGTGACTTGTACTTATGTCTAAGGAGCATAATATTATGCAATAGTATTCTTAGATTCTTCTTCTGATCCTACATTATCATAGTTCTAAATTTATATATTTTTATTTTCATGGATCATTCATATTTAACTAAGATGACTCAGTAGTCAACATACACAATTGGCCTACACTTTTGTCTAAGGAGTGTTTACATGTCAAAAAATATTGTTTTAATATATTATTGATTAAGAACATTCACAATCCTATCTTCTAATATTTCACACTATCCAATGTTAGAAATAGTAAGTAGAAATATTAATTTGAGTTAATTATATCCCTTCTTAGATATTTTCAAAAACAATAGCTATCTATATTTAGGAAGTATCAAAATTAGAATGATCAATGATTGTACATATTTAGTATCCTAATATATCTCATGTTTTACCACTATTAGACAAACATTTTGAATTTTAAATAAATATAGGGTAAGAAATGAAAAATATAATTATGTAGACATGTGTAGAAGACAAATCTAAATTAAATATATTAATATGGAATTAGGAACCAATTGTTTTACCAAAATTATTGATTAGTAAATGCTAGTTTGATCATTATAACCTACAATGTAAAATAAGAATGTATAATATATAAAATAAATACCTAAGACTAATTTATATTTTAATATTTATGAAAAGATGCTAAAATGGGAAAATACCAAATAAAAATAACTTAGATAGAAATATAATTTGATTGACTATAATGGTGATTGCATGATAATCTATGAGATTGTATGAGATGACTATGAATCTACAACCTTTGATATAGTACAACGTCATGCTATTTAGACAAGGTCAACCTATGTTATCATATGTAGGGTGCATATAATTTGGTACAATTTTTTCCCTTTATATAACTTTAGACTAGTGTCACTTAGCCTATAGTTCCTATGTTTATGATCAGATATTTTAAATTTTCTACAAGATCCACTATGTACCTTCTTGTTCACTTAGAACACTAGATCTATTAACAAGGAGAAATAAATGTAAGAAATGTGTAAAAGAGGATAATTTATTTAATTTGTGATTAGTCTCAACACTCATTATGTTAAACATTACATACGTACCAATACTCTAAACATTGATAAAAATACATGTACTTCTCCCATGTTATAGTGTGTGTTAGAAATACTAGTGTAATTATATATGCTAGTTCAATCCTGGTGTAATTATGTGATAAAAAAATGTATTGTGACCTTGGAGGTGTATTCATACTTATATAAAGGATACATGGGTTGCACAGAATTATAATTTAGAATATGAGGTGGTTTTCGATCAATATGCAATAATAATAATTCTTGTGTTTTCAATATGTAAACCTCTTTCCATCTAATGAGAAAATGAGTGAAAAATATTCTTAAATAGTGATCTTTGTGAAAATTCATCAAATGGTACTTGATAAATGTGTAGGACCACCCA